>CM068956.1:156031984-156048463 GCA_035128595.1 Eptatretus atami | reverse complement strand
CAACCCAAAGTTGTGTCCAGACAGTCAGTCAACACAGCAATGCAAAATCCTCATACAAACTTATTTAACTATTACTTTTATTTAAAGTATTACTACATGTGACTAACTGTAATCATACATCACTTTATATAACAAAAAATGAAGTGACAAACACTTTACCTTGCAGAGATAAGAGATTCTTGAGGTTATGGCATGTGTGGAAATGAAATAAAGCCACGTCCAGTATTGGTCCAGAACTGGGTGTCCGAAGACATTTTTATCCTCATTTCTCCATGTTATAGGGGAGAGGATGTTCTCGTCATCGTTTATTCTCATTTGGGATTAGGTAAACCACTTGTGGTCCAGTGGCCTGAGAGTGATATTCAGGACCTTTTGTTGTGGTTATTCATGTTATTACAGCTAGCGAGGCTTCATTTTTGGCTTTTTTTGTACCTGAACAATACAATGGGGCTTTAGTGATGTCATCTTAATGTTGTATCACTTCTTTTTTAACTGCCATTATTAATCCACCTTTTGTTGTGGGGACGGCCGGGGAAACATTGGCACAAGTCTTCACGAAGTGGCTGGCCTGGCCTGATGTTCAACTCGTTAGGGCAGGAATTTGGAATTTGGCCATGGTGCCAGCAATAACTCACCTACGCTATGCGAAGGACACCATAGGATCTTAAACGTCCACCAACGAATGTGGCAGACAGGACGCATACCGTATTTACCTGTGTATAAACTGCACCTTTTTATTGGCAAAAAAAAGGATAAAAGTTAGGGGTGCGGTTAATACACAGGTATAGAAAAAACTTAGTCCTTAAAACGATCAATGCTGAATTTCAATTATATTCCAAACGAACACTTTTATTTTTTAGCAGTCGTAATTGCTGTTAAGCTAAATTCCGCCATTTAAATTTTGAAAATCGGTTCAGGTTAAGAGTATGTACTGCGTTTTATTATAACTGTGTGCAGAAATCAAATATCACATTCGGAAACGTCCGGAGACACCTGGAGTTTATGTGTGTGGTGTATATAGAGGCCCGCAGCTCTGAAAATGCCATTAAACACGGAAGAAGAAGAAGAAGAAGAAGAAGAAGAAGAAGAAGAAGAAGAAGAACAACAACAACACCTAGTCTCACATCAAAAGAAGAATTATTCACAGTCGCTAGAGTCTAATAATGGAGCACCCACCTCAAATGAGCGTGCGTGGCAAGCTTCCTTCATATGTCCTGTTCAAGAGGAAGACACTGCTGAAAGACAAGTTTTCAGCCGGAATCATTGTTCTTGTGCAGCAGAGGGGGTGGATAGACGAGGGACTGGTCCAGGACTGGGTGTGCACGGTCTGGAGTACTATGCCAGATGGTGGTCTCTCCCAATGACGGAGCATGCTAGTCCTGGATGCGATCAGTTGTCACAAGATCAACGACGTTAAAGCGCTGCTCCGTCGGAACAACACCGATCTCGTCATCATCCCAGGCGGGATGACATCGCTCCTGCAGCCCCTCGATGTGTCCATCAATAAGCCGTTCAAGGACGGGCTACATCGCTGCTGGTCCGACTGGATAATGAGTGGGGAGAAGACCTGCACCAAGAGCGGGAGGATGAGGAAGGTCGACCTTCCGATGATCTGCGGCTGGATCGTTTTGAGGGTGAAAAACAGGGGTGCGGTTAATACACTCTGCCTGTGAAACACCAGGCTGACAGTTTATATAGCTGGGTCAGGAAGCGAACTCAGGTAAGACAGCCTCGAGGCGAGTGTGCTTACTTCTAGAGTCTAGGCCATCCTGCTAGCCCTAATGTTGTATCAATTATATCCAGCTATTTATAATAAAAAAAATTTTTATTGTAAAAAAACCAAATATTGTAAATAACCCAACAAAGTCTGTCATCTTACTCTTCTGGTTAAGCCTATGGCCTACAAGGCTACCTTCATACCTGGCTTTCCGATTCCCTCTACTCACGCAATGTGTTCCTCTCGATGGAACACTACTCCATGCGACTGTACTCTTCCATTGGAGGCTGGAGTGCCCCACGGCAATGTCTTGAGCCCATTGTTATCCCTCATCGATATCAATAAAACCTCCCAAATGCTCTGAAAAATTGTTATAATTCAATTAAGCACCTATAAATTAACCTTTGTATACAGGTATTAAATACCACAGTACTGTATATAATATATAAAGAGGAAAGTTTGTTTGTTTGTTTGTTCATTTTTGCATTAGACCCCTGCAGTAATCAGTGCAACCAAACTTTGCATGACCTTCACTTTCATCCAGAGGAAGGTCAAGGGCTATGTTTGGATAAAAAATTAAAAAATCACATAATTAGCCTTTAAGCCTCAACCGGGTCTTGTGCTAATACCCTGCCTTGCTTCCTTTTTTTTTTCCTGGGAGTGATTGAGTAAAATGTTTTGTGAAGATCATATGTTGAGGTTGGACATAGTGATTTGTTGTCAACAACACAAATTTATTATCGTGTTTACACATGCACCTGTTATTAAACAGATTGCTTTACACAGGTTTTTTTTAACACCTCCATGTTCAGGCCTTGAGCGAGTATGTTATTATACACTCACTGCCTGGGGTTTTCCAAGGAAATATCGAGTAATATGTTTTGTGAAGATTGCAGGTTGAAGTTGTCGTGATTTGTTGCATTTAAAAAAATTAGAATTAATAAAAAGAAGTTAAAAGAAGGGAAAGCAGTCCAAGCGCATTTTGGAGCGCCCAAGATCGGAAATTCATACGAAACCATAAGGACAACATTCCTGAAATTCTCATGCAGGAAATATTTAAACACATGTTTCAAGGAATTTCCCCAGGCAACGCCGAGTACTTCAGCTAGTAGTTTATAGTTTAGAAAGTCTTTCTTTCCTGACACACACAAACAATGGCAGATTGCAATACTAAGTATTCTTACTTGTACACTTGTTTTTGTCCTGCAGATTCATACTCATCTGTTTCTCCATCTGTACAAAACATCACAAAAACCCCTCCAGGAGACCAAAAAGAAACGACTCAGGGTGGCCTAACACAACAACAAAAGATAATCATCTCAGCTGTGATTCTTTCTGTTCTTGGAATATTACTGATTGTCACTATCGTGTTCTGTTTCAGAAGATTTCATAAAGGTAAGTGTGTGCGTACGTTTACAGCATTAACAAAATATCATGAAATGGAAGACAGAAAAGAAGACCACTCTATGCATTAACAACTCTCAGTGTAAAATACCTTGCCTGGCTTCTGCTCTAATCTCCTGTGTTTTACTCTCCAATTATGCCCTCTGCTTCTGTCAATGTCTAATGTAGTAAAAAAAAAACTAAAATGATTCTGCTTCTATTGTGTATCTACCCTCAATCCTTACTATAATTCACGGAACGGTGTTTGTGTGTTTCTTTGTGGGTTTCTTTGTGCTACTTCTCCTGCAGTTCTGTCCCAATTACATCCAGACTTGCTACAGGGGATCAGCATGACTCCAATTAATGTAAAGGTGGAGATTTATCTCTGTCGGTGGTCTTTGGGGGGTGGGGGACGCAAATTCTCTATGTAAATGTGTATCGTGTAGCGCCGCCTCCAGGTGGGGGAGGGTATTACAAGTTCTCCACCATTTACAGCGCAGTATTCCTGTCCCCACGTTTTCCAGTGTCATGAGGTGTTTTGAATTATTAGCAGTAGGTATGTTTTTGCTTCATGCACGTAACCCGGGTTCCCCCCCCCCCTATAAATCATTTCATGATACTCTTGACAAACAGTGTTTGTGCTGACATTGCTTCCAGAGTCAGTTTGAACTCAGTAGTGAGTGTTGCAATCGAAGAGAGACGATTTTTCCATGCTGCACGCTTTCAAGCACTCGGTGGTCCCAATCTGTGAGCTTGTGTGGCCTACCACTTTGCGGCTGAGCTGTTGTTGCTCCAAGACATTTAAACTTCACAATAACAGCACTTTACAGTTGACCAGGGAAACTCTAGCAGGGCAGAAATTTGACGAACCGACTTGTTAGAAAGGTGGCATCCTATGACGGTGCCACGTTAAAAGTCACTGAGCTCTTCAGTACGGCCCATTCTACTGCCAGTGTTTGTCGACGGAGATTGCATGGCTGTGTGCTTGATATTATACACCTGTCAGAAATGGGTGTGGATGAAATAGCCAAATCCACTCATTAGAAGGGGTGTCCACATACTTTTGTCCATGTAGTGCATGTGAATGTTACGTGCTGCAGAATAAATGGACTTGTGCCCTGCAATGAATCGCATTGTTTAGTGTCTGTTGAGTGACATTACAGAAATATTATTTTTTTGAGAAATGTCATGCATTTATGTATGTATGTCTTACTTGGAACCTCCTTATCAATACTGATTAGTCAACTTATCGAATAGCGTTTTTACCACATTTGGTTAACCCTCTGCATGCTGCATTTAGTGAGGTCGCTTATAGGCGAAAGTATGAAGTACCGTTACCGACTGGAAGAAAGCATGAAATTTGGCCAGGATGATAACTTTAGGGGAAGACGAATTTTTCATCCGCGGTTACACACTGGCAAATGACCTTGAGAGGTCAAGGTCAAGGTCAAACTTCAGATACCTAGAAATTTTAGCAAAAAACTAACTTGGTACAATAAAATTTGAATACTGCACTTGAAACAAGATAATTTCGATGCAGGACGATGCTTTCGATAGATAGCCACTTTTCATCCGCGGTTACACGCTGGTAAATGACCTTGAGAGGTCAAGGTCATACATCAGATACTTAGAAATATCGGCAAAACCTACCTTGGTACAATGAAATTCGGATACTGCACTTGAAACAAGATAATTTCAATGCAGGCCGATGCTTTCAATGGATGGCTGGGTTTTTAACACGCGGTAACACACCAGTAAATGACCTTGAGAGGTCAAGGCATACAGCCCTTGTAACATGGAAATGTCGATAAAATCGACTTCCTTTGCACATTGTAGGAGTTATGTACGAGGCGGTTTCAATATGTATCCTTAGGCTCTTGAACACACTACCTTTCAATCCTCGGTCGGATAACCGGTCAAGAGACCATTGACCCTCCCACCGTGATGGTTGCGGTGTTCGAACATGGGAGAATAAAATGTGCCTCTGTGGTACAAAATGCACTCATACCTTCAGGTTTTGCACTGGCATTTGCACAGCGATGTGCATGGCAGTGACGACTTCGCACATTTACAACGTGCACAGCTTTTCTTGCAACAACATTTGATGAGCTCTCTGCAGGCTTGGGACACAACTTGTAGTGTGATCCAGACTGGTCGCCAGACTGGACTGGAGTCATCTTTGATCCATCCAAAGCCATCGGGGGACGGTGGGCGTCTGCTGTTGTCACTCGTTCGCCATACTCCGGCTTGATACACAGCGTGAAGGAAATGCTGATATAGACTGTCCTGTGGATAAAAGAAGCAATTTCGTAGTGCATACTGACAGGTTCTGGTTTATCCCATCATTTCCATTACACGGACTTTTAGAATCATTCGATTAAAATTCGATTAAAATGGCTCACCTGAGTTGGGGTAATCTGTCCAGACTGCTTGCCGTGCGGAGGAAGATTTCACGGCACGCCTCATTGACGGACTCCGAAGCATAGGTTCTGTCATAACACTTCACCGTAAAGCGTTCGACGGTACGGAAGTACGGTGAAACGGTGTCAACTTTGACGAATGGGTGTTCACACAAGTAGAGGAATGTCTGTGTCAATTTGGGACACAAGTCCCATGCATGCCAGGCGGTAACCTTCCCTTTGTTGACGAATGCTGACGTTGTGTCGGAACCAGTCAAAGCATGGAACAGAGGTAAGCACCGTGACCTCGATACACCGAGTTTCTCACAGACAGTATTTAGGGGGTAAATTTTGAAGTCCTCCCGAAACCCAGAGCGACCGAGATGTTTGCGTCAGGGTACCGCTCCAGAATGTTGTGAAATTTTCCGATAAAGATGACCAGCACATCAGTGTCTACCGATCTAATCTGGATGGCTTATAGTCACTCTCCAGGGCATGTAGTACATGTACAACCATTCGGGTGTCAGCCTCTTCATGCCAGCAACTTGTCATCTGCAGTCCGTTTCCCGATACCTCGGTCCCTGATGTGATGTATACCTGTTGAGTGAAAGTCGCTGCTACGACCTCCGTGCTCAGATAACTGAAGATTTCCTCTTTGTTTTTCGGATTGCGCAAAAACTCATCCAGTCTCCCGGCAATGCAGTACTGCCAGAAACTTTTCGTCGCAAGCATTCTCCGCGTTTCGACCTTGCACATTATTTGATGCTGTCAGGATAGTATGTATCCCATACAATATCTACCCTCTGACATCGCTGCTGTTTGATATATGGGATGAAAACTTGGTTGGCGTAGTCACTGAAAGTCTTCGCCCCTTTGGGTTTCAATGCATGTAGTAGTACTGTGCCATCAATGACCTTGCAGCTGTATTGTGGCTCTGGATTGCCGTCGAACTGCAGGAACTTTACGAGGTCTGATTTCTTTCCGATCTTCAAATTTTCGAAGTTGGTTAAAGATGGTGGGAATGGACAGGTTTCATGTCTGAAGAATTCCTCCATATTCCCATTTCGATGTTGGATAGCGACATAGAGTTGTGTGAATATTTTCAAATCGTTTCTCAGTAGTTTGATTTTGAATCCTTGTATCGATGCTGGTTTCTTCTTCGTTTTGGTGTAGATGGTGATTTTGTTGCGTTTAATCGGGTCATGGATTGAACGGTCACATGTCGTCAGTCCACTTTGGACATAGTCGTTGTACTGGTCTTTCCCAATGTTCTCAAGTTTACCACAGAGTCGTCTGGGGCACAGTCTCTGCTAAGGGTCACTAACTCAGTACAGTCCACTTCGAATGGGTTGCCATTCTAAATATTGTCTGATATAGGCCTTCAAGATGCCTGCAGAACTCTGTTGTGCAGCGGAAGCTTGCTCGTGATGGTCGCTCTCACAGTCTACGTCGCCGCATATATCTGTCTCGAATTCCTTGATGAGCCGCGCCTTTCGCATCCAGCTAACATCCACTGAGTGAAGGCGACAACATTACGTTGGACTGGATGAGAAACAGGAAGTAGATGCCATTGTGGAAATATAATAATAATGTTCGTTCGTCATACGTACTGAATTCATGATGTTGATTGGCAGAAATCGTCAGAATTTACAAAATCGGCGGAAAAAAAGTTTCGAATTCGTCACTTTCGCCCTCCGACGCCACCATTTTGTCGTGCTTTCCGCGTTTCTCCAAGGAGAAAAGGAGCATATTTGGGGCATTCCCAGTGCCTCCACCGCAAAAAGGAGAAAATGGGTGTGGTTACAGAGAGAAATTTCGGCAGATCTCCTGCATGCACCACAGGATGGTGTTCGTGTAACCGCGGATAAAATTTACTATATGACCAGCTCTATCGAAATCCAAAAGCCCATGCTTTCTTCCAGTGTGTAACGGTAATTTCCTCAAGCGACCTCACTAATTGTTTATAGCCACAAGGTTCCCTGTTGTTTAAGATAGTTTTTTCATAGAGCTGTGAATTTCAAGTGGTGTTTGCAAAAACAACAACTTGGGTGTCAAGTTAAACGAATAACCAAAATCAACACAACAAAATTTGTTTCAATTGTTTTTAAATCTTGTGCAAATCTGCAACCGCAGCACGCAAAGGTTAAAAACAAACAACAAACAAAAAACCCCGCTTTCGATTCCTACAAAGTTATGAAAAGAATCCGTTTTTTGTCACCTTCATCTTGCCATGTATACTTATTTCCTCCGTCACCAAAGGTGAACGGAGGTTATGTTTTCACCCGTCTGTTTGTGTGTGAGCACGATATCTCAAAACGTTGTGGATGGATCTGGAGGAAAGAAATATGGTGGACAGATTGGACGTGTGAAATCCTTCTGTGTCACCCCTCGTATCAATCACCACACAGATCCTTCTCCTGTGTCACATGGTTTTTAAATGTGTCAGTTCCCACAGAAAACGATGCTGTTGAATACACTGGCGTGGTGGTTAAGCATCGACCAGCACAAGAAGCACAATCGGAATATGGTAAAACGTGAGCGAGGTGTTAGTTGTTTTTTAGTGCGACTGTTTCCCCACTGTCAGAATGTTACCCTGCTCTGCCTTGAGCTGACATTTTGTCCAGAAAAGGCAATTTTTAATGTAGTTATGATCGAAATGTTTTTAAAGTGTTTTTGATGGTGAACGTTGAGGTTCTCTAGCAAGTGTTTTATTTATTTCTATTTTTGTGATTTTGTGCCATTCTACATCCATCCATCTTCCTTTAAGCATTTCCCTTCCTATAATGTTCATCCTGAACCCACATCTTCATTCTTGAAACAAATTGTTTGGTTTTTTTTTCACTTTGCATTCTTGTTAATGTTGATGATGGGCTTGTGGCCATCACACTTTGCGTGCAATTTTATTGTGGGAATAACACACTGTGAGATGAATCAACTTTCTCTGCATCTATATTTTCCAATTACTCTTTCAATAATTTTTGGCAAGTGAAGCAACTTGGTAGGAAGAACCAGAAAATAATTTGTACTTTTTTATTGTCACAACTCATAAAGACAGAAATCTGATTACATTCCGATGAAACAATATCTCTTGTTGATGCTTTCATACCAGTGATGATGCGATCATTACTTGCGCCACTGAAAGTGGACACAGGTTATGTTTCAACCCTGTTAGTCTATTTGTTTTGTTTATCTGTGAACAGGATATCTCAAAAAGCTGCAGATGGATTCGGACAAAATTTGTGGGAGAGGTTGTGTGTGACAAGGGTGAATCAATTTGATTCTGGTGAAGATCCAGATCCTGAAACGGATACGAGAATTTTTTGAAGTGTTTTTTTTCACCATTGATAGATTGTGCCAAAAACGACATACAACATGATATTGCAAAACGTTCTGCACGAGTGATGACAAAACTAGGTGGATGAGTTGGTGAAGTGACAGGAACAAGCCGATTCTATTTTGTTTTAAGTCCGGATCCAGATTCGGCCTATCAGTCACATACAAAACGCAAAATGTTCAGCCTGGCAGAGGCATGTGCTCGACCGAGTGCTGTTCTTGTTACCCTGTGCTCGCGAAGCAAAAATCAGGGTTAAGCGATCGATAGTGTAGGTAAGTATGTTATACGTAGTGTCTGCATTTTGTTAAGAGCTTACATCGAAAACCGTTCAGCGGAGGAAATTGAAACTTTACCACGTGAAATGGCCATGTGATATAACAGTCACTCTTTTGAGGTCAACATAGTTCAATTTTCTAAAATCCTCAATTTTCATCTGATCAACAAGAAATTTGAACAGGATTTTCATATCAGCTCACTGGATTCAAGCACAAATTATTTTTGAGGTGAACATAGGCCAAATTTCTGAAATCCTCAATTTTCATCCAATTCACTTGAAAGTTGAACTTGATTCTCATAAAAAAAATGACCATCATGTGTCACATGATATTGTTGTATCATATTGAGCAAATGCGATATTGTATCGAAGGGAAAAATCTTTGAAAATCTTCGGAGAAACCATTGAACCGATTAACATAAAATTTAACTAATTGATCAACTACCCATGGAAAATATGTTTTGATAAAAATGACGTCATGTGTCACGTGGTCTGGCAGTCATATTGGATCAAAGAAAAAAAACAAAAAAGTTGGCTCGCACCAAGTCCTTCTCAAGACTGCGTGGAGTGTGTATTCTATGAATACCATCTAGTTTTCCTTCTGTTTTTGGCCTCCTGGAGGAGCTTGTAAATATTGGTTAAATTTGTGTGCATTGGGGCAACTGCTTTAATAACTATTCTTGACCATTTATATTAGTGTCAATACATTTGAATTAACATGATTGGCCAAGAATAGATGCATTAAGGGGATGTCCCAATGCACTCCAGCATGTTGGACCATGTTGTTATGTGGCATCAGTGTATTTTCACATGAACTGCAGTTTCATGAACAGGAGTAGACAAGGGACAAACCAAGACAGTGTATGGAGTTCAAACCTGTGACCCCAGTATCCTGAGCTCAAAAGGAATAGCTAAATGGGTTTGTCACTTTGTGTTCACGTCAAGGCAGATCATAACTTTTAAATGTGATCGAGCCTACACGAGGAAACTGGAAGAGAATGGACTGACCGAGAAAAGTCAAAGCAAGCAGACTGCTCTTCTCCAACTGCCGAGAGTATGTTAGATTTTTGCTATTTGGCAACTTCAGGAACTCCACAACATCTCCAAAGTCTAACTTTGGAATAGATTTCCATCAATTCTCACTTCACTATGAATGTCATGGCAACATCAAAAAAGGCAATGTTAATCTGTCCCTGATTACATGCATATTCCATCGTGCCTTGTTACGATATACAGAACAAAAATAAACCAAAACCCGATTCATGGAATAAATTCGTCACCAACCAAATTGACTGATTTGGGTTTAGATCCCACTCCTGACAGACACCAGTGTTTTGACCTATAAGCTCACCTGGTTCATAGAATTATAAATATTGGCTTCTGAGGTTCGAGTTGACATGCTCAGGAGATCAATACGTTCACTGTGTGTAGTTGCGCCATGTGGGCAGTCAGATGTGACTGAGTAGAATTGTCATCTGAATGATGGCGCTGATTTAACGCATCGTGGTCAGCTAAATTGCATGTGCATGCTGTTCCAAGTGGTCCCTTACCATACCGGAGAGAGGGATGGTGGGGGGGGGGGAGTGAGGGGGAGGGTAACTGGTGGTATCCTTTACTCAACATGCAACTCAGGGCTACCTGCCGCATGGTCGGGTTGTCGGTGACAAACCAACACCCCTCACTGATTTTGCTTCAGAATCATCAATTCCTTTTCAGACCTAATCACTCCACATTGGACATGCTGCTTCTGCTCTTCCAACAACGGAGGAAGGCCCTTAATATCAGTCATGATATCATGGCCGTTCTGGACATATCTCGAGCTTTTCGATACAGTCTGGCATCCTGCCTTACTCTCAAACTATTTGCCTATGAAATCCAAGGCCAACTCCACTCTTGGATTACTGACTTCCTCCACTCTCGAAGCCAACATGTGGCTCTCAATGGAACCTTTTCACCTCTCTCCCTGTGAAGGCTGGAGTACCCCAAGCAGTGTTCGAGGCCCCATCCTATTCCTAATCTTCATCAATAATCTCACTGACTCTGGAAAATCCTCTTTATCTCTTTGCTGATGACTCCACTCTCTGCTGTGACATTTTTCATCTTCTGAAAGACAGGCAGCAGCCTCTTACATTTCCTCAGACCTTGACAAAATCACAAACTGGTCAAACACTTGGAACACCTCTTTCAATCCTGATAAAAACACACACACCACACACCTCCCTCTCCACCTCCCTCTCCTCTCCCTCTCCACCTCCCCCGTTCCACCAACACTCCCATATACTTTCTCACAACCGTCCCAAAGAGGGTCAGTCACTCAAACTCTTGGGTCTCACTCTCAGTCATGATCTCTCTTGGGCAAGCCCACATTTCAAAGATGGCCTCCATACCAAGCACACTTGAGCTTCTATCCACCGACAAGACTTTCATCCATAGCTTGATGGAGTACTGCTTTCCCTCTGGGCTGGCTCCCCTGCCTCACATTTTGCTCAACTTGCCACCACGGAAACCAAGATTTTCAGGATCATTGGAAATCTCGCGATAAAGCTGAGTCTATGGGTCTGTCACTTCACCATCGCTGAACTGTCGGTGGTCTCTCTGTCTCTTCCGCCTCATTTCTGGTCTTGCACCCTCTGCCCTTTCGTGCTCTGCTCCCCCACCCCGCAGGTATCTGCACGACGCATGCAATCCAACAGTAAATCCAGAACCACTGCTCACTTCCATTCATTTATTCCTCTCTTTCCCACCTGTGGAATCGCCTTCCACACTCTCCTCAATGTCATTCTTCCCTCCCAGTTTTCAAGACAGCTGTTTATCACCATCTCAGTCATCCCCAATCTACAGCCATGATCTTTCTACACCTGTTAAACCACCCTCCTCCCTCACAAAATTTTGCTAATGTATCCATCTTGTCCACCCCTTGCATTCTCTCATACCCATCATCGATTCCTGCATCCCTTGTTTGTCCGTCTTCGTCTACCTTATCCCTCTGCCCTGCTCATGGCGTTTCCCCTTTCTCCTGCTATTTCCTTTGTTATGTTCTGTCCTGTTCTGTGTCCTAGCTCTTCCATGAGCTGAGACCATGTTTGTATTAACAAAAGGGAAATTAAACAAGGTGATGGTGCACTGCCTGCATGAAGCCCTGTAATGAATAGTAGGGGGGGGGGGAACTGGCTCTCGAAGGTGGTTCCATAAACGGAAGAGCGCGAGAGAGGTCAAAGGACCGTGAAAACAGGAGCATTTTTTTTAAAAAGAGGTGGGAAAGAAATAGACCACCAACCTGCCTGTGATGTGAAGGCACAGATCCTGTTTGCTTCGGCCTTATCATGGGAGATTCCAATAAATTTGAGAGCTTTAGAATCCACAGAATGCAGGAGAGAGGCATGATGCTGGGGTGCCAACCCATAGAGGAAAGTAGTACTCATTGAGCTTTCCTCAAAAGGCTCTGTGTCAGTGTGTAGGTCTGAATTTAACAAAGAAAGGCTTAGATCGATGGAGAATGCCCAGTCCACAGCTGCCTTTAGGTCAGTAAGTTTTGCTCTGTGGTTGGCCCAGGAAAGGTTATGGCTGATGGTGAAGTCAAGACGTTCAAGAGACTGAACCTCTTACAGTGAATCCTGTAGAGAGACCACAGAAATAGACAGGTGGATTAGCTTGACAATTCATCTGGAGTGAAAGCGTGAGACTGTTACATTTCCAGGATTGAAACACGTTTTATTTATCAGACCAGCATTTAAACAATCACAGATCGGCAGAGAATAGCTTCTGTCTACTGTTATTGACCGAGTGGAGTCGTCAACAAAAAGGAAGAGGGAGTTTTCGAAAAACGATGAAGAACAAGACTGGGCTGAAACGACATTGCTTTGGGGAACTCCAACTTCCACTGGGAGAGGGAAGAGGGTTCCATTGACCGTGTGAGTCGAGAAGTCAGAAATCCAGGAATAAAGGCAGCCTTGTTTGCAACAAGGAAGAGAGCTTGGCAAGCAATGCAGGACGGCAGTCTGTGTTGAATGCCGAGATATGTCCAAAGGGATAGTCCTGATCTCTTGATGGAAATGTAGGGCTGCATTCTTTCCTGAGATAGGAGCAGCATCTATATCCAGAGCTGAGGTACTGGGGATGAAATCCAATTTCATAATCAGAAATCAGGTTGCTTGAAAACAGGAAAGCACTGACAGCAGCAATGATTTGATTGCATGAGTTCACTGGTCTCTACATGAGAAGATCTGTTTTTGCACCTTCTTGTAGATGGGGTGGTGTTGGCTGCCTTCCAGGCCAATGGAAGATGGCCAAAGTGGAAGGACAAGACTAAATGAGGCACAAAAGGGGAAGCAACAATGGCAGAGCAGGATTTGGGAACATAGTCACTATGCCATATGGCCCATCATGTAATAAGGTATTGGCTGGACAGAACTTCCTTTCCCTTTACAGGTGAGGAGATAAGATCCAATAGTCAGTGGTAATGAGGGGGTGAGATGCATGGAGGACAAAGCGAGATGATTTAGGGAAATGATATTTGGAGGCAAACACAGCATTTAGGCATTCTGCCTTGTTGTGAGCTTCATGGAATGAACCTCAGTCAGGTTAGCTTTCCATGTTGAGAAAGTTAGTTGCTTGACCGCAACGGCCTCTCTACAGGATTCATTGTTCCAGGGCCGAGAGGATAGCTGCAGGTGTGATGGGATAAACCATTGCATGAGTTAAAGTTATCCTTTTTCATATATTCCTGGGTGGAATCAATATAAAGTGCTGTGGACGTGAAAGCACAATCCATTGTGATGACAGATTGCAATCCCTACCAGTTCGTGTGTGTGAACAACCATATTATGCTTTGTGGAGGTTTCTCCCTTATAATAGACAGATAAATGGGCTTCATAAAGAAGTGATCATAAGAACCAATCGGACAGAAGAGGAAAAAGAGAGATTGTATGGGAAGTGAATCATCACTCGGTACAGGAGGAAGGACATACCAGTTGCAGAATTCCCTGTTGGGAAATTTAGATTATGTCAGGCCTACAAAGTCGCACACCCAACTTGGAGTTTAGACACGCGATGAGAATATGTTCCTTGCGGAATAGCAAAATCATCCCAACCTTGGATCTGATACAGGCCTTCATTTGCTCAGTATTGCCAGGAACATCAGTCTGGTTTGTGATGTTCACATTGTATAAAGTTCCTGAAAGAAGGTCATGTCTATAGCCATCCACAACTGCTGCAGGAAGTGTGGAGTTGATCCACCAGCAGACAACGTGGACAATGCAGCTTCAGATGGCCTCACTTGTGTCTCTGTGTCTGACGGAAAACAAGACGTCATTAGTTGAGTTTCATCTGCAGGTGGATATGTACAAAGGTCTTAGGACAATGGCGAGTTCACTTTGTGGTCATCTATTAATCAACTTCCGGTGTGTTACTCACATCGTTTTCTCAGGTTCTTTCCCCCTTTCAGGAAGCAAATAAAACCACAAAATAGGATAATAAATTGTAACCCGTCTGTATTACGTTAACATTTGGTTATTGTTAGATGGTGATCGATGACTTTTATTTTCCAGAATCTGAACTTCATTCTTGCTAGATAAGCTTGCTGTGATGTTACGCACGCACCACGCCACACACGACGTTTGGTCAATTCATTATTCAAACAAAATTGTAAAAAAAATGTCACGAGCAATACCAAAAAGCACTTTATGGATCAGTCACCTTTAAATCCTCCTGATTGTCTTGCCTTGGTTCAGGTCATATCACTGGTGTAGAATGGGTTTTGAAATACATGCCACACCATTCCATGCCTGATGTTCATTAAAAAACAAAACAAAAAGGTAATTTTCAGCTGGTGATTAGTTCCCCTTTCTCTCCAAAAACAAACCTGTGGTTATGAAGGTAACCCATACTCATTTCCACCCGTGTCTGTCTGTTTGTTTGTTTAGTTGTTTACTTGTGAAAATCGAAGATTTTTCAAGTATATTGTAGGTCTTGTGTGTTATTTGGTCTGTCTGTCTTTTTGTATGTCAATCGCTTACAGGTCACAAATTTTAAACCGATCTTCACGAAACTTCACCACACGGTGGAGTTCGTCACAAGCAAGAACCTATTGTTTTTGAGGTCGAAAGGTTAACATAGGCCAAAGGTCAAACAACTTTGTCAAATTTCTAAAATCCGTCGATTTTCATCCGATTGAACAGGATTTTCAACAGCAGAACCTGAATGAAGAACCGGGGAAGGAAGAGATTATGCTTCTCAGCATCTGGTTTATAACCGAAAGGTTTTCAGTCACAAGTGCACGCAAGCTTGCTATGCTGCCCTGATGATGCCGAAGAGGACGAAAAACCAGTCGTTAACTGCATTTCCACGTACTTGTGACAAGCATCTGAAATTATACTTTGCTAATTAGCGCGTTGAGATAGCTCTTCTGGGAGCTGCAGATAGTAATGTGTGTTTGTGGCGGTGACGTCCTTCTCCTACCTCGATGCACGTTGTGACATTAGTCCATCATCATTGCGCCCAACTGCAAACCATTAATGACTCCAGATTGTGTATGGTAAAGTGGAGATAATGTTCCTCATGGCAAGGTGGCACTATTAACCTCCGCCATCGAAGATCGGAGGTTTACCGTTTCACCCCTTTCTGTTTGTTTTGTTGTTTGTTTGTTTGTGAACAGTATTATGGAAAAACTCCTCGACGGATTTCGACGAAAACTTGTGTGGGGGTTAGTATGGTCCAAGGATCATGCCATTAGATTTTGGACTTGGTCCCCCCCCCCCAAAAAAAAAAAAATTGTTAGAGAATTATTTTTTTTTTTTGCATTTCTACCATGTTTTAAGTGATTTCCCAACCCCCCCCCCCCAAAAAAAAATTGTTTTGAGAAAAAATTTTTTGCAACTTTTTTTCAACAAAATTTCGATTTCTTTTTTTTGGCATTTTTAACATGTTTTAAGTGATTCCAACCCCCCCCCCCCCCCCCCAAAAAAAAAATGTTTGGAGAAAAGAACTATAACTGTCAGCGCTGTTGACATCATATTAATGAATAGATATAAGGTTCACTTGAGTGACCCAGCAGTCTTGCGCGGAGTTTTGCACTCTCCGCGATGCTCCCCCTCTAGTTGCTCCTGGCATCGCGCAGCAAAGGCTGTATGGGCTCCGGGGCCAGCGCTTCAACACTCATATTTTGGAGTTGCTCAGTATCTAATATGTATATACATTACACATAACATTTCCACACATACATACACACACTCAGTGTACAAAACATTAGGAACACTTGCTCTTTCCATGAAATAGACTGATCAGATGAATCCAGGTAAGGCTACGATCCCTTATTGATTGCACCTGTTAATTCCACTTCAATCAGTGTAGATGAATGGAAGGAGACAGGTTAAAG
>CM068956.1:156014390-156031959 GCA_035128595.1 Eptatretus atami | reverse complement strand
TCGATTAAAATGGCTCACCTGAGTTGGGGGTAATCTGTCCAGACTGCTTGCCGTGCGGAGGAAGATTTCACGGCACGCCTCATTGACGGACTCCGAAGCATAGGTTCTGTCATACAACTTCACCGTAAAGCGTTCGACGGTACGGAAGTACGGTGAAACGGTGTCAACTTTGACGAATGGGTGTTCACACAAGTAGTGGAAATGTCTGTGTCAATTTGGGACACAAGTCTCCATGCATCCAGGCGGTAACCTTCCTTTGTTGACGAATGCTGACGGTTGTGTCGGAACCAGTCAAGCAGCATAGGGAACGAGGTAAGCACCGTGACCCTCGATACACCGAGTTTCTCACAGACAGTATTTAGGGGTAAATTTTGAAGTCTTCCCAAACCCAGAGCGACCGAGATGTTTGCGTCAGGGTACCGCCCAGAATGTTGTGAAATTTTCCGATAAAGATGACCAGCACATCAGTGTCTACCGATCTAATCTGGATGGCTTTATAGTCACTCTCCAGGGCATGTAGTACATGTACAACCATTCGGTGTCAGCCTCTTCATGCAGCAACTTGTCATCTGCAGTCCGTTTCCCGATACCTCGTCGTCCCTGATGTGATGTATACCTGTTGAGTGAAAGTCGCTGCTACGACCTCGTGCTCAGATAACTGGAAGATTTCCTCTTTGTTTTTCGGATTGCGCAAAAACTTCATCCAGTCTCCCGGCAATGCAGTACTGCCAGAAACTTTTCGTCGCAAGCATTCTCCGCGTTTGACCTTGCACATTATTTGATGCTGTCAGGATAGTATGTATCCCATACAATATCTACCCTCTGACATCGCTGCTGTTTGATATATGGGATGAAAACTTGGTTGGCGTAGTCACTGAAAGTCTTCGCCCCTTTGGGTTTCAATGCATGTAGTAGTACTGTGCCATCAATGACCTTGCAGTGTTATTGTGGCTCTGGATTGCCGTCGAACTGCAGGAACTTACGAGGTCTGATTTCTTTCCGATCTTCAAATTTCGAAGTTGGTAAAGATGGTGGAATGGACAGGTTTCATGTCTGAAGAATTCCTCCATATTCCCATTTCGATGTTGGTACCTGACATAGAGTTGTGTGAATATTTTCAAATCGTTTCTCAGTAGTTTGATTTTGAATCCTTGTATCGATGCTGGTTCTTCTCTTCGTTTTGGTGTAGATGGTGATTTTGTTGCGTTTAATCGGGTCATGGATTGAACGGTCACATGTCGTCAGTCCCTTTGGACATAGCTGTTGTACTGGTCTTTCCCAATGTTCTCAAGTTTACCACAGAGTCGCCTGGGGCACAGTCTCTGCTAAGGGCACTAACTCAGTACAGTCCACTTCGAATGGTTGCCCATTCTAATAATTGTCTGATATAGGCCTTCAGATGCCTGCAGAACCCTGTTTGCTGCAGCGAGAGCTTGCTCGTGATGTCGCTCTCACAGTCTACGTCGCGCAATATATCTGTCTCGAATTCCTTGATGAGCCGCGCCCTTTCGCATCCAGTAACATCCACTGAGTGAAGGCGACAACATACGTTGGATCGTGATGAGAACAGAAGATGCCATTGTGGAAATATAATAATATATTCGTTCGTCATACGTCTGAATTCATGATGTTGATGGCAGAAATCGTCGATAAATTTACAAAATCGGCGGAAAAAAAGTTTCGAATTCGTCACTTCGCCCTCCGACGCACCTTTTTGTCGTGCTTTCCGCGTTTCTCCAAGGAGAAAGGAGGACATATTTGGGGCATTCCCAGTGCCTCCACCCGCAAAAAGAGGAGAAATGGGTGTGGTTACAGAGAGAAATTTTCGGCAGATCTCCTGCAGGCACACAGGATGGTGTTCGTGTAACCGCGGATAAAATTTACTATTATGACCAGCTCTATCGAAATCCAAAAGCCCATGCTTTCTTCCAGTGTGTAACGGTAATTTCCTCAAGCGACCTCACTAATTGTTTATAGCCAAGGTTCCCTGTTGTTTAAGATAGTTTTTTCATAGAGCTGTGAATTCAAGTGGTGTTTGCAAAAAACAACAACTTGGTGTCAAGTTAAACGAATAACCAAAATCAACACAACAAATTTGTTTCAATGTTTTTAAAATCTTGTCGCAAATCTGCAACCGCAGCAGCGCAAAGGTTAAAACAAACAAACAAACAAAAACCCGCTTTCGATTCCTCAAAGTTATGAAAAGAATCCGTTTTTGTTCACCTTCATCTTGCATGTATATTATTTCCTCCGTCACCAAAGGTGAACGGAGGTTATGTTTTCACCCGTGTTTGTGTGTGAGCACGATATCTCAAACGTTGTGGATGGATCTGGAGGAAAGAAATATGGTGGACAGATTGGACGTGTGACATCCTTCTGTGTCACCCCTCGTATCAATCACCACCACAGATCCTCTCCTGTGTCACATGGTTTTTAAATGTGTCAGTTCCCACAGAAAACGATGCTGTTGAATACACTGGCGTGGTGGTTAAGCATCGACCAGCACAAGAAGCACAATCGGAATATGGTAAAACGTGAGCGCGAGGTGTTAGTTGTTTTTAGTGCGACTGTTTCCCCACTGTCAGAAGTTAGTACCCGCTCTGCCTTGAGCTGACATTTTGTCCAGAAAAAGGCAATTTTTAATGTAGTTATGATCGAAATGTTTTTAAAGTGTTTTTGATGGTGAACGTTGAGGTTCCTCTAGCAAGTGTTTTATTTATTTCTATTTTGTGATTTTGTGCCTTCTACACCCATCCATCTTCCTTTAACATTTCCCTTCCTATAATGTTCATCCTGAACCCACATCTTCATTCTTGAAACAAATTGTTTGGTTTTTTTTTTCACTTTGCATTCTTGTTAATGTTGATGATGGGCTTGTGGCCATCACACTTTGCGTGCAATTTTATTGTGGAATAACACACTGGAGATGAATCAACTTTCTCTGCATCTATATTTTCCAATTACTCTTTCAATAATTTGCAAGTGAAGCAACTTGGTAGGAAGAACCAGAAAAAATATTTGTACTTTTTTATTGTCACAACTCATAAAGACAGAAATCTGATTACATTCCGATGAAACAATATCTTTTGATGCTTTCATACCAGTGATAATGCGATCATTACTTGCGCCACTGAAAGTGGACACAGGTTATGTTTCAACCCTGTATATTTGTGTTTATCTGTGAACAGGATATCTCAAAAAGCTGCAGATGATTCGCACAAAATTGGTGGAGAGGTTGGGTGTGTGACAAGGGTGAATCAATTTGATTCTGGTGAAGATCCAGATCCTGAAACGGATACGAGAATTTTTTGAAGTGTTTTTTTTCACCATGAAGATTGTGCCAAAAACGACATAACACATGAATACCGCAAACGTCGTGCACGAGTGATGACAAAACTAGGTGGATGAGTTGGTGAAGTGACAGAACAAGCGATTCTATTTGTTTTAAGTCCGGATCCAGATTCGGCCTATCAGTCACAACAAAACGCAAATGTTTCAGCCTGGCAGAGCATGTGCTCGACGAGTGCTGTTCTTGTTACCCTGTGCTCGCGAAGCAAAAATCAGGGTTAAGCGATCGATAGTGTAAGGTAAGTATGTTATCGTAGATGTCTGCATTTTAAGAGCTTACATCGAAAACCGTTCACGCGAGGAAATTGAAACTTTACCACGGAATGGCCATGTGATATAACAGTCACTCTTTTGAGGTCAACATAGTTCAATTTTCTAAAACCTCAATTTTCATCTGATCAACAAGAAATTTGAACAGGATTTTCATATCAGCTCATCGGATTCAAGCACAAATTATTTTTGAGGTGAACATAGGCCAAATTTCTGAAATCCTCAATTTTCATCCAATTCACTTGAAAGTTGAACTTGATTCTCATAAAAAAATGACCATCATGTGTCACATGATATTGTTGTATCATATTGACAAATGCGATATTGTATCGAAGGGAAAAATCTTTGAAAATCTTCGGAGAACCATTGAACCGATTAACATAAAATTTAACTAATTGTCAACTACCCATGGAAATATGTTTTGATAAAAATGACGTCATGTGTACGTGGTCTGGCAGTCATATTGGATCAGAAAAAAACAAAAAAGTTGCTCGCACCAAGTCCTTCTCAAGACTGCGTGGAGTGTGTATCTCTATGAATACCATCTAGTTTTCCTTCTGTTTTTGGCCTCCTGAGAGAGCTTGTAAATATTGGTTAAATTTGTGTGCATTGGGGAACTGCTTTAATAACTATCTTGACCATTATATATTAAGTGTCAATACATTGAATTAACATGATGGCCAAGAATAGATGCATTAAGGGGTCCCAATGCACTCCAGCATGTTGGACATGTGTTATGTGGCATCAGTGTATTTTCACATGAACTGCAGTTTCATGAACAGGAGTAGACAGGAACAAACCAAGCAGTGTATGGAGTTCAAACCTGTGACCCAGTACCTGAGCTACAAAGGAATAGCTAAATGGGTTTGTCACTTTGTTTCACGTCAAGGCAGATCAAACTTTTAAATGTGATCGAGCCTACACGAGGAAACGGAAGAGAATGGCGACCGAGAAAAGTCAAAGCAAGCAGACTGCTCTCTCCAACTGCCGAGTATGTATAGAGTTTTTGCTATTTGCAACTTCAGGAACTCCACAACATCTCCAGTCTAACTTTGGAATAGATTTCCACTCATCTCACTTCACTATGAATGTCATGGCAACATCAAAAAAGGCAATGTTAATCTGTCCTGGATTACATGCATATTCCATCGTGCCTTGTTACGATATACAGAACAAAAATAAACCCAAAACCCGATTCATGGAATAAATTCGTCACCAACACAAAACTGATTTGGGTTTAGATCCCACTCCTGACAAGACCCAGTTTTTGACCTATAAGCTCACCTTGGTTCATAGAATTATAAATATTGGCTTCTGAGGTTCGAGTTGACATGCTCAGGAGATCAATACGTTCACTGTGTGTAGTTGCGCCATGTGGGCAGTCAGATGATGACTGAGTAGAATTGTCATCTGAATGATGGGCGCTGATTTAACGCATCTGTGTCAGCTAAATTGCATGTGCATGCTGTCCAAGTGTCCCTTACCATACCGGAGAGAGGGATGGTGGGGGGGGGGGAGTGAGGGGGAGGGTCACTGGTGGTATCCTTTACTCAACATGCAACTCAGGGCTACCTGCCGCATGTCGGGTTGTCGGTGACAAAACCAACACCCCTCACTTGATTTTGCTCATCAATCAATTCCTTTTCAGACTTACACTCCCACATTGGACATGCGCTTTCTGCTCTTCCAACAACGGAGGAAGGCCCTTAATATCAGTCATGATATCATGCCGTCTCTGGACATATCTCGAGCTTTCGATACAGTCTGGCATCCTGCCTTACTCTCCAAAACTATTTGCCTATGAAATCCAAGGCCAACTCCCTCTTGGATTACTGACTTCCTCCACTCTCGAGGCAACATGTGGCTTTCAATGGAACCTTTTCAACTCTCCTCCTCCTGTGAAGGCTGGAGTACCCCAAGCAGTGTTCGAGGCCCCATCCTATTCCTAATCTTCATCAATAATCTCACTGACTCTGAAAATCCTCTTATCCTTTGCTGATGACTCCACTCTGCTGTGACAATTTTTCATCCTTCTGAAAGACAGGCAGCAGCCTCTTACATTTCCTCAGACCTTGACAAAATCACAAACTGGTCAACACTTGGAACACCTCTTTCAATCCTGATAAAAACACACACACACCACACCTCCCTCTCCACCTCCCTCTCCTCCCTCTCCACTCCCCCGTTCCACCAACACTCCCATATACTTTCTCAACAACCGTCCCAAAGAGGGTCAGTCACTCAAACTCTTGGGCGCTCACTCTCAGTCATGATCTCTCTTGGGCAAGCCACATTTCAAAGATGGCCTCCTACCAAGCACACTTGAGCTTCTATCCACCGACAAGACTTTCATCCATAGCTTGATGGAGTACTGCTTTCCCCTCTGGCTGGCTCCCCTGCCTCACATTTTGCTCAACTTGCACCACGCGGAAACCAAGATTTTCAGGATCATTGGAAATCTCGCGATAAGCTGAGTCTATGGTTCTGTCATTCACCATCGCTGAACTGTCGGTGGTCTCTCTGTCTTCTTCCGCCTCATTTCTGGCTTCGCACCCTCTGCCCTTTCCGGTCCTCTGCTCCCCACCCCGCAGTATCTGCCACGACGCATGCAATCCAACAGTAAATCCAGAACCACTGCTCACTTCCATTCATTTATTCTCTCTTTTCCCACCTGTGGAATCGCCTTCCACACTCTCCTCAATGTCATTCTTCCCTCCCAGTTTTCAAGACAGCTGTTTATCACCATCTCAGGCATCCCCAATCTACAGCCATGATCTTTTCTACACCTGTTAAACCACCTCCTCCCCTCACAAAAATTTTGCTAATGTATCCATCTTGTCCACCCCTTGCATTCTCTCATACCCATCATCGATTCCTGCATCCCTTGTTTTTCGTCTTCGTCTACCTTATCCCTCTGCCCTGCTCATGGCGTTTCCCCTTTCTCCTGCTATTTCCTTTGTTATGTTCTGTCCTGTTCTGTGTCCTAGCTCTTCCATGAGCTGAGACCATGTTGTTATTAACAAAAGGGAAAAACAAGGTGATGGTGCACTGCCTGCATGAAGCCCTGTAATGAATAGTAGGGGGGGGGGGGGAACTGGCTCTCGAAGGTGGTTCCATAAACGGAAGAGCAGAGAGGTCAAAGGACCGTGAAAACAGGAGCATTTTTTTTTAAAAAAGGTGGGAAAGAAATAGACACACCACCACCCTGTGATGTGAAGGCACGATCCTGTTTGCTTCGGCCTTATCATGGGAGATTCCAATAAATTTGAGAGCTTTAGAATCCACAGAATGCAGGAGAGAGGCATGATGCTGGGGTGCCAACCATAGAGGAAAGTAGTACTCATTGAGCTTTCCTCAAAAGGCCTTGTGTCAGTGTGTAGGTCTGATTTAACAAAGAAAGGCTTAATCGATGGAGAATGCCCAGTCCCACAGCTGCCTTTAGGTCAGTAAGTTTTGCTCTGTGGTTGGCCAGGAAAGGTTATGGCTGATGGTGAAGTCAAGACGTTCAAGAGACTGAACCTCTTACAGTGAATCCTGTAGAGAGACCACAGAAATAGACAGGGATTAGCTTGACAATTCATCTGGAGTGAAAGCGTGAGACTGTTACATTTTCCAGAATTGAAACACGTTTTATTATATCAGACCAAGCATTTAAACAATCACAGATCGGCAGAGAATACTCTCTGCTACACTGTTATTGGACCGAGTGGAGTCGTCAACAAAAGGAAGAGGGAGTTTCGAAAAACGATGAAAAACAAGACTGGGCTGAAACGACATTGCTTTGGGGAACTCAACATTTCCACTGGGAGAGGGAGAAGAGGGTTCCATTGACCGTGTGAGTCGAGAAGTCAGAAATCAGGAATAAAGGCAGCCTTGTTTGCAACAGGAAAGAGCCTTGGCAGCAATGCAGGACGGCAGTCTGTGTTGAATGCCGAGATATGTCCAAAGGGATAGTCCTGATCTTTGATGGAAATGTAGGGCTGCATTCTTTCCTGAGGATAGAGAGCATCTATATCAACTGAGGTACTGGGATGAAATCCAATTTCATAAATCAGAAATCAGGTTGCTTGAAAACAGGAAAGCACTGACAGAGCATGATTTGATTGCATGAGTTACTGGTCTCTACATGAGAAGATCTGTTTTTGCACCTTCTTGTAGATGGAGTGGTGTTGGCTGCCTTCCAGGCCAATGGAAGAGGCCAAAGTGGAAGGACAAGACTAAATGAGGCACAAAAGGGGGAAGCAAAATAAAATTGGCAAGAAAAAGCAAGGAAAAAAAATTGGCGGAAACAAACAAAAATAAGAAAAGTTCCTTTCCAAATGATCAATGGGACATATGTAAGTAAGGTATTGGCATAATTTGGGACAAGATGTACTTTCGCGATGGCTACACCTCCTTAGCGCCTGATGGTATGTTGCAGGTGTCAGGTTCAGTCACGGGCTTTCTGGCTGGACAGAACTTCCTTTCCCTTTACAGGTGAGGAGAAGATCCAATAGTCAGTGGTAAGAGGGGTGAGTGCATGGAGGACAAAGCGAGATGATTTAGGGAAATGATATTTGAGCAAACACAGCATTTAGGCATTCTGCCTTGTTGTGAGCTTCATGGAATGAACCTCAGTCAGGTTAGTTCCATGTTGAGAAAGTTAGTTGCTTGACCGAACGGCCTCTCTACAGGATTCATTGTTCCAGGCCGAGAGGATAGCTGCATGGTGTATGGATGAATAACCATGCATGAGTTAAAGTTATCCTTTTTCATATATTCCTGGGTGAATCAATATAAAGTGCTGTGGACGTGAAAGCACAATCCATTGTGATGACAGATTGCAATCCCTACACATTCGTGTGTGTGAACAACCATATTATGCTTTGTGGAGGTTCTCCCTTATATTAGACAGTAAATGGGCTTCTAAAAGAAGTGATCATAAGCACAATCGGACAGAAGAGGAAAAAGAGAGATTGTGTGGAAGTGAATCATCACTCGGTACAGAGGAAGGACATACCATTGCAGAATTCCCTGTTGGGAAATTTAGATTGTCAGGCCTACAAAGTCGCACACACCAACTTGGAGTTTAGAACACGATGAGAATATTGTTCCTTGCGGAATAGCAAAATCATCCCAACCTTGGATCCTGATACAGGCCTTCATTTGCTCAGTATTGCCAGGAACATCAGTCTGGTTTGTGATGTTACATGGTATAAAGTTCCTGAAGAGAGGTCATGTCTATAGCCATCCACAACTGCTGCAGGAAGTGTGGAGTTGATCCACCAGCAGACAACGTGGACAATGCAGCTTCAGATGGCCTCACTTGTGTCTCTGTGTCTGACGGAAAACAAGACGTCATTAGTTGAGTTTATCTGCAGGTGGATATGTACAAAGGTCTTAGGACAATGCGCGAGTTCACTTTGTGGTCATCTATTAATCAACTTCCGGTGTGTTACTCACATCGTTTTCCAGGTTCTTTCCCCCTTCAGGAAGCAAAATAAACCACAAAATAGGATAATAAATTGTAACCCGTCTGTATTACGTTAACATTTGGTTATTGTTAGATGGTGATCGATGACTTTTATTTTCCAGAATCTGAACTTCATTCTTGCTAGATAAGCTTGCTGTGATGTACGCACGCACCGCACGCACACACGACGTTTGGTCAATTCATTATTCAAACAAAATTGTAAAAAAAATGTCACGAGCAATACCAAAAAGCACTTTATGGATCAGTCACCTTTAAAATCCTCCTGATTGTCTTGCCTTGGTTCAGGTCATATCACTGGTGTAGAATGGGTTTTGAAATACATGCCACACCATTCCATGCCTGATGTTCATTAAAAAACAAAACAAAAAGGAATTTCAGCTGGTGATTAGTTCCCCTTTCTCTCCAAAAACAAACCTGTGGTTATAATGAAGTAACCCATACTCATTTCCACCCGTGTCTGTCTGTTTGTTTGTTTAGTTGTTTACTTGTGAAAATCGAAGATTTTTCAAGTATATTGGTAGGTCTTGTGTGTTATTTGGTCTGTCTGTCTGTTTGTATGTCAATCGCTTACAGGTCACAAATTTTAAACCGATCTTCACGAAACTCACCACACGGTGGAGTTCGTCCCAAGCAAAACCTATTGTTTTTGAGGTCGAAAGGTTAACATAGGCCAAAGGTCAACAACTTTGTCAAATTTCTAAATTCTCGATTTTCATCCGATTGAACAGGATTTTCAACAGCAGAACCTGAAAAATGAAGAACCGGGGAAGGAAGAGATTATGCTTCTCAGCATCTGGTTTATAACCGAAAGGTTTTCAGTCACAAGTGCACGCAAGCTTGCTATGCTGCCCTGATGATGCCGAATGAGGACGAAACCAGTGCGTTAACTGCATTTCCACGTACTTGTGACAGCATCTGAAATTATACTTTGCTAATTAGCGCGCTTGAGATAGCTCTTCTGGGAGCTGCAGATAGTATTGTGGTGTTGTGGCGGTGACGTCTTCTCTACCCTCGATGCACGTTGTGACATTAGTCATCATCATGTGCGCCCAACTGCAAACCATTAATGACTCCAGATGGTGTATGGTAAAGTGGAGATAATGTTCCTCATGGACGGGTGGCATTATTAACCTCCGCATCGAAGATCGGAGGTTTACGTTTCACCCCTTTCTGTTTGTTTGTTTGTTTGTTTGTTTGTGAACAGTATTATGGAAAAACTCCTCGACGGATTTCGACGAAAACTTGGTGGGGTGGTGGGTAGTATGGTCCAAGGATCATGCCATTAGATTTTGGACTTGGTCCCCCCCCCCCAAAAAAAAAAAAATTGTTAGAGAATTATTTTTTTTTGCATTTCTACATGTTTAAGTGATTTCCCAACCCCCCCCCCCCAAAAAAAAATTGTTTGAGAAAAAAATTTTTTGCAACTTTTTTTCAACAAAATTCGATTCTTTTTTTTTGCATTTTTACCATGTTTTAAGTGATTCCAACCCACCCCCCCCCCCCCCCCAAAAAAAATGTTTGGAGAAAAGAACTATACTACTGTCAGCGCTGTTGACATCATATTTAATGATATGTAGATATGGTTCACTTGAGTGACCCGCAGTCTTGGCGGGAGGTTTGCACTCTCCCGAGTGCTCCCCCTCTAGTTGCTCCTGGCATCGGCGCAGCAAAGGCTGTATGGGACTCCGGGGCCAGCGCTTCAACACTATCATTTTTTGGGTTGCTCAGTATCTAATATGTATATACATACACATAACATTTCCACACATACATACCCACACATGTGTACAAAACATTAGGAACACTTGCTCTTTCCATGAAATAGACTGATCAGATGAATCCAGGTAAAGCTACGATCCCTTATTGATCGCACCTGTTAAGTTCCACTTCAATCAGGTGTAGTATGAATCCTGAGATAGGGAACGAAGGTAAAGTAGGATTTTTATTAATCGTTGAGACCGTGATACAGCCGAGTGGATTGTGAATGTGGTGCCAGGATGGGTGACATGGGGCACACAGGACAAAATGCATTTTAAGTGCCTTTGAATGGGGGTATTGGTGTAGGTGCCAGCCACCGGAACTGGCTTTGTATTGTCATAGTAAACTGCAGATGCTGTGGGTTTTTCCACACCAACAGTTGCTCATGTGTATCAAGAAATGGTCCACATCCACCCAAAAGGACATTCGACCAATGGTAAGGAGCATACAACAGTGGTTGAAAAAAGATTATTTGATGAAAGAGCTAAAGGAGGCGCACTATGTCACACGTACAATTGGCAGCGCAACAGACGGGCTACACTTAGTCAATCTGAGCAGCGCACAGTACACAGTTGGTGCTTAAACTACCCATAAAAGAATGCACAAATCTCATCGCACTTGGACATGGACATGGGTATGAGCAGCCACGACCATTACAGAAGTTCCACTCTCTTTCAGCAAAAAACCAGAACCTGCAGTTGCAGTGGCTAAGGAACGAAAATACCTGACAATGGAGGATTGGATATATGCCTCGTCTGATGAATCCGGTTCCAGCTGTTTCGCACTGTAGGGACGAACTAAGAGGGTATGCAGAAAACCATATGAGTGCATGCATCCCATCTATGCCGTTGTGTCAACGTATGCAGGCTGTGTGGTGGTGGGGATGTGATGGATGTGGTGTGTGGGGTGCTTTCATGCACACGATCGAGCCCTTGCAATAAGAGATTGAGTAAAAAAAAAAAAAAAGTCGCACTTTGAATGCCACGAGGAATATCTGAACATCATTGCCAATGACAGGTGCATCCCTTCAATGGTAAGTAGTGGTATCCATGCTGCGAATTGGATTTCGTGAGGCAGGATAATCGCCCAGTCCACAGGCTAGCGATTGGTTCCATGAATGATTCCATGAAGTAGATCCAGTGAATTCAGCTACCAGTGGCCTGTCGCAGTTAGACCAGATCTCAACCAATTGGCATTGTGGGATGAGATAGAAGGAGCTATTGTGGAGTAGAGATCCACTACCAGCCAACTTGTCAACTGTGGGATGCATCGATCAAACGCCAACATCTCCTGGGAACGCTTTTGAACCTTGTAGAGTTCATGCCCGTGACAAATTGCAGGCTGTTCCTAAGTTTTTGCTACGACTGAGTGTATATATATATATATATTATTATATATATATATATATAGTATATATATAATATATATATTATATTGAACAGAGATGAGCTGCCCGTTCATATGTTCTACGGTTGTACGCTTATTGGCTGTGTGAACTAGGTGCAATGTAAGATTGGCTCCATAAGCGATATGGGAAACTTAAAGAGGATGAAAATGTATCGGTATAGCTTATTAAAACCGAATATTCAAATTCTGATTCCCATTTTTGGTGATGCGAGACTCATGGCCAAAATAATAATGTCCAAGTCTAGAAGTGAAATTGGATAAAAAGAGGAAAGAGCGAAGGATTTTTTTTCTAACCCGATTTAATTAAATAATAGCGCTCCGCAGGATGTGAATTGTGGCTCCAATATATATATATTTTCACTCTTTAATGTAATTACGTAAAGTCTGGTTATATTTACGACCTGGCATCATACGATCTGTTGGATTCGGATTCGACTTTATTACACATTTTTAATGGATTACTGATTGGATCTCGCATTCTGGATTCGGGGTCCCGACGATTCGCGGTTTATTACAAGCTGGACCTGCTTCGACATAATGGCCCTGTGCTGCTCGCGGTATCGCATGTGAAAAAACAAATAATGCATCAAAACAACTCGGTAGGCGACTGGCTGCTCGCTCTAGATGAAAAGCTGGCCGACGCGACTAGCCGATATTCATGTACATGCTATCAAGTCGAAATTTAGCACAAAAATAGATTATCACAGCCCTCTTATTAGCGCCAGAACCCGCCTTGTGAAATTTCAGGCATGTTCCAAAGAGACTCTAACAATGGCAGCCTGGTAATTCCATTTATCTAGTTCGCTACAAGATGTTTATTTTTTTTTATGGGTTATGATGCTGTAACGCATTCTCCTTGGGCACAAAAACACAGGTCCCTGCGGAGGTCGAGATTCGGAGGTATTGATTTGTTTTGTACAGTCCACAATGAAGTTACGATGTACGATAAAGTATTTTAGCTGTTGCTACAGCCAACGGAGGTGTGCATAGCAACCTTCATTTTTGTGTACAGTGCTAGCCACATTGTACACATTTCACCAAGTTTCATCAAAATCAGACTCTTTCTCTTAGAAGATACTTCGCCAATACCGCTTTCTGAAAGTTCACAAGTACTCCGCCCAAAAACCTATCTCCTCCTACAATATTTTTTTAGGGCTGCAAACTTTTGGCGAAATCAAGGAGCTAGATAACGATTGCGCACAGAAACTCTAAGCTTCGATTTTTCGGATTTTTTTTTTTGATATTGTTTCGATTTTTCTGAACCACTTTAAGGCCGTTGCTATGGCGCGTTGCTAGGCCCGGGTCCCCATATTCGAAAGTTCACACGATTCCCGAGAAATATGCGTCCGACCTAACCAAGATTTCTTGGAATCGGTTGAAGTGGTTAGCCCTAGCTGACCAAATTTCGGCGGACAGACATGACAGATGGAGAATGTCCACGAATAAGGGTGCTTAAGAGCAGCCAAAATAATATAATAAAAAAAATCAGACTGTAATCATACCATATGCCTTCAGAAGTTATTGAGGGGAAAAGGAAGTAATCATAAGAGTCGTATCATAAAGGCAGAAGCTGCATTGTGAAAGCAAAGGTCCTCGTTTTAAAAAAACAAAAAAAATATTGAAATCGAGGCACATTCTAAAGTATTACAATTATCTGGAACAAGTGGGCGAAGTTCACGTTTGGGGTCTTCGTAGAGCTAATTCATCTGAAAGATCTGTTTTTTAGTGCACCTTTTTCCAAAGATCATTCAAAAATCGGCCAGTTCCTTTGGAGAAGAGTTAGGCAGAAGTTCAGCTTCTGCACTGTTCCGTTTGACCCATCGCTTCGTATGGTTATGAAAGCACCTGTTATTGCAAAAGTTCATGAACAAAGCTTAATTCTAGATGGGTCTCGGAAATAGCAAAGCAAAGATTTGAAAAGACCCTCCACGTCCCTTTTTAATCAAAGCTGCACAGATGTAAGGTTTTTCTTGAAGTCTCTAATTATACATACGACACCTCTCTCTCCCGTCGTGCAAGCTTTCCGTTTCCAATAACCCTGTTTTCAAAACCCACTTACATGCCCGTTCCCTTTCGCATTATGGCAGGCTGGTTGCCCGGGTAGTCTATTCATTTTGGAAGTGTGGCTGTGCCCTCCTACCAGAACACTGGTCATTCGCCGACCTCGCAAGAACGGACAGCTGAGTGAACCCCACGCTGTTGTTAATCAGCAGCCAATGGGGCTCGAACTCAGGGATCCTTCGGACCTATAGCCAGGCACCCGGAGCCAGGAAAGCCAACCACCAGGCTACTTATATGCCTGATGGACAGTTTTGTAGTATTCAGCGCGTTTGAGTGGGTGCTCGAGCAGCATTGGTTATTGAGATACTTCCTTCACTCCTTAGAACAGATGATTTATAATCTCTTAACTTGGCAAGTGAAGTTCCTTTGATGATACAGATATAACTAGTTCCTTCCAGCTGATCGTAAGTCTGTTTCCTTGAGATAGGAAACGAATGATCATCGCTGCCGGATGTAAAAAAAAACTGTGTTTTTCTTATGTTGTTTCAGAAAACGTTTAACTTCCAACAACGCGAAAAGTGTTCGGCACCTTGCATATACAGTTTTTAGACTTTATCCTGGAGATGAGAAGAAGCGTACCTGGTGCACAGCCCTACAAGTTAGCAGCGATGAAATACATCCTAACGCTTGTAATCGAGTTTGATGAGGAGTTACAAGATTCGGCATAGCGGGAGGAAATCTATGCCGTCGACATATAATGGTTTTAGCAATCGAAAAAATTATCTTGTTGTGTACAAGCCAACCGGTTCTCTATGAAAAAAAACATTGGTCGAACTTTTGTATTTTTTGTTTTTTAACACCATTGTGTTTTAAAATATGCAATGAAACCGGCCACAACAATCATGATGCAATAAAGTGAGTTAAACAATCAGACCAGAAATGTTTCATGAAACTAGCCATGAATCGAAGACATAATTGTTCAACCCTCACAGGAATTTTTAAGAGATGTGCTTGTGAAAATTTACATCTTGTATCATCAGGGTATTTCTTGGAGGCGGTTATGAAGTAATGGAACTTTCAATTTACAATTTTATATTACTATGATAAACAACAATAAAATTATAACGGTTTCGAAAAAAAACATAATCAACAGGCATCTGAAAATGGAGGAAAGAACGAGTGGAGTGGCGAATGCTTCACAGACACAGAGGGATCAAGATAGACAGAGAGACGAAACAATGGATTATAGGGGACGATAGTAGGGCAATCCAGAAATGTGCGTATCGGAGGGGTTTCGCAAATACAGAAATATTATCCGAGAAGTTGGTCCGTCTACCAAAGCATAATTTCCAAGATAGAACTTACTGTGTGGTGTTAGTGGGTTTATTGTGTTAATGTAAAGGTACTGAGCATATTTGATACAAGTTTTTCCCCTGAGGCTTCTTGGCATTGTGTTTGTGGAACACACTGCTTCGTGGTGAGGAGAAGGGAATTCTGGGTGTGACCAGTGGAACCGCTGTGCGGACTTGTCACTGGGTAATGGGTAAATTATTTTTTATTTGTTGGGAGGGGGACGTGAGTTTTCTGCGGCAAGTCTACAGGAAAGCCCCTGGATTTGTGCCACTGGATATAGGTCAGGTGGAGGTGGGATGGAAGGGTCAATGACATTAGATCAGAGTATGGTCAGCGGGTGGGTATGGAAAAGTGAGGGCGACAATGCGAGGGCAGCATCATCCTGAAAGATGGAGACAACAGACAGCGAGGAGTGTGTCCATGGCAATAAATTCAAGATGAAAGTATGGAAGGTGAAGCGAGTCATTAGCATAATGGAGAGTCACCCTTCTGTGGTATTCAGTGGGAAGAACACTTGCACCTGGAAGGGTCTTGTGAGGATTGGAGGGACAAGCCCGAAGTGAGGGAGAACAGAAAGGATCCGAGGTCTACCATCTGAGCTAGCGTTGGTGGGCGAGGGCACTTTGTCGACTCTAGGCCGAGTTGGGCAAGAGACAGACCAATAAACATGAAGAGCCGTCGACTAGATCAGCCTCCGGAAGGGAGCTAAGTCATGGGACAGTCCGTAGCAGTCCAGATTGTAGACTCTGATGCTCCTATGATGATGTTTTACGTTTGAAAGAATTTAATTATAATTTTGAGCTGCTGGAACGGACGTATGTGAAACGCTTAAGTACGTGATTGTCCACGTATTAAGAGTTTGCCGGCGTTCGGATTGGAAGGGCTGAAAGGCCGTGCGCACCATTCCGGCCGTGAGGTTTTATAATATTCACCTGTGTGTGATGTAAGAGCAAAATTGGTACCGATGATGGGATGGGCAATGTCTGGATAAGCAGAAGAACATAGAAGTTACCTATTTTAAGCAAAAGATCCGCGATGGAGAACAATTGTCATAGCATTAGAATGTTCTACCGTTCTACAGCAGAGCAGCAAATTTAATCAGACGATGTCCTGTCTGTTGATCTGTCGTTGGCAGTTTCGGGGTTTATAACAGCTCATTCCATTTATTAATAGTGGGATATCGCAAATTGAGCACACATTCCTGCTAAAAATTTCTGCTTTAACGCTCAAGGGGCACTGCTAAATTCACGCATAATCAAAATGCAGCAGACCAAATTCAGAATTGAATACAGGACCAGATATGCATTCAACTCTCAATATTTTTACGACCATTCACTCAAGCGAGAGCAGACTGTCTGCACATGGATTGTAATTTGAGTAATGTCAAGGGGAAGTGGAATAACGATATCTGAAATTGTGCTTATCACAAGAAACTCCTGATCCTACTGGCGAGTCATCTCTCAGAAGTGCTGACGCTCACATTTAGCACTCACCTCAGCGCAGTCGATCATCAGTACTAGTTGCATTGTTGGTTTATACGACCTAACGAGAAAGGTTTGTTTTGTGAAATACTAGTTAGATTATTACCTTATTATGATAAATTAAGGGCGAATGGATGTATTTTTTTCCTATTCCACTTAATTTGTTTTGAAGTCTGCTCTAATTTGTGTGATGATATCAGACGTGGTTTTTGAAGTCTGAGCATCAGGAGAATAATTATCAATATGAATCTCAGTGGGCATGCAAAAATAATTCATCCCCGACCAATAATGCCACACTTAGATGCAGTGTTACGTAGCTTATGTGGATGAACAGGTTTTTTGCAATGAGCTTTTTTATAGTTCATACTAAGAGGTCAAACTAACACGTGATTATCCATTGATGGTTAAATATCAGGGAATACTGTAAAGAAAAAACATGTTCACAAATCAAAATTCACTGTTGTAAAAAGTTATTCAG
>CM068956.1:155986961-155997554 GCA_035128595.1 Eptatretus atami | reverse complement strand
GCTGTGAGTGTTTTGGCGTAGATCTCTACCAGCTTTGTACAGTGAGATGGTGAAATGTTTTCCCATTCTTCATGTGAAAATTACTCTAGTTCTGCCAAGTTTGATGGGGATCGTCAATGGACTGCAATCTTCAAGTCTCGCCATAAATGTTAAATCAGGTTCAAGTCAGGACTTTGACTGGGCCACTCAAGAGCATTTATCTTCTTCTTATTCAGACACTCCAGTGTGGCTTTAGCTTTGTTCTTCGGATCATTGTCCTGCTGAAATGTGAATCTCATACCCAGTTTCAGATTCATGGCTGACTCAAGCAGGTTTTCATCAAGGATTCTTTACTGTGCCACATGCATTGTCCCTTATATCCTGACAAGCTTGCCAGTCCCTGCTGATAAAAAACGGCCCCATAACATGATGCTGCCACCACTACGCTTGACAGTAGGGATGGTGTTGACTGGGTGATGTGCAGTGTTAGGTTGTCAGATTTAATGCTTTGAATTTAAAATAAAAAGTTCGATTTTTATCTCGTCCAACCACAAAACCTTTCTCCATGTGACAGCAGTATCATTAAGATGCCTTTTCGCAAACTCCATTTGAGCTTTTGGAAGAGTATTTTTCAGGAATGGCTTCTTTCTTGCCACCAGTCCATATAGGCCAGCATTGTGAAGGGAACAGGATATTGTTGATTGATGAACACTGACCCTCGTCTCGAATATGGAGCCTTGCAGATCTTTCAAAGTCATTTTTGGATTTACAGTGACATCACGAACCAGTTTCCTGCTTGCCCAGTTGCTGAGTTTGGATGGGCAACCTGATCGGGGTAGAATTTTTGAAATATTCTCATAACCCTCTCCTGAACGGTGCTTCTCCACCACTGTATGTCTGACTGACTTATTTGGAAAGGTCCTTGGTGGTCTTCTTTGCCTTGTTGGTTGACCAAGTAAGTTGCACGTTAAACTCCTTAGATAAATGGGGGCGGGGGGGGGCTTAATTTTTAAGTTAAACCATTGATTACATGTAGGTGAAGCCTATTACATTTATTTTGTAACATTTCAAACAAATAATTTGCTTCTGAAGTGATTTTGGGTTAATTAGGCAAAGGGATTGAATACTTATACAACTGAGAATCATCTCATTTTTCTCTGTTAATCAAACTTATTCACATTTTTCTCTGAAATTTTTAGCTTCATCACTTGGGAGTCGTTTCTGAAGACTGTAGACAAAGTTTGATTTGAAAGTATCATGAAATAAGCTCAGGTGGCTTCAAAACGTGAAAACTTTGGAGGGCAGAGGGCAGAGGGGTGAACACTTTTGCAGTCCACTGTATTTTAACTTGCACTTAACTCAGTTATTCATCATTGGCATTAAAGGCTGGAAATATCTGTGAAATCTGGTTTGGTGAATCATTTCTTTGTAGTAAAATACTTGTTTGATATCGTTGATGCATTGTGGACAAAAACTGCACATTTGTACAATAAAGGCATTTGCTGTTCTTGTTCTGAAGACTCCTTTGGTTATCTAGTTATCCAGTTCCATCAAGTGTTGGCTGATTTCTCGTGACATTCATGATCAGATATTTCCAACCATCCCTATCGTGCACTGCTTCCTGAAGCTCTGGCAGAGACAGTTTGGTTGCAGCCTTTACCCCATCCATCCAGTGCATACAAGGTCTGCCTCTTCCTCCCTCAACCATACCTAGCATGGTAGACTTCTCCAGACTTTCTTTTTCTGCATGCATGGTCTAATTTATTCAAGCACTGATTTGTTTGTTCTTCTTGCAGTCCATGAAACTTTTAACATTCATAGTCAATATTTCAAAACTGGAAGACTCCTCTATGAGTGTATCAACTCAAAATCGATCATGCGGTTCCAAAGGTTTTCTGTGACAATAAACAAATGGAACATTTTATTGACATTGCTCTCAAGTTCATGGAGGAACTTCAAGTCACATGCAGGACAAAGACTTGTGGTGTTGCAGCAGGGTAGTGATGTTGCACTCACATCATTGCACCCGTTTTATCACCCATCAGCTACATCCAAAGTCCTCCCCAGTTGGCTTGGTCTTTGCTTTGCCTCTGAACATTCAGCTCTAGCTGAAGAGCTCTTTGCATGAGAGGAAGATGTCTGTCCTATGGCAAGCAACTATCTGCATTTATTATGTCTCAGAGTACATGCTGAGGGTTTGCCATCGATTCAGTCCCTCGGCAAGGACTTACCTCGTTCAGTTACCTCCTCACAAGTGGATGAATCAATGTCAAACTGCCACAGACCTCTTTTTAGCACATCCTTGCATCGTAATTTGGCACGTCCTATTTGATGTGGAACATCTCTAAGCTCACTATTGAAATGTCATTGGGATTGCTCCCATCCTCCATGCAATGGATTGGTCCTGCCCATTGCAGCTGCTTCCTTTTCAGGATGGTGCTAAGATTTGATGTTTTACATCCAGCTGGAACAATTGTCAGGTATTTTGTCAAACCATCCACTCATACCTAGAAATTGACACGTAAGCAATGCAAATGGAAACCGATTAGACGTTTCTCGTAATGTCCATGTCAAACAGGATTCAATGAAATACAGTAATGTGCCCAAAACACGTCCATCAAACACACAAACTTTGGTTATGATTGGAAGCTTCTTGTTTTCCCACATCCTGTATTGCATCTTACCAGATGTAGCGATTTTCCCAATATGAACATTCATCTTAGCATCCTGTTGCACAGAAGTGGTGACAGTAGAGCCAAGACAGCAGAACTTACCAACTTTACAATATGAATTCCCTGATAAGGAATTAAACGCAAGAGGAGGAAACTATATGCTCCATCAATCTTGCACAATGGTTTCCACATGTGGTTGGTTGTTCCTACTCTGTCCTGTTTAAGTGCTGAGTGTCAAGCAAGGAAGCAGCACATACCATTAAAGGCTTTGGTTTGAAAAGACCGTGTATTGAACCATCGCCCTCCCAGACTTGCATTAACCCCATAACCATTACACCATCGAGTCTGGTTACATTTTGAGCTCAATGTTATCAAAGGTAATGCAAGGAGCCACCTGGATGTCCTGTAAAATAATCACTGCTTTCTTAAAGCTGATCATGACATCATAATCTTTGCAGCAATGGAGAAGGTGGTGCACTTTGAGTGTGGGCACAGAAAACTGCATCAGCTAACAGCACTTCGTAAAGGAGTATGTTGTGGCCTTTTAATTTTGTCTTTTGCCAGTTCATGTCAAAAGGTACGTCATCACAGATTGTGTGAAGTGCAACCCCAGAAGATTCAGAGAAATCTTGTCAAACAGTTGGGATAAGAAAATTCCAAACATTTGTGGATCGCTCGAATCCGTTCCCTTTAATCATTCACCAATGTGTTAACATGTTGCCCCCTGCCGTTTAGCTCCTTCTTGATCCTCGGCTTCTACATATAACCAGAGTTGGTGTCAAAGCCACCCAATGCTCGCCTGTTTATACATTTATCGTTTTTAAAAGACTAGTCTAATAATATTTTTTATAAAGCATTGCAGTGAAGTCTGATCCAAATAATTTTAAAGCAATATATGTATTTGTATATTGTAATCAGTAATAACTTGCACCAAAAACTTTAACATTTTCACGCTCACGCCGGGGGTATCGCTATAGCTCTCTGTTCTTCGAACAGGCGAGCTAAAAACTAGAAGGGCACTCGGTAGCGCACATACATCCGCCACATAATTCCTGATGCATGAGAACGTATTTGGCCCCAATACATTTTTGAAATATCATGCTATACAGCACTATATCGTTTTTGGCCCCATCTCTCAATGGTGAAGAATAACTTTGAAAATTAAATAATTCTCGGTTCCAGATCCGGATCCGGATCGTCACCAAAATCTAATCAGTTCATCCTTATCACATACCAAACCTGTACACCAAGTTTCATCTGGATCCGTACACAACTTTTTGAGATATCCTGTACACAGACAGACAAACAAAGACAGACATACAGAACGGGGTGAAAACATAATCTCCTTTACCTTCGGTGGCGGAGGTAATAAATCAATGTAACAGCCATTTTCACTTCAAGTAAAATCTCAAATCAGTTTACAAGGAAGGAAGATGGGAAGAGAAGTCAAAATTAGCAAAAAGCAAGTGTAGAAAGTCGAGATTTTAAAACTGAGTCGCTGATGGGTGAGTTAAAAAGCAAGTCTTAGAAGGCTAAGAGTTCCACAGGTGAGTAAATCTGGAGAATGTTCAATTACCAAAAATCTTCATCCATGGTGAGAATGACAGAGGTTCTGGTTGTTCGACCATCACATATCTTGTGGGGATATAAGGTGTGTTAAGCCTGGTGTTGGCTTTGCGGTTAAGGTGGCTGTCTTAAGATGTTAGGGTCTTGGGTTTGAGCACCTGTCGTCCTGTTAAATAACACCGGGTGGGTTGACTCGGCCTGTCATCGGCAAAATTAGGATCAGCTGACTGCAAACAGGGAGCACTACATCAGCGGCATAACCACGCTCCCAGCAATGATGCAACTAGCAGCCACAAGCTGCATACGAAATGAATGAATAAGGTATGTTTAAGTTCAAAATGGATGCATGCATCAGTTCAGTTCTGCTCTTGAATCAAAGAAGCACAAAATACAAGAAACATACATCATGCTATGAGAACAGTGGAGGAACCTGGATAAAAGCATGTCTAAAAACATTTCAGATCCCTATTATAATGGATTGTATTTAAAAATATGGAGACAGAAATAAAGAAATATTGTGAGATAACATACGTATAATGAGAGGATAATGAGGAGGTGGACAAATAGTTCAAGCAAAAACAAAGGAACACAAATGGGGGATGGGGTATAGGAGGAGGAAACAGCTGGTTTGCAAAACTTTCCGTTACAATCACTATAACACTCATTATCTATACTCACGAGCATGGGTCAGCACGCTATGCTCACCTATCCACACGTCGTTACAGACATTGATGTCACAGATTTGCTGCATTGTCAAGATTTACACCAATCATAATGCAAACATTTCTTTTGTACAAATTTATTTGTAACGAGACGACCCGTGAACCCGTTGTGACAGCGGTTGATGAAAAAAAATCATTTCAAGAAAAAAAAAGATAGCTCCAGCGAACTATATCGATGAGGTTGTTTTCATTCATCAAATTCTCCCGAAGAGTACTTGACTGAATTGGGAATTGATTTTTTTAATCATTTTTTTCGTTGCCCGATTTTAACGAAACTTGATACTGCACACCTCAGGCGAATGGCGAGTAAGGTGGGCCAAAATTTTTTGCGCTATCGTGTACCGTTTTAGCTATATTTCGGGAACATACATCCATACATACATACAAGATGAGAGTCTTAGTAATATATAGATAGATAGATAGATAGATAGATGTTGGTGATATGTATATATATATATATATTTTTTTTAATATAAAAAGATCCAAGTGGTCTAAAGCTCTAAAGTCTAAATGGTGAAGGATCAAAGCTGTCTAATCTGTCTGAATCAAATAACTGATCAAATACAGCACTGGAGTATCAGGAGGAACATAGACAAAGAGTTATCAGGAGAAACATGGAAAGGATTCGGGTTTCGGCTGCTGCTCCTCTATCCTCAAACCCATCCGGGGGCAGCCAAGTGAGCCTTACAAAAACTATTTGCAAGATTCACCTCTCCATAGACAGAAAAAGGAAGAGAGATGGAGGACAGAAAAAAAAAACAGACACAGACACAGACACAGACACACACACACCCTCCCCACCACCAGAAATACCTTGCCACTACAGAATGTACACAGGAATCCACCAGCACACAAATCGACACACAGGCCCTCTATTTATAATGAAAATCCATTTCCGGTCAACACTAATGACAAACTTCTGGTTTAATTCTCGTAAATAATGGAATACTTCTTAGTACGAACCACAAAATGTTCTTCAACAGAACAAATTCTCGAAAATCTCATAAGCTGCGACGAAAACACATTGTAAACTATCGTAACTGGTAGATTACGAGATGGAAACATACAAGAAAACAGGAAAACTAAAATAGTCAACTTTATGATACACCTTTGTACAAAAACAATTATTTCCAACTCCAACTAACACCCACATACACCACTACACTATCATCATTACTACTCTTATCTGCTATTAAGCTTTTGGGATGAATCCTATGAATTCGCTTATCAAAAAAAAACTTGGAATTAAATCACACAGATGTCATCAATATAATGACATTGTTAAGGCCTGCAGCACACCAAGCCACCATACGATCAACCCACTTTTGTTTAGGGATTGTAGCCAGCAGAAATATATACATATATACAATGAAGAAGGAAATAAAGAAGGGAAAGAACCCAATTAAGCCAGCACAAGGGTGAAGGAGTAGGTAGCCAGGGAGGTGGAGGGTGGTGTTCGTGTAAAAGACGGTGGTGACCGGATGGAACCCCTTTGGAATCCGGCCAGTCGCAAAAGAGGACCTGCAGTCTGGTGATCCTAAAACTGTCAGAAGAGGATAGACCCAGACGTTGTGTATGTGAGCGGCATCGTATCCTCCAGTACCAAACTCAAGGCAAGATCAGGGATCCAAACTGGATGAGCTGCAGCAAGAGTTCGAGCAAGCACAGCATTCAATGCAGCCCACCCCGCGGTAGGCCACAATCCAGGCCTCAGAGTAGGCCCCAACAGTAGCCACCCCCCCCCCAGCAGGCCCGACAGTAGGCCCACAGTCAGCCCCCCAGGCAGGCCCCAACATTCCCCCCCCCCCAGGCAGGCCCCAACAGTCGCCCCCCAAGCAGGCCCCAACAGTCGCCCCCCTAAGCAGGCCCCGACAGTCGCCCCCCCCCAAGCAGGCCCCAACAGTCGCCCCCCCCCAAAAGGCCCCAACAGTCGCCCCCCCCCCCAAGCAGGCCCCGACAGTCAGCCCCCCAGGCAGGCCCCACACAGTCGGCCCCCGCAAGTCAAGGCCCCAACAGTCGGTCCCACAGGCAGGCCCCCACAGTAAGGCCCCAACAGTAGGCCCCTAGGCAGGCCCCAAGATAGTCCACAAAGTAGAGATACTGCAATAAGGGTTCGACCAAACACAACCTTCTGATAAAGATACTGCAGATGCAAACTCCAACCCAAAAAAGGCACGCAGCAATGAGCCCTCCTCAAAATGGCCACCCTCTCCTTCTCTGCATCAACTTCCTCATTCCCTTCCTGCCCTTCTTCTTCTTCTTCTTCTTTTTTGATCTTTAATGGCGCTTTCAGAGCCAGCAGGCTCGATACACGCCACGCACCTGAACGTGACCAAAATCGCATATTAGCCCATCGAGTGTAAATAAATTTAAATGGATTTCCCACACTCCTTCAGGAATTTTAGTACCACCTTGCTTCTGGTTCATCAGCTTCAACGCTCCTGGCAGATCCAACACCTTTATCCCCATTCCTCCTACATTCTGCACAAGACGCCGCCTGGGTCCCTCATAAAGAGGGCAATTTAGGAATAAATGATTCAGATCTTCGGGTTTCCTGCACATCTCACAAAACACCGTAGGGTGGCACCCAATTTTATGCAGATATGAATTTGGGCGACAGTGCCCGAGTCTTACCCTACCAAGAGCTACCTGGTCTCTCCGGGAAAGCACGGGAAGTTTAACTCGAGGTACCACATCCGGATGCACCATGTGACAGAATCTTCCCTTCGTGCTGGAGTCCCACTGAAATTGCCATTTTTTCTAAATCTGGCCCTTGGCCAATCGAATAATTTCTGATGGTCCCAGGGAGATTTGGGTGATATTTTCCAGTTTCAGGGAATGCTTCGCTGCTGGATAACAGGCCTCATTTCCACCAATGCCGACATGAGCAGGGATCCAGCACAGGTCGACCACCAGACCCTCCACTTTGCAATATTAACCAAATGCCAACTTCAAGCACCAAGTCATTCCTACAACCATCCTGTAAGGATTCCAATGCCTCAAACACAGAAAGTGAATCAGAGAGTATAACCACACTGAGAGGATTAAATTCAATTATCCATTCCAGAGCCAGAACTATGGCAAATAGTTCAGTCAAGAAAACCGAGAGATGATTCGTTAGGCGAAGTGCCGGAACCACCCTGAAATCAGGGATGCATATTGCTGCAGCTGTCCTTCCAAGGGAAGGTTCTTTGGAGCCATCTGTATATACATGGAATGATTGACTCCAAATTGAATTGATAAACTCAATAGCCCGATTGCATGTCACCGCAGGATTAACCATGTCTAATTTTCCCCAGAGATCCACATGAAGGCGAGGGGATTTGAGGGTCCAAGGTTCCCAAATAGAAATTTTATGATGGGGGTTGACCAGAAGGGAATCCATTGATTTAGCAGTCATTTTACATGCAAGGCTGAAAGGCGGGGAAGTGGAGTTCCCGTCAAGCTTTAGGTATTCCCAGCAGTTTGCAAACAAGGCTTTACCAGGATGGTTATCCCCAGATGAGGTGGTTCTAGCCCAATATTTCATGGTTTTCAAAAATTCCCAACAAAGATACAAGGGCATATCGTCCGCTTCCACCAGAAGGGCAGAAACAGGAGTGCTGGTAAAAGCACCTAAACAGGCACGGATGGCTTTCGACTGGACAATCTTCAGTTATTTTCTGATTGCTCGTGGATATATCCCCAAAGACCAGACAACCAGAATCCAGATGAGAATGAATAATAGCTTAAAATAACAGGAGAAGACTATCACGATGTGCTCCCCACTCAGTACCAGAAAGACAACATAATAGATTGATGGCTTCAGCACATTTACCAGTCAGCATCTTAACATGGGGAGTCCAGGTTAATCCCTTATCAAAGGTGACTCCGAAGAATGACACTTCAAAAGATGGTTTGAGGGAAGTACCATTAACTACCATCACTATGTCCTCAATCCTTTTCTTATGGGAAAATATGATGAACTTGGCCTTGTTGCCTGATAGCTTAAATCCCCAGTCTAGGGCCCATTGCTCCACAAGATGGATATCATTCTGGAGTTTTTTTTCTACCCGAAAGAGCAAAACTCTTTCAACGGATCCACATGGCAATGGCATCAGTGAACAAAAATATCTTGCTGTGGAGCTTGGAATGGGAAGCTACATCATTAATCATAGTATTAAAGAGAATTGGGCTGAGGCTGCTACCCTGGGGAATGCCCTTATCTGGATGAAAATGGAGGAGAGATTCTGACCGACCCTCACCTGAAAGGATCTATTCGATAAAAAGTCCCGAATCCACTCAAACATTCTTCCATTGATCCTGAGGTTGGTTATCTTATTAAGGAGGCCATCTTTCCAAACTGAATCATATGCCTTCTGGATATCAAGGAACACTCCCAGAAGAGACTCCTGATTATTTAGGGATTTCATATCCTCATTTGCCAGTGCTGTAATGTGGTCCATAACAGACCGTCCATTTCTGAACCCGCTCTGGAATTTATACAGGAGATTTTTTCTTTTCCAGGAAGAAAACCAAGGGATTGTTCACCATCTTCTCCATTAATTTGCAGACAACTGAAATAAAAGAAATCAGACGATATGAAGATGGGGCTGCACTATCTTTCCCATCTTTCAGGATAGGGATTAAAATTCAGTGTTTCCAATCACAGGGAAGTTTCCCTAAAGCCCAAACCTTAATGAAAAATCGAAGGATCACACACAATACCCTATCATCCAAATGCTTGAACATGAGAAACGATAACCGATCTGTGCCTGTGGTGCTATTCCTCGCCTTCTGGATAGCCTGTTTAAGCTCCCAAAGAGTGAAGTCGAGATTAAGTGAAGAATTTAGAGGCTGAACTGCGTTGGTGGTCACCAGGAATTTATTTGCTAATTTGGGAGTACGAGCTGCCAACTCATCAATACTTTGTGATATCATCCCACTTCCAGAAAATAATTGGCCAGGGCCTCTGCCTTGTCGACATTTGAACAAAGGTTTTGTTCTGGAAAATAATCACTGGAACAGACTTCCATCCAAATTGAACACCCTCCATACTTTTTACTCTTTTCCATATGGTTTGAAGTGGGGTGTCCAGATTAATCGAAGAACAGAATAATTTCCAAGATGCAGTCTTTGCTTGTTTCATAGTCCTTTGAGCATATGCCCATGTCATTTTATATTCCATGACATCCTCCACCCTAAGGGTCTCCTTAATCTTTTAAGAGCTGCCCTTCTTTTCTGGATCGCTTGTTTGCAACCCTCATCCCCCAAGGGACTTTGATTTTTTACCCACTGGACTTCTGTAAGTTGAGATTGTTTCCCCAGCTATGTTATTCATAATTAGGACAATATTCCTATTGAGGCTGTCAATATCACTGTCGACAATCCCTTCCTTCACTTTTTTGGAACATCAACATGAGAAAGACCAAAGTCCGACTTGGAAAAGTTCCAAGAAGTCAGTCCTTGTGTATCCTCTGGATCTCTTTCTAATTTCAGATTTGTGATCACTGGAAAGTGATCACTTCCTAGATTGTCGCCACGGACCTTCCAATCACATCTCACTGCTTCAATTGATGAAATGAGAGTGAGATCCAGAGGGGACATCTTCCCTGTAGACGGATTAATACATGTCCACGTTCCATCATTTAATACCACCATATCAAATTCATCAA
>CM068956.1:155943100-155966731 GCA_035128595.1 Eptatretus atami | reverse complement strand
ACTGGGTCCACAACCTGAAGTCACCATCTTAGATGGTTGTGCAATTCTCTAGGTTATTCATTGGCCGAACAGGGGAATTGTGCAAGACTTCGTTGACAACTTCATGAGCTAAATCATGGCAAAGGTAGACAAATCAGATGTATATCTGGTATTTGACAGATATCATGATTTCAGCATCAAGAGTGGACAAAGATTAGCAAGTATGTATTTATATTAGCAAGGTTATATATTAGAAGATAAAGATAACGCATTCCCAAAAAGAAACAACTCCGAATTCCCGAACCCAAAACTGCACAGAAGCCCGCGGAATAGGTTTGAGAACGAAGTACGTACACAAAAGCGAATTTCGTCAGATCGGTGGCGCGAAGGTATTAAAAGCTTTTTTAAATACCATCATCATAGCGGCATATTCAACACAAATATACCACCTTCACCTTGCTGGGTTGAGCACAGAAGATTACTTAAATGTGCGATAGTGCCCTAAATGGATTCATTTCAATCTCATCGAGCTGGAGCTGAGATTCAAACAATTGTAGAGAGGGTGGCATCACATCACACATTACGTAATATGCATATAGCTCATCTGCACCCACAACTAGCTCACTTTTCTTTCGCACACCTCTCTCTTAATTAACTATATAATGGAGGTTAATGATCTAACATGAACACAAGACTCAAAGCAATCAAACCAGGAGCTTTCAATAATGACCCTCAGTTCGCCAACAGCATGGTACCGAAGGCAAAACCACCCACATTCGACCGATGTGATTTTAAACACTTCCTAAAATCTATGTGCAAATCCCTCCATAGTCAGGTATACAATCATTGGGGAAGAAGAACAACCCACAAATTTCTTGGCACGCCAGAAGTTACACATAGGTTAAAAAAGCGACACTTTGTAAACCACCAAACAACAACCAGATGGCTCATCGGCGCCAACCGTTGGCCACACCAAGCCCGCAAAAGGCCAAGCAAGCAGCCATCGTGAATGGAACTCTGGCGTGGATTGTTTACGGAAACCTGTAACATCCTACGAGCTTCGTATATTTTTCTGCATATAATCCTATGTCCGTTAGTGTACCTAAGATATATGCATACTCATCATTATTTTATAATTATCATTATAAAGGTTTCCAAATGATGCTTCCAGGAGACCATCTATTTATCAGTATGCAAGTACAGTGTTTTAAAGCAAAAACAGCATACGAGTTTATATCCGAACAATCACAATGAAGAAACCGAATCTTGGATCATTTGAACTCCACAGCTAACACAGAGAGTAATGTGGAATTCTCACACATCAATCTTCCAAAGTCTGCCGAGTGGTTTAATTTCTATAGAGTTCACACCGACACACAGGACACACACACACACACACAACATCGGTAAAACTCTAAGTTACATTCGCATCACCATTGAATTAGCAGCAATGCAGAATCGGTCATATACAATCTTCTCCGGTTTGGTGTGAGCATTTCACGCTCCTCAAGTCTTCACAATTTAGATGACGACAATCATTATCTCCATACAACATACAGTTGTTTTCCAATAAAGTTCAGGATTGGAACACTTAATTAATCGAACACAAATCAACCTTCCATCAATTGTATTCGCTCTATCGTTTACCTTTGTGGTAGTTGTCTCAGTTTGACTCCGTTAGCCGAAGCTGCTTAAGCTAAAGGGTGTTTATTCTGTTAGAGTCATTCCAATCTGCCTCCATAACCAAGCGCTGACCGGTGTGGTATATTTTGGATCTAAGGACCGGTCAGCGAGAGGGATCTGATTCCCGGTGTCTTGTTATCAGCCTGTTACTCCTTCACATGTTCTTTGGGTAACTCTATGTTTATTAGAGAGTTTAATTTCCCTTGTATGTTTTACTTGTCATAGCCTAAAGTCTTTTTCTCCTTTTAGTGGTGCAGGATAGAGGACCGCTTTTCTCGATTTCCTTAAAGCTTTTTTTCTTGAGGGACTCTGGACATCTAAACTATTAGAGGACTCAACCTGCTTCGCTTATCTCATCGGACGTTCCTTGTCCTCTGACCCAACAGTCGCCTAATCCAGCTAATGCCTATGCTTCCCTCAAAAACGATTCGGTTTCTCATTTACCGGTTAGTTTGGACCCACGCAGACGAGGCTGGCTCATCCGGAGATCTTGGATGCGGCGCAGCATGCGTCGTTTTAGGAGATCCCCGGATGCGGGCTCAGGACTGAAGTGGGTCCTTGGGGGTGCAGCTGTGATGAGAACTCAACATCTGGCCAGAATTGAGGGGAGTAACTGAGGATTCTCCGAATATAACGGTTTATTGAAGTTGACGACTTGAAGGGAGGTTGCAGTGACCACAAGCAGTCGACCTGTACCAGTAAAGGAGTTACACTCATAAAGTTTATATTAAAATATTTTAGGCGGAAAGAAGCCAAGGAAAGAAGAAACATGGCCAGTGGGTTTTCTCATCCCTCCTGCGGCCTCGAGTGATAGCAAAACGTTTCTATGCTCAGACAGCGAGAAAGGCGGGACATATTCATAAACAGCAATCTTTGTATTTCTCAGATTGTTTACTGATGGATTCATAAAGCCTCAAAGCTGTCTTGGCAGGCCAGGCTGGCTTGTAAGCCAATTGTAATGAGAAAACGCTTTGGAGAGACACATTTTGAGCAGCAGGAAAGGATTTTGAATAGACACGATTATGCAATGATTGAATGTTAATAAGTTAAATGTAATTTTTGGGCAATGGATCATGATATGTCAATAAATTGGCTTTATGGGTAGGGTGGTGGGCTTTTGGATCAGGGTCTGGATTTAAATCCGTCCAGTTGATTAATACCAGGTGGGTAATCGCCTGTATCTTCCGAGGTCAGAAAATGAGTTACTAGATGCTGGTATTAGTGTCTGAGTGCCGACATCCAGGTTGTCCAATAGCAAGGAGACGCTTAAGCAGCCAACAATGCTCTGCACAGAGTATGGGTCAATCTCTTCTTCCCCTCTCTCTTTGCAATTTTTTCTGAGTAATTCAATATTTCTTACCTTTGCATTATTGCTCCAGTAGATGAACCAGGTAAATTGCATTCATGTTTCCGCTTCAATCGAATGTTGAAACTTTCACAAAGGAAAGGGTGCAATGCAATGATATCAAAACGACGTACATGGTGCATGTAACATGCCCAGAATTTCGGCAGATGTTGGGTAGGTATACTGTATTACTTCGCTGAGGAGAGGAATTGCTTTGGTCGTTTGTCTGTCTGTTGTCTATCGTACAGTTCAACAAATTTTTAAGCATCTACGAAATTACCACATGGTGAGTTTGTAAAAGGAAGAAGCGTTTTGGTTTGGAGGTCAAGGTCATAGTACATAGCCAAGGTCAACAATTAGGTGAGGTTTTAAATGCTCATTTTATCCGATTGAGTTTAAATTGCAGAGGAGTTGCATATTTGGTCATATGAGTTCAACATTTTATTTTTTGAGTGAATTTTTGTTTTTATGGATTTTTGCAATTATAGGTGCTTCCTAGTTTCTTCTTGTTTTTGATCTGGTCCATGTAAGTCAAATTAATCCGATAAATCGTGAAACTTTACCAGTTGTAAGGGTAGTTACTGAGAGCTAATTGATTTTTGAGGTCCGTCAAGTGAAGTCATTTGAAGGTAAAATTTAATATTTTTCCATGCTTGTTGATTAATTTGACCATATTTGCTATATTGTGTCAATGGATTGGGAAACAGCTTTTTGAATGTACAAGGTCAAAGGTACTCAGAGGTAACCCTTCTAAATATTCTAAATCAAGATCTGAAAAATGATCAGTTTTCTCCCAATTGGAACCTCACGATTTGATTAGGCATTTGTATTTTATCTAAAATAAAGGGTATGTTCTTTTGAACATATGAGTCCCTAGGACATGAATATCGTTCCTTCGTTGTTACAGGCGTTACTGGGGACAGAATAAAGGGTATTTTAAGAGCGTTATCATGGTTGGAATCTCGAATATATATATATTGGGATTAAAATCGTGTTTCCTCGATCTTCATGTCTGAAGAAACAGTGTAGGTGAAAACTAAGCTTCATACTATCATTGAGGTGATTTTTTCGACCCGTGCTTTCCCGTTTTTCGCCACTGTCATCAATAACAAATCTCTAATCCATTATTATAAAGAGTTTCTTCCGTGTCGTTGCCCGGTCAGGGGACTATGAAGGAAATTTATGTATGCAACCTTTGGAGAGCGGGGTGTTTTGCAAGTATATGCTCCTAATGAGTTCATTTTTTTGTTTGTTCAGTTTGTTGTCTGTTTATCACTAAAGGTCCATTCTAAACTGATCATATGAACCTTCCTAGTTGTAGAGATTGTCTACTGGAAAGCCTATTGATTTTTGGAGGGTATGTCAAAGGTATCCTTGAGTAATTTCTAAAATCGTCATTTTTTCCATCTGAACTGACTTTGAATTTGATATGTGTTTATATTGCTTCATGATTGGAAAACTATTTTGAGATCAAAAGGTCAAAGGTCAAATTCAAGGTAAAACTTTAAAATCTCAATGTTCAATGAAATATCAATTTACATCCGTATTGATGTTGAAAGATTTGCATTGTCATCACTTGAATTGGGAAAGAATATTTTTGAGGTCAACAGTCAAGAGTCAAATTTCCAGGTTTAAACTTTCTAAATCATAAAATTTCATCTGATAAATTTGTTCAATTTTTTCTCAGATTTATTGAAATTCAGCAGAATTGATTGTTATATTTTGATTTTGGGAAACCAACTTTTTTGAGGTCAAACGGTCAAGGTAACTCAAGGTCAAACTTCTAAATAATAAATTTATCGGAAAAGAACAATTTTTTCAAATTTGAACGTGAGTTTGATTAAGATTGTAATTTTAGTTTAGTGAAATGGACAATTTGATGTATATGGCTTTGGAGTGGCATGGATTTTGCCAAGTATATGCTCTGTAATTGTCTTTTTGTTTGTTTTGTTTTGGTCGAAAGGAAGTTCAGTTTTTTTCTCTGCATGCTTGGCGGATTGAGATAAAGTATTCATATCTGGCAACTGTCATGTAATGTTTTGTTGATATAATGATGTCATAGGTACGTTGATGTGGCAGCGCATGTTGGAAACGGGAAACTTTGAACTCTGATTCCTGAAACTTACAAGGAAGAATTGAAAACATGGCAAATGGCAACTAACCTGTGGGGAAACAGTGGATTTTTTATGAGTTTTAGGTGCTTGTTTAATGAGTATAACTACATATGTAGTATGTTCATCTTGCTCAGTTGAAAGAATTTTGAGTGTATGATATGGATAATGGTGCACCCAGAAAAATATGATTTTTTCAAGATTTATCCATTCCAAATAAGAATATGTAAACCCATTTAGAAATTTTTAATCTTTTTTAACGAACGATAATGATCGTTTCGCATGTTTGTCTAATCAATAGTGGACCTGATATGCCAAATGCAGGATGAGGGGGGGGGTAGAATTTTCATAAGCTAATTTAGTAAATGATTTGGATTTTAAATCCAATAGAACCAACAAATTAATAACCTTAGCATTTTATATTAAAAACTGTAGAACTAAAACATTTATTTTACGAATATGTTGAACATACAGGAATTAAATTCCAAAAAAAAAAACAACAAGTAGGATGAACACCTTTTTGATGCAAATCAATACAATTCTTATGGTTAATTAACATATTTTGGACATTTTCTTTTTTGTGGGATTGTGAATGGATGACAACAAGAATGAAGATGAAGAAGAAATGAAAAAATAACATGAGAATGATGCCAGATGACGTGCCATATGACAACAATTATTTATGGATTAGCATATTGCTTGTTTTGACATTTAGTTCTGGCAAGTTGTTTCAACAAGACCGTGAACAAAAACTTTTTGGTGAACCCAATGATGTGGGGAATATCAGGGGAAACATCCAAAAAGTAAATGTCCAAAAGATGTCAATGATGTAATACATGGAGAGGATTGGTGATGTCGTAATTGTTTGGCTGAAATGTTGGGTGTTTTCCTTCTTGTTTTTTTTATTTTTTTTTTTGAGATTTTTCTTATATGTTTAATACTTATTTCTTGGTGTATATTTATGAACATGAAGAATTCCATTAGTCGAGAGAAATGTTTAAGGTAGCACAGTTCAATTTGAGCTTTTTTGCGTTAATCTCGAAGTATAAATGTCAATGGTGTTTCACATGCAGTGAAGAGAAATTGTGTGCACCATCTTTTTGAGCTGTTAAATAGAATGACTTTTGCAACACTGCAGGCATTGGAGAGGTGAACTCCACGGTTGCTTTCCCCAAAGAAGTAGACGAGTTTACATTCACCTGGGTAATGACAGTCAAAACGGTCAGACCTGGCAAGCCTGTTTACAATATGTGCAAAATACTTTCTTGGCTGACCACAGTTGTGTGGGATAACCAGGGGTGGGTTATAAGAGTAAAAAAAAATTAGATGACAAAAAATCTTATCTTATCCAGATATGTCGTTCAGAATATTTTAGAATTTAAAATTCTGTCTCCTCAAAGATAATAAAAGGACATAAATGATATGCAGTACAAGGAACTTTGGCACAGGAGTTGCCATTTGTCATCATGCTGTGCTTCCATCCAACACATCCAAGCCTACCGACAAGGTTTGCCAATTTGCATTCAATTTCTTGCTTTCCCCATAACCAGAAAGTGTAACTTTTTAATTTTAAGGATAATAAGGTCCACCATTTCCACCTGATGAAAAATTAGAATCATTAATAATATTGTTTATTAAATAATGCAATTAGGCTTTTTTTCCATTAAACTGTAAGACTAGGTACATGACTATTGGTTAACCAGTTGGAAGCTTTCTGTTAATAATTATAGAATAGTGTGTGTGGTTTAGTTTGATGGTTGATACAACATACTAAAGTTTGTTAAGAAAGTTATGATAACCCTTATAGTAAGGGATAAGCTTCATATTATACAATTTGCTTTTTAATGAGAAAAGCATGACATTTCTGCATGTGTATATAATAATGTTTTATTTTTAGATGTGGGAGGAAGTAGATTTTGATTGAGGACGTGAGAGGTAAATAGATGGCCGCAGTCCAGGGTTTAATGTTCAATGCGTTTAATTTTGGGACAACAGTGTAGAAAATATTTAGGTGTATTTTCACTAATTGGGGGATGCCTTTATTTGGATGATACCGGTTGAGATGGCGAATTCAAGGATGCTTTAGGTAGGTAAGATAAAATGTGAAACATAAGCTAGTTGAAAAGATTAGGTTGGATTTTGTGGTGAGCCAAAGCACAAGGTTTTCCTGATGGATTGACAGTCATGAGCAGAAATGCAGTGGTGAGGTTTCTGGTTTGAGGCAAATGACTGAATGGAATCAGGAGGACTCGAGCTGGATGGTAGAGGGCAGAATGGACAGGATATGAAGAGTTTGAGGAAAGGCATAGCACAGGGATGATGTGGTGAACGGAACCATACATGAGAACTAGTGAAGCAGATTCCTGAAGAAGTTAGGATTGTGACAGTGATGAAGAGATGGGAATCCATTTGAGAAAACAGCAAGACCTTATAGTCATTGGCAAGGGACATAATGGAACCAAGTGGTGAACTGTGAGAAGGATTCCAAGACTGTGAGGATCAGTAATCAAGTTTGTGAAGAAAGTAGAACAGTGTAAAATATAACAAACTTTAAAGAAAGTTGCACTGTTAGTAGGACATCCCCCGGTCAGATTAAGTAAAACGAGCAAGTCGAGCATTGAGAGTGATGTGTTCTTTATTTTGAGGCTGTACATTGTCAAACGAGATGGAATGGAATTTTCGTATGAAACATGCAGTCACAGCTCTGTCAACTGGAAGGAAAATGTGGTTGGGGTTAGCAGATATTTGCTGCTGATCATATTGTCAAAACCGTAGTGCGCTGTGGCTGAGCAACAATTTCGATGTGGAGCTTGTGGTTAAATGATATTGGAAATCAAGTACATTTACGACTTGGAGAAGAGTTTGCCACCATCCATTCTGCTCAAACTTTGAGAAGCAGGCGCATCGACTTATAAGTTGGGGATGTGTAACTATGCAGCTGAAGCTACAGAGAGGGGGAAAGGCAAAGGAAAAGGGTGGGTAGTACTGTGTCAAGAATGGAAGGATTCTTGATGAATGAGAAAAAAAATGTTTTGCTTTCTGTAAGTAGTTGTTTTATCTCGTCGAGCAGAGGAAGGACTGTAATGCAAAGATGCAATTTGAGTCCCTGCTCTCTGCTGAGTCATACTTGGTTGCCTTGCCATTTCAAGAGGAGGCGAACTTCGTTATTTTGGTGTGGCAGATGCTGTCAAGGGGGTGGTAAGGTGTACGTACGTTGATATGGATTTGTTGGTATGGCTGTGGTTCATTTCAGCAGAAGTTGATTGAGTGTGGGTTTGTTTGGTGTAGGTAGTTTTGGTTTATAGCTTTTAGAAATGTTGCCACAATGAATCCAACTTCAAGTGTCTGTTCCCCCGTCATTCAGTTTCACAGGTGTGGAACTGGTTTGCATTCGTGCGGAGGAACGGTGGGAACTTGGAGTTTTCATGGTTGGAATGTGCCTTTAATTGATTATGATGCACAGGGGGATCTTGAAAGAAAAAATAAGTGGAAGGTCAATGTTTTACTGTGGCGATTTGTGGTGCTCCTTCAGAACCGTGAGAGTGGGAAGTGAATATGCCAGGAAAGTTTGAACGAAGTGAGAACTCCTAGAGAACATTCTCAAAAGGGCATCAAGAGCACTAGCGACTTGATCAGGCATGTTGATAGGATTGGTCTGGATCTGAGATGAGAATTTGACTGGGGTGGAAGGGAACACTGGGTGGCAGCGCTTTTTACTCAGCTCACTGAGATCAAATGTGCCATGAATTGATTCATGTGTTGCGAGAAAGGGTGGACTGGAGGTGCAAGTGTGCTAAAGGGTGACTCAAGTGCTGCAATGTGTTGTTTGGAGATGTTAGATTTTGATCATTAATAGGAATTTGGAAATTGGGTGAATAGGTATTGGAAATTGTATGTTGTGGGGACGATTGATGTTATCAGTGTGTACATTGATGGTATAGTTTGCCAATATATGAAATATTTCAAGGAAGTTGTTATGCAATTTGGGAGAATATGTGGGTATTTGTTGTAATAAGTGTAAAATGGAAGTGAGTTTACCTATTATTGATAGTCCAATTGTGTCAGTAAATAATGTTTAATTAGAAAAAGAATGTTAAAAGTTTTTAAAATTTTGGACATTGACTTGATCATGGCTTGGTTTGGGGATTTCAAAGTATCACCAAATGAATGGGATCCCATTTAGTTTGGAAATGCTTATATTTTTCTACCTGTTTTGGGTTTCAAATTAGCAGTTTGAAAAAGACAGTGGACTGGCAGCATTTGGATTTTGACTTCAGGGTCTCAAGGTCAAATGATTCCCTCCATTGAAATACTTTAGTTATGCATTAATATTTTAGAAATTTTATGCTTTTCTCCATAAAATGCACTAATTGTTGTGGTTATCATAACTATTATGAAGAAGTAATTTTTTATTTGGTGATTTCTTGTATTTATGAAGTGAACTTATCTTTTTTTTTGGCAGTTTTCAGCTTTTTTCTGGTTTGAAATTTTTTATTGTATATGATGGATTATATTGAACTGAAATGGTACTGGGTTGCCGGGCAACGTGGGTCTCTCACCTCTTCTCAAACCCAACTTCGGTCAGATTTCCACACCACTTCCTTTTCACCCACTATCGTTATAACTGATTCCTCCTCCACAACCTTTCAGATACCCAAGTCCACTTACCCACTTCATTTCCTCACCTCCTATTACTTTCATTCCTCTCTCAAAAGGAATTTTAAGGTGTATTTAAGTACGTGGTCATATAATAATAACTTTAAAAAAAAAATTCTCAGGCATTTCGGTGTCCCAACTATTAATTACGTAAGCCGGCATTTTCACTTACCAAGCGATTTTGCGTCACTCTAATGTTTTTTACTTGCGGTGAATTAATGTATCGATTGTTTATGAGACCTTAATAAGCGGAAGCGGATTGAGGGAATGAGGAGGGATGTTACTCCTTCAGATTTTCATGACAGGCAATTATAGCGTTTGCTGTCTTTGGATGGATTGTAGGAGAGATGTCCGTTGTGGATTAGTAACAAGGATTGAAAGAAATGTGGTAATTAAGCAGCACATTAGACTTATTTGAGGGATGCATCGTTGTGACTGTCCCTGTGTCCATTCATGGAATTGAATCTCTGAGGCGTAATAAAGGCACTTTATTTGCCCGGCAAAAACAAAGGTGGGGTTAGCATCAGTACATATCGTGACGTGTGGGAATTGTCTGCATTTTGTTATCTTTTCTCTGCAATCGTTATCAGATTTTGACTAAATTTTTAACGATTATTGAAATTGGCTTCTGTCCATGGAGAATAAGTTGATTTTTTAATGCTTCCACTGGAACGAAGTCACAGAGGCTTATGATTTTCGTGATGCCATCCGTGCGTCATACATAAGTCGTCATACTAATTTTCTCTATTTTTTCTGCCGTTAATCAATGATACACAATTTTCACCCATAGGTGCGAACTAATACATGTAGAGATGTAATGATATTATGAGTATAATTGTCAAGTGGTGTGGCCGCCATGATTGGAAAAGGGTAAAATTGATCTGTATCTGAGAATCTGCTCATGAAAAAATTGAAACCCTTGGAGCTGTCAAGTAATCCGGAAACAAGTGTGATGGGTTTTTGAATGATAAAGGTGAATTTCTTATGAGTCATAATTTCATTGAACGTTTATTGATCAGTTGATTTTCATGAAATCTTGCTTTTGTTTTTTTTGGATTCCTTCTGATAATTCCAATGAATAAATATTTTTTATTTGATCTTCATTTGATTTTGAATTTCTTTTTTTTTAATCTAAGAGTCTGAATTCCAGTTAATAAGGGAGTATGGGGTCAGGGTCGATAAGGAGTTGGGTTGCATAAGTGGGAACATATTGATACTGGTATCATGATGCAGTTATAAGTGGAGTTCTCATGTTAGAGGGTATCGAATGTTTACCAGGGAAATTGAAACTCTACAATGTTTCATGACAGATTTCATATGTGCATATATGGAAATAGGCCAAAGCTGAAGCGAACGTAGATTTTTTAATTCAATGCTGCATTTCCGGTTATTGGCTGGATGTCGGATAGCGTAATAATGTAAATAGATTAAAAATTTTTTTTTGATGATGCGGGGATAATTTTATTAAATCAGTGGAGAACTATAACACCCATGTCTTGTATTTGGGTTTTTCATGTTACGATGTTTAATTCCCCGGGACGCATCATTACCATGTACAAAACCGAAGCAAAAGGGTCTGCGAGAAGGATTAAATTGCAGGGCATTGTGGTTGTTGTTTGTTTTCTATATCCTCTATGTGCAACGTTGATTATGAAGCTACTAGTTCAATTATATTGGATGACCTGCCCTTAGATATTATTTTTTAATAATTATTTATAATATTTATTTATATTAAATTTTGTATTTTATTAAATATATATTTATATTTATTATTTATATTTTTATTTTTTTTTTTTTTTATTTATTATTTTTTATTAATTTTATTTTTTTTATTTTTTTAAATTCTTCTTAATTTTTTATATTATAAATTATTTTAATTTATTTTTAATTTTTTTATATTTTATATTATTTTTATTATTATTATTATTTTTTAATTATATATATTTAATTGTTATATTATATATAAATTTTAAATAAGTTTATTTATATTTATAAAATTTTTTATTATTTTGTAAAAATTTTATAAATTATTTATAATTATTTTTTTTATTAAATTTTTTCTTATATATTTAAAATTTTTATTTATATTTTTTTTATTATTAAGATTTTTTTATTTTTATTTTTTAATTTTTTTTAATATTATAATTTAAATTTTTTTAATTTTATTTTTTTATTATTTTTTTTTTTTTAAATTTTTATTTTATTTAATTATTTTAAATTTTGTAATTTATATTTAAAATCATTATTAATAATTTTATTTAAAATTTTTATTTATTTATTTTTTTTTTTTATTTTATTATATAAATTTTTTTTTTTATTTTATTTTTAATTATTTTTTTTATTTTTTTTTTATTATTAAATATTTTTTTTATTATTAATTTATTTATTAATTATAAGATTATTTTTTAATAAAATTTTATATTTTTTATTATCATTATTTTTATTTTACATTATTATACTTTATTTTAATTATTTAATATAAAATTTTGGTAAAATTAAACAAGCCTAATGTACTAGAAGAGGCAGAGACAATTGGTCACTATTCCTTCATTAGAAATTAGAATTAATGTGGATTGGTACAGATTTATTTTGTTGTTCTTGAAAATAAAGCGAAGAGAATATAGAAGTATACTTTGACGTTTTTTAAAACGATCGAATTATATTTCTAGATTTTATTTTTGCGATCTTATTCTGGATTTTTATAGCCTTGGGAAGTTATGAAAAACACTCGATTAACGAGAATAAACCTACTTTGTGAGACTTTATGAATGTACTTATAGCAGACTTTTCACAAGTATAATTTGTACCATTTACTCAAAAAGTGTAGAGAGATGCAAATACAAATTTGCTGCAGAAGAGTGGCTCGCCCAAAGTCTTCTAAAGACTTGGCCGGGGTAATATTCTCTGAATACCATCTAGTTAAAATAAAAGTTGTTAGTGAATAAAGGCACATCTTAATTGTATTTTAAAATAAAGCCAATATCTATGGACGAATTCCTTTCCCTATCCTCATGCTCACTCCTTCAAATCTCTACCCTTAACAATCTTTGGGCGGTGGTTTCGTCGCCTTTTATTTAATTCAACAAATGTCAAAAGCTCTAAAACCTCTTAAAAAGCAAATTTTCCAAAATTAAAACTGTGGAATTGAGCTTAGAGAGCAGATCCGACTGCTTCAAAAGTTGTCTAATTTACTATTAAAAAAAGTTTCGCGACGTCTTGTGCAGTGTTTTAGTAAGTTGGCATATCTTAAGGGCAATTTTCAGCCATGCAGTTACTTAACTATAGATGATACAAAACAGCACTACCTCAATCGCCTCAGGAAACACTTGTTCTCAATGACTCAGGAAACAGTCTAAACCGCTCGTATTCCCTTGAAGTGGGTCAACAATCCAAGCTTGGGCGATCAGGTATTTCTTAATTATCGATTTACTGACATTTCGACCTTATTTTAGTTCCACGTGATCGATCTCAAATTGAAATACTGTTTTGATGTATATTATTATGTCCCTTGAGAGAAGAGAATGGTTTCCAGAGCATTGGAATGTTTTGAATAGGTCAAATAAAATGGGGTAAGACCCTGATAGGTTGGTTTGGCTGACCAAGAAGTAAGCTTTCAATGGAGGTTAAGATCCGTTAATTAATCTTCAAGGCATGTTAGTTACTCAAAACATCCAAATTTCATTAAGATCCCATGGTGTTACCTTGGTATGCCTGTAAGATTGGGGCTGCTTGTTTTCATGGTTTCTGGAGTATTGGAGGACAACACACACAAAACAGCACAAACACACACGCACACAACGACACACACATACACACAACACACACAACTTATTTTTTATAGATAGCTATCACCAACGAATATATTTATATTTTTGGCAGTGTATATTAAGGGTTTTGCCAGTGAATAATTACCGAATGAAATAGAAATATCCAAAATCACAAAAATAAGTTCAATTTGAATTATGTGTACCATATATATAAATGCGTATTTGTTATGTGATTTGATTCCATTGCATTTGTGTTTCTTTGTTTAACTTTAATGGTTTGACAAAAAAATCATGAGTCTCTCAGATAGAAATGCATTCAACCTTGAAAGATTGCATGGTTAAAACGAAGGTATCATGCAAGATTTCTTATCATTGTTTGCGAAGGCACAAAACATCTCTATTAACCAATGGTTACTGCACTGATTGCTGCCACACAACATGCCAAGCTCTTCTTGATCATTTCAACCTGCAGGGCATTGTGTCAAGGCAATTCTTGCGATTTTCACATATCCAGGTATTCGGCTCAACTTGACAGGCAGTTTTGCTGCAATGATGGTTTTTGGTGTATTATAAGGCAACTCTGGTTGAGAATATGTGTCTTGTGTGCTGTATGTATTTGATGAATATTATTGAACATAATGCTGTATATTTTCAGTGTATATTATCTGTGTGCTTTTTGAAGATACTGGTGGGGATTGTACTGTTTTATCAGCTCTAAACATCTTTTGTTTGAACAACTTAAATTGCACTGGTGCTTCATATTTTGGTGTTTTTACAGCACATGATGTGTTTGCAACGGGGATTATAATTACGGGGTAGAAATGGAGCAAAAATAAAATGGCGTTTCTGTATTGAGACAGCAAGCTGGGAGAAACAATTCAAACATTTATTGCCACATCTGATACAATTAAATGCTCTCATTGCCGGCGAAGTTGCTCCATTTGAAGCTGTTTGTTCGATATAATAGCTTTTTGATGCCAAGGATCATAATAAAAAATGCATTGGTGTCAAAGCCAGTGACCAATTGCAATTTAGTAGGATTATTTTCGTTTTCATCTAACAGATTCGTGGTGTAAATGATGAGAAAATTGCTTTGATCTGGGAGATCATGGTTTGAACCTGGATGAATAGAGGTAAAACTTAAAAAAAACAATCTGTTGGGTTGTTTTCTACTTCCTGCTCATCTTTTTAAAAGGCTTACAGTGTGGATAAACAATCATATGTTGGCAACCACACAAGCTTAATAGGCCCAGGTGCTGGGCTCTTATTCTGTGTGGTTTGTCTCTTCTTATGCCCCCTTGCTTCTGTGCTTTTTAGGCTTTTGTTTTATTTTCTCTCTTCTCTGGGCTTTTTTTTTGTTTGCTTTTTTTTTTTTTTTGCTTGTTTTTTTTTGCGTTTTTTTTCTTTTCGTTTTCCTGTTTTTCTTGGCTTATTTTGGGCTTTCTTTTTTCTCGCGCAGTTTGCCCTGTTTGTCTGCATTTGCCTCCTTTTGCTTTTTTTTTTTTTTTGTTTTTTTTCCTTTGCGGCTTTATCGTTTTTTGGGCCTTTGCTTTCTGTGTTGATGAACTTTGTGAGGAACTCATTATTATTCTTTTGGATTTATTGATAATATGTTGCAAAATAAAAATGGCCATATTTCAGATTTTGATTCACTAAAATAAGGTTTATCACGAAGAATACAAGTTGAAAAATACAGTGAAGTTTTTTCACTCGAGATGAGCTGCCTGTCTCATTAAAAAAAAAAACATATATATAATAATATACATATATTATTATATATTTATATATATATATATACATATATATTTTATATTATATATATATTATATATTGAGAAATAATAATGAAAAAGCAAAAAAAATTCTTACCATTATGAGGGCTCAAGAAGTCACGAATGCAATTGGGACAAGATTAATTACAACTTCAGCTGCTGATTGGTATCATTGTGTAGCAGTGCCCTGAATTAAGGGAAAGGAATTTTGGATAGGAAACAGCGAGAATAGCCTTTCTTTGCAAAGACGCATGGACATTTTAATGTTGATGAGCTATTGTGAGCCAAAGGATTCAAGATTCGCTCCTACTTTTACAAATGGCTTTATATTTTTACATTGTGGTCAAATTATAGCAGCAAAATCAATGAAGGTAGACAGGATTGCATACTCTCTGCTGTCTACATAATTAAGGTGTGTGATAAAGGGAACAATGTTTTCATTTTCTAGAAAATTTACACTCGTAATCGTCTTGGAAGGATGATCTTCCAAACCCACTAATATATTTTTCATGGTCAGGCATGGAAGAGGTTCAGTGCATGACTGATCTCAGCCATCATTATCGTGAGCAATAGATAGCAAAGCTTGCCTTACAAAGCCCAGCCACAGACTGGAGCAATCTGATGTGATCGCAAGTCTTTTCGTTAGAAAATTGAATACTCCAAATAATACAAGGCCTTTTGTAACCATTGCTGTAGTAGAATACTGCTCTCCCTATTGAAGCTTGTGCCCAGGCATCCAACATTTGTTCTCATTGATTATGTGGAATTAATGCTCTCAACATTAATTAAAATGCTCTTTGAAGGCCTAAGCACGAAGGTCTGTTTTGTTTTTCAATGAGGAAGGTCAGTGGTCCCCTTTGTTTTATAATCACCTCTTCTCAATACTGTCTGTGCTGCTTGCAGTCTCTGACTTCATGATAACTCCAGGAAGCACGTGTTCTTCTAGTAAGCCCTTCTGGTTAACCTTCAACATGAGGATGATGCAACAATAAATTCTTTGTTCTCACTTCTTTTTCATTTTGGATGCTTCAGAGGCTATTCTTTCCAATCTTCCATCTTGGGCCTCAAGCAAGGCAGTGTGCCATCACCTCTTGTCCCATCTTACATCTGATAATGAATGTTTTAACCCACTTCAGCAATTCCGAACCAACACATTGCTCGTTTTGATTCTTCTGTTCTCACTCTCTTCTTTCTCTCTCGTCTCTCTCCTCTTTCCTGTTTGTTCATTCCTTGCTGTTTGTGGTCCAATTAATTGCCTGCGACCCAATTATCAATTTAATTTACATGAGCTCTCTTCGTGGAAATATTAAAACATGCTGAGATGTGCTGCAGGAGGCTCCCACGCCATCTAATTTCTGGTTTTTAAGTGGGTTGATATTGGCATAGCACGTTCTCAGTTCATGCATTTGAGAAGATAATTGGTATCAAAGCATTTTAAATGCATCGCTCAAAATCTGCTTTGGCTTTTCTAAATTCCTCAACTGCTTTTTTAACTCTGAAAAATAATTTTTTTTTATATTATTATAAACTGATTCAATGGATTAATTTAACTCAGAATAACACCATATGTTGTCGTTTTTTTATTTCTGCAATCATTAAAATTTATTATGAAGTGGGAAATTATTGCACGCTCATTTTTATTGTGAATGTGGTTATCTGACAGGTGTTTTCTGAAAGCAAGCATTGCACTTTTAAACATGAACTTGATTTGTTGAGTCTTTTGCCATGTCAAGAAATTTTCAATAATTCAGAAACATTTTTGCGAAGAAATGTTTTTGAGGTCTGTCCAGCATTTTTTCAAGCAACAGTCCACTATTAATGCTGCTGTTAACAGTTTCTGAAAAAGCCAAAGAATGCTTCTTTAAATAATAATTTCATTGGATTACTTACATCTTCTTAGTGAATAATGGGCTCATGTGCCTGTGCATGTTTCGCATTGGTGTGGAGGTAAATCCGTTTTTAAATATGGAAACTCTTTGTCATGATGGATCCAAGCTGAAAAGTTCAAGGTTCCATGATAGAAGATGTAAGGTCAGCATCTTTTTTACTGGTCTTTAGATTTAGAATGCTGTTTTTCAGGACGTAAAGGATTTGATACAGGAAAGAGGTAATTTGCATCATGCTTGGCATTACATCAAGTCACTGCATAATTAATTCTGGAGTAGAGTTTAGCAACATTCTTGGGTGAGGGTTAGGAGTGAGAGGACAACAGTTGTGCTGGCAACAAGAGAATATCAGGTCAGGTAGGTCAGGTATGGGGGTAAATCGCAGAGAGTGCGTGCGCTGCGTCCACTTTCCGCGGTATTCAGGGGGCCTTCCGTCTGGCCATCCAGGCAAGATACTGTCCATCCCATCTCCTTGAGATGCAATAAATGTTTGCAAACGCAGAGGCGTGTGATCGGCCAGTTGGCTCCTCATCAGAGCACTCTTCGCTGAAGTAGAATCTGGTTTAGCAGGATCAGCGTAGGAAAAACGAGCGCACATGGTCCCATACAGTTGCAGTTGATGTGCTCCAGGACTATGCAGTTAACAATCTTCATTTGAGTCTTTCAGCAATGCTTTTTGGACACAAAGGTCAGAAGCGATAGCCAAGTATTCTCGAAGAGACTTGGTAACAAGGAATTAATCACATTTTTAGATCTTGGTCAGAGTCAGTTCATCATAGAGCTATGACTGGAAGACCAAGGAACTGAGACTCGGACTTTCGTCTCGCGAAGGTACTGGCAAGCGCTAACCTATTATTCCAGTGGGAATCCATGACTCCCAGGCCGACCAAGAAGGTCTATTTGACTCTGACTCACAGCAGGAGACTGAAAATTACTGCAAGGTAAGTGATCTCTCACGACTGTCAGATATATACCAGGGTGATAAATCAAATGCAGGAAGTGCACTTTTAAAACTCTGGGTGAGACCTAATGCGAGTTTACCTCAAGTATGACTTATGATCTGGGGAGAACTGGAGCTGGGGCTGGAACGTAGATGATATTCACTTGAGCTGGAGTATCTTTTGGTGGACAGATGTCATTGGGAGAGTGTTCAACAAATTTTAAACCCTTGAAACCTCCCTTACTACAAGTCAGATTTTCCAACACATCATGCACATATGACTTATTTTCTGTGATGCAGCCACTGAGGTGGATGAACGAAGTCAGTAAGGAAAATTAATTGGTATGTTTATCCTACTGAAATAATTTTCAGGCTTATCAGCCACAAGTGTGCAAAGTATGAATTTCTGTAGGGGCTTGATTTATTGGTGTAGAATTGATTGGGTAGTTTTCAGTTCAATAGATATGCTCTTGCAGAAAGTAACAACTATAACGGATAGTTATATTCATGCAATATTGTTGATCAGATCATGAAAATGCTTATACAGAGGTCCCGGTGATGCCAAGCAGTTTTTTGATGGCGAGATTTACAATCCTTGGATTGGGTTGCCATCTGACACAGGCGTCAGAGCAGGAATTTGGAGTTGCAGAGTGCCAGCGGGTAGCTCACCTACTCTTTGCCAAGGACATCAATGGGATCTATAACGTCAACCAACTATGCTGGAAGGTACAGGCATATCTGTTGGCTTTTGAATAATGACAACTAAGCCATACATTGAGGTCTGATTAGAAGCTATGATCATGTGTGTATAAGACGATTCATATCCTTTCAGCTTTTTGTAAATGAAGGACGTTTTCTGTTGCATAAGTTTATTTCATCCAAAAGCGAAACGAAGTGGTTGGTTTTAAGTAATTGGTTTACTTTGTCTGTCTGTCTGTTTGTGATCGAGGAACAATTCATTTCAATAGAATGTTACACTTTGGACATGGTCGGGCAAGAACCTGCAGTTTGCAGTACTTTGGGTCTGAAATGTATCTGATCGTGCAAGCACATGAGAGGAGTGAGACAAAATTAAAAAAAAAGTCTTTGCTGCTGGCAGTCATAACAAAATTTGAAATAATTCCAGACAGGAACATTACTGTTTGAAGGATGGGCATAAAGTACACAAACAAAAAAACGAATAACTTAATGTAAAAGTGTTAACTAAGGTGTAATAACAGGATCCTGGCATCAACGGCAGTGAACTGCCAAAAAAAATAATTATACAACCTTTAAAATCTTTATTTTACATGTTCATTGAATTAGACATGGACACTGGATGAACAAATTGGCTTTTGGACTTTATAAACCTTTCTTTTAGCAGTAATTGGACAAATATTACGGCATTTCATCTTTGACGCAATCAAAATAATCATCTTGACAATTAGCATTTTTGACAATGTGCAGAACGCCACTATGTCCTTTTTTTCTCAAGCTGTGTGGGGAGTAAGGTGTTCTATATGACCTCTACAGCTTCTTATTAATAACACCAGAAAATTGACTTTTATTTGATAAATAAGTGTTATGCTGATATGATGGACTTACAAATCACATTGGACAGATGTGTTTTAGATTCACTCAGTGGACGTAATGTGACATTTGTTGACATGGCCATAGGAATAAGTATTTGACATTTACCTTCACCGTAAGGAGAGGGTATTTAACATTTGGGTCCGTTTGTCGTCTATTTGTTTACTTGAACGAAAATATTTTTGGGCCAGTATGTTGGTCTGTAGCATTTGTCTGTGTTTGTCTGTTTGGTCACAACTATTTTTGGCACGTTTTAAGCCCATCGTTTCTGAAATTTTTTTTTATGTGTGTAGGGATGGCAAAGACAGTAGTAGCTTAATTCTGGTGAAGATTCGAATCGGATCGGATCTGAGAATTTTAAGTGATTCTTCAACATTGAGAGATGGGGTCAAAACTAAGTATCGTAAGAATATTCTAAAGTTTTGTGGAACGACTTGTGACAAAACAAGGTGGACGAATTGATATAGTGACAAGAACAATGCGATTTGATTTTGGTTAAGGTCGGATTCAGATCGACCTATAGGGAATACAAAATTTAAACTGTTGCCTGGCGGGGTATGCATCTCCATGAGTGCATTCCGTTTACCAAGTTTTGTAAATTCGGGTCGCCCACAAAGTTCTCATTCGGCACAATAGGACACTTTGAGCCAATTTTCTAAATCTCAAATTTTCATGGCCGATTGGAGAGACTTTTAACAGAAATCTTGCATGTTCGGTCAATTATTCACGACCAGTTTACTTTTGGAGGTTAAGCATAAGGTCAAAAGGTCAACATAGGCCACAAGGTACCAAAAATATGCCAATATAAATTGTTTTCTAAATTGTCAATTTTCATACCGATTGACTTGAACTTTGAGATGACCATATTGCATATACACACTTTTAATTTTTTGAGATAAACATAGGCCAAAAGGCAATTTGGGCCTAATTTTGGCAATATTTCTAATCCTCATTTTCTTGATATTTTGAAATTTGAAAAGGATTTACAAATCAGGCCAATAAATTGAACACAATTATTTTTGAGGTCAACCTTGAACAAAAGGAACATAAGGCAACATTTAAATCCTCAATTTTCATCCGATGACTTCAAATTTGAAGATCATTTTGGCATATCAGGTCATTTGAATTCAATCACCTATTAATTTTGAGGTAAACTTAGGCCTCAGGTATAATAAGGCAAAAGGCCTAATTTTCCAAAATCTCATTTTCCAATCCGATTGAACTTTGAAATTGTAAAGATTTACATACAGGCTTGAATTTCAATCCAGCTATTATTTTGAGGTGAACATGAGGCCAAAAGTCAAAATATGGCCAAAAGGCCATTTGCCAAATTTTCTAAATCCCATTTTAATCCCTTACTTCAAATTTGAAGAGCATTTTTGCATATTAGGATCCTGAATTCAAACTTTTTATTTTTGAGGTCAATATTGTTGCTAAAGGTTATTGAGAAGGAAGTTATGGGGAAAGTAAAAACTAAAAAATTCAAAGAAATCACAATTAAAAAACAAATTAATTTGCTTTTTCTACTACTTTGGATTTTTGTTGATATTTTTAGGGGGTGTTGATGTGGACAGGCATGATGGGCTGAATGGCTCCAACATAATCTTGATTTTTCTTTGTATTTCTTGTTTTTTGAGGTAACAGAGGCCGAATTTTAAAAATTGTCAATTTTTCTTCCGATTGAACTTGAAATTTGAAGTAAAATTTGAACATTTGGTTATTAAATTAACCAATTTTTATGAGGTAAACAAGTTCAAATGTAACATAGCCGATTTTCTAAACTCCTCAATAATTAATTTGATAACTGAAATTTGAACAGGATTTTATGTCAGGAGGTCACTTAATTTTTACCAACTGATTGATTTTTTCTGGTTACTTGGCGCAAAAGATAAACATTGGCCAAAAGGTAACTAGGCGAAAAGGGTCGACAGAGGCAGATTTCTAAAATTTTGTCAATTTGTATCTATTGATTGGATGTAAGAGGTTTTTGCCACCTTTGGCCATTTTTAATTCAAACTACAATTATTTTGAAGGATCAACATCGGCAAAAGGTTCACAATTTCTTAAGTTGCATTTTCTAAAATCTTCAGTTTTCAATTTGATTGACTTGAAAGTTGAGGATTTCCATATCAGGCTATAAATTCAACACAAATTTTTTTTGTGGTCACATAGCAAAAGGTTGAAAGTGGTGAAATTTCTTCTAAAATTGCAATTTTCATTGAAATTGCAAATTGAAATAATTGGTGGTTCAATTTAGAATTGCAATTGTTTAAATTGCCTGATTGACTTGGAATGCTGAAAGAGTATATTTTTGCACATTTGGGTCATTGCATTCAACTAGCACACTATTTTTGAGGTCAACTTAAGGAAAAGGTCAAAGATAGCAGGTAACAATTTCGTGGTATTTGTAAAATCTCAATTTTCAATGAAATTTGAACAGGAATTTTGGCATCAAGGTTCACTGAATTCCCATTAATTTTGAAGGTCACAAGGTTAAACATAGTCTAGGTTATGAGAAAGGAGTTAATGGGAAAGAGATTTACAGGGATGTTGGGCATTGGAGAAATCTGTTGGCTACAGGGATCAAAATTTGAGAATAAGGGCCAAAACAATATGTATATGATATTCTCAAAAAGCTGTGGATGAGCTATAACAATACTCAGTGGATGAGTTGGTGAGGGTGACAAATAAGCCAATTCGATTTTCGTTCAGATCCGCATAGTGGATCGAACGTCAACTGTTTCAGCACTGGTGGAGGTATTCGGTTCCTGAGTGCCGTTCTAGCTTTGTTTTTGTTTTGCCATGTCTCGCTATATGTGCGAGTTTTCACTTTTTGTTTTGGCTGCAACAGAATGTGGTATGTGGCCAAGCAAATGCCTGTGTGCCGTAGTCCACTTTCCTTTTTCAACCATATATGTTGACAGTATGCAATCTTTGTTGCTCATTCTAGTTTCTAATGTGAACACTTCATCTAAAATGTCAATGAACTTATTTTTTTATAATCAATGCTTCGTGTGCTAATTTTCAAGCAAAGAAAGAGCAAAAACCACAATTTGTTTTGGCATTGATCGTTTTGCTCATGTAAGGAGGTTCAATTGGCTTTATATTATTTGCAAGACAAAGTCATTCATAGACATCAGTGTACTTCATGAATACAAGGAACTATAGAATTTATGAATTTAAGGTTTAAATTACAAGTTTTTTTCCGAGAGGTGGACAAATACTCACAAAATGGGATTTGAACTGGGCTTAACCAAGTTAATGAGCCCAGAATATGGAAATTTTTAACTGGTTGTGTTAAGTTTTATGAAGTCATCCGGAGCTAGCTTGAGACATCATTCATCTTCTACATAATATGTCAGATGGGATATTATAACTGTAAGTGGATTAAACCAATGATTTTACAGTGCCCTCATTTATTTTACCATCTGATTAAAGATGGCGATGGTAGAATGGCGCCATTTTAAGTTTTACATAATATGGGTCGGCATTTAACTCCATGCATAAAATTATTAAACAAGGGGGTGATGACAATTTTTTTCTGTCTTTTGTTTTACTTGTTATCAATAAAAAACGACGATGCAACCAAGAGGTTTTAGTATAGTTACTGCAATGCCACAGACATGACATATGGTTTCAGTCGGTTTGCATAGCCCCTTCTTTTTCGTGCAAACTTCTCCAGAAACAAGTATGCTATTCAAACTGGTGAACAATGGCTTGTCTCCAGAAAGGCAATTCAACAATGTCTGACATTTTATTGATACAATGCATGACAGTAAGAAAATGTATGAAAGAAGTAGACAGATTTTTGTCAAGTATTGTCTTAGCAAATCATGTTTGGAATTGCAAGTAATGAAAATAAGTTTGCACAACATAGCCTTTTAATCCTGCCAGGAAATTTTTTGCTATGTTTGGAAATGTGGC
>CM068956.1:155928767-155942612 GCA_035128595.1 Eptatretus atami | reverse complement strand
ACTCTCGCCAGACATTCGCAAGTACTCCACAAGTCTATTTACTGATGGCCTCTTTTTTTCAGCGCTTATGATGTACTCTGCCAGGTCGTGTTTTCATTGCCAAACTCTCCACCTCAAAGTTGCTATCCCTCATTTTGTGGCAATACAAGCAAGCTGGACGTGGTAGGAGGCCATTTGGCCCCATCATCCCTGTGGTGCATCCCTGTTTCAACTTGCGGTGCACGGAATCTTGCCACGTGCTATTTTAAGGGTGCTCTAAGAAAAAAGTTAGAACCAACCGATATTGGTCTGATGAAATGAGGATGGAAGCCGATGGCTGTGTTCTATGCACCCTCAGTCTTCTGATACATAGTCTCAGACCGAGGTTCCACAAAAATGCAGCATGCGGACGACTTTTCAAACTCTGAGGTCATGACATCTAGTTGAGTGAAGTGTCTCACGAGCGAATCATCACAATTTGTACCTTCGATCAGTCGCCTCAGCTTGTGGAAGGTTAGCCCTGCAGAGTGGTGCGTGAGAGGTTGTTTTGTCGTCGGACTCCTACTTACCCATCCGCTCGCTCATACTATTGTAAACCCCGACCTCGGGGATAATTGCTCAAGTTCTACTGTGCCTCGTTTCTATTCTCAGCCTGGTTCTACCCCCATATACTCCTGTTCTGGTTGTGTGGGTAGCTGGCACCGATTACCCGGGAATCTAGCTTGCGTAAACATTCGCTTTAATTGACTTATAGCGGAATGGGTCAGTCGAGCATTAGAACGTGATCGAGGATCTGTTCGAATGTTCTCATTGTGCTTCTTTCCTTTCGTTGCTTGGTACGAAGTGCATATTTTGAAATGGTGGCGTAGGAGCGCAGTGAGCTGGAAGAGGTGTAGCGTGCGGTGTATTAAACATTGCTCACATGTGCCATCTCACCATATAAAGTCTGTTCTCGTCCTCTCGTAAGGCGTGTTACTGCGTCTGATGTGATTGTATAGCTCTTTAGATACAATAATTGCAATAGAGAGCGCGTTAACTTGACGTAAATGCCAGATGGCTATGCAGTTTGCAGAAACTTCTGGGTGCCACACTGTCTTTCTCTCCTATATTCTCGTCGAGAATCTCCATCCACAGATTCATTGAGAAAACAGGCAAACCTCATAATGTTCAGTATGAGTCACGTTTTAGATCGACGAATAATTTTCTCTTTTTTTTTGTTGTATCCAACCGCAACCTCGGTGGTGTACATTTGCGGGTTCGAGCATTTGTAAGACAACCTTACTATGCAATTAGTGTGGCCATTGTCGCAAATTACTATTTTTCCTTAATTTCCCAGTAAGCATCCAATACCTGTTGAGGTTCACAACCTTTTGGGTCACTGTATGTCCCCCTACCTTAAATACATTTAAACTTTACTCATTAATATGCATTAGTAGTCGCCATTATTGACAATGTAGATAATAGACCATATAGATAGCAGAAAAACACTTCAGTCTTTGTGAATATAGTACTTTTTATTCATACGATTAACAATTGCAGTATCGAAAGCAGTAACAATGAAAAAGAAGACATTCTGTGTAATCAAATGTTATATATATAACAGGTTTGTAAACCTTATGAAGGCTATTCAGTGCTGGTGTCCTATTCAGTGTCAGAGTCATCATTAGGGCATGCAGCATGTCTTGGTGGCTCATTCTCAGCAGTACTCTGGCACTACGAAACTGTGCTGGTAATTTGGCTGTGTGCAGCGGATGAGCTGTGTAGCATTCTTGTCGGAGGACATCCATCGTATTAGCTCAAGATCTTGGTGTGCAGAGCGACGTTGGGCGCGCATATTGGAGTAATGGATCTGATGCTCATCAACGTTTCCATCCGTACTGAGTGGGATCAGAGGTGGGGGCTCGTCAGCAGGCTCTATATTCTGCTTGATATGAGCGTTTGCACTTTTGTTCAAGGATCTGTGTTGGTGCAGAGCCTTTAGGTCTGGTGCTTTGATGGCATTTGTTGGTTTCGCATCTCATAGACCAACTCTTTGGACATCAGACATGTTGCTTCTCTCCGTACCACAGCAAACAAAACAGCCATGAAAAGTGGCTTCGGGCGATGATCGTCATCGATGCATCAAACATTCAATTTTGAAGTGTTGGCTGCTTGGGCTAAAGGCTCTGCCACCAACTACAGAGTCCTTTGAACAAAACGTGCGACGCGCTCATATCCAGACAGCAACATGTAAGTCAGCTGCTGAGCTGCAGCCACCACCTCTAGATCCCACTCAGTGCGGATGGAAACGTGATGAGGCATCAAGATCATTACTTCCAATTATGCTGACGCCCAACGTCGCTCTTGCAAAAGGGATGGATAGGATAGCTAAAATTAATTAGAGATGGCCTAAACTTCGGGCAATGAAAAAAAAAGAAGCTGAAGCTTTGTCCCAAAAGTTTATTAAATTAAAAAAAAAGCGGCCATTATAAATTTTATCCAGCAATCGGCAAAATATTTTTTGAACCCATTTATCCCAAAAGGCATTGCCTCCAAAATATTACAAAGGCAGAATGTTTTGCGCCAAAGCATGAAGTACTGCCACTGGGAAATTTTAGCCCAAATTTTTAATAACAATTTAACATGGGTTTTTAACTTGTACCCTTACCATTTTTGTAAAACATTGCATTTTAAAAGCCCAGCTGAAAATTATAACCCTCGATGGGTAAAGCCGCCATTTAGGAAAATATTAATGCGGGAACAAGAACTGCGGATAAATTACATAAAATCCAAACCTCTTATAATCTTCTGGTGGCGGGAATTTTAAGCAGTTGATTGGAAAATCAAGACAAAGTAACATTTTTTTCCAGAATAATTTGCTTACAGCCCCAAAAGTACCAAAAAGTTACAGTTGGTTGTGCCCTTCTCCTTGGGAAAAAAACTTTAATGTTCCCTTTTCCTGGAATGCCGCTAATAAAGTTTTACCATTTTGCCCCGCAGATGCTTTACAGCTCCCAGCCTGCTTAATTTCGATTGTTGGAAGGCAACGTCCTTTTTCGTGTTCCACCCTAACCTTCGCTTCCTCTTGCTTTCTGCAGGCCTGCCCGCTGCCGGCCCCCCCCAAAAAACTCTTCCGCAGTTTCCCTCCCAACACGACTCAAAACATCTGTTTTACTTGGAACCCGATTCTTCCCTCCTCCCACGGAAGCCTTACACCAAAAAAATAAAAAATTTTTTACACAGGAAAGCCCCAAAGGACCAGCAGCCCAAGGGTTTAAAATCGACTTTGGCCCCCATTTACCCTTTTTCTTTTTAAAAAAATGGGAAAATTATATATCTTTTGGATTCCGCCCCCACTTTCGGCTGGCGACCCGGGCCCTTTAAGCTTAAATTTGCTGGCCGCCCAACCGCGCCCCCAACTGGAAATGTGGCGGCAATCCAAAGGTCGCACTTTCGGGGATCAAATTTGCCAAATCAAGCCTTACGGGTGGTTAACCAACCCACGCCATAAAGATTCATTCCAGCCCAACTTTTCTGTCCACGCCGCCTTAACCAGTTTGATCGCCTGAAAGTGCGATGCCTAACTAATTATTCGCCCGTAGAAACAAAAAATGCCGGGGGCGGGGGCGATTTTACAACCTCAACGGGGCTGCCAAAAAAAAAAACGAGCCGCTTAAGCAGCCGTTCGTTTTGCCCGCAATTGCCCGAACGTTAATTACCCGCCAAGCCCGCCCCCCCGGTCCGCGAACCATTTTTTCTTAATTCGAGTGCTTAAAAAAAACCCGCTAAATATCAAACGCCCAAAAATACCGGGCAGCTTTTCCCAAAATGGAGGAAGCCGGACCGCCAACGAGGCCAGGTGGGGAATAAATTCCAAAAACAATGGGAAAAACATTTACAATTTTTACACGTTATGCCCAATGGAAGGGCAGGACATGAACACGAGCCCCCAAAAAAAAAACTAACAGCCCGATGTTCTTTATTTATTTATTGCTTTAAACATTGCCCAAACTTAGCCAGTTCAAAACTGACTAGTGAAGGGAAACCCCAAGCCCGCCCCCCAACAGACTTTTCATGGCCCGCCAAAAAAAAACAAAACCCCAAGAAAAAAAGAAAAAAGAAAGCCCGAAGCCCACCGCGGCTGAAGCCTTAAATTGCCCTCGGAGCCTGGGAGGCGACATCCCCAGGTGTGTGATGTGGTGTGACCGCTCGGAAGGGAGCCTACCGCCCTGGCCGCGCCAGATTTTACCTGCTTGCCCACCCGTGAAAGGGGCGCAAAAACTGGAGACGGTCGGCGGCGACGCGCGACGCCCAAGTATGGCCCGCCCTGGTCCTCTTGGATAGTGTTTTATTATTGAAAATATTAATCCACTCGACGGTTGGTGATTCGCGAGAAGAAGCATTTCCATGCCGGAATGAGGTAATGTCTAACTCTTCAGATGGAATTTAACCTTCAAAGCAAAAAAATTTATGGTGGAGTGTTTTCAGAAAAACGTCGCTTTGCGCCAGCAAGAAAACATGCCCCCAACCTTTTGCGCTCCTTCAGGGTGTTTGTTTGTATTTACGGCGGTTCAGCACGCGCTTAGTTGGCATGTAGCGGAGACCAGGACATGCATCAGCTGTTATCTTAAATTGACTTGACCTTGTTGAGAAACGAAACAAAACAAAAGCGCCTTTAATTAAAATAACAAATGAAGGACATTGTGCCATCGTTAAGTGAGCTATTATTGATTGATCGGGTCGCGATACAGTGCAGGACATGCTCACCCCTGAAAACGTTTCACTGTGGGCTGTCATAGAAAGCCTCGTGAGAAGAGGGTACTGCAAAAGCAGACACGTTATTTCCTGATTTTCTAATTACATTTGACCAACTTAATGATGACCTTTGCAAATGCCCTGGGCTCTGAGGTGGGCTAATATGTTGGAGGACTTTTTGGTCCAACAGAAAATTCGATAAGGTAAGTGTGTCTTTTAAACACTGACTTTCTTTCTGATGGGCTTAATACTGACAGTGAAGGGGAAAATCCCATTGATTCTTCAGGAGCACTAAGGGCCCTTTTACTTTGGTGCTCTCTAACCACTGCAGTAATCTTTGATGAGTTTTCGCTGAGAGCCTTCGAACAGGAAATCAATATGGAAGCAAGGACTTTTCCCCTCTCTATTCGCCACGTCCGCAGCCGCCTCGCCCATTTTAACCCGGAAACCTGTAGCATTTAATTGGTAAAAGCCGCATGCAGGGCCGCCTTCGCTTTGCGGGGTTGACATGGCTCCTCCAAGCGGAATGGTAGACAAAACAAAACCGGATCGGAGCTGACCCGCAGAGAGAAACTGAGGGGAGGGGCCGAGGGATCGCAGAGAGAGATAGCGAGCCGAAGCTGCCCAAGCCCAACCGGGAGACTTTCCTGATGAGAAGAAAAGCAGAGAGAGAGAAAACGAGTGGATTGACGAAGAGCAGGCGAGAGAGGAAGCAGTGACGCGCGAGGAGAGAAGAGAGAGAGAAGACACGTATGAGAGACACCGAGCGGAGAGCGAGAGAGAGAGAGAGAGAGAGACGGCGATGCAGGAGGCGAGAAACGTAGGCAGATTGATATTCATAGGAGAGGGGCGGGGAAGTTAGACACAAGCGAATATTACTGTTCTGCTTAGTACTGCCACACACCAAACACACACCACACACCTCACCAGTCACACACCCCACACACACCCCACCACACCTCCTACCCCCGCAAGATCCGCATGAAGAACGCTTCCCAGCTACGAGCAGCCCTGGTTATTGAAAAGATAGCTGGACTGGCCAGCATGACTTATTGTTACGCTGCAAGACGAGATACAGTAACGTAAGCTATTACCTGTTTTTGGGGTGCGAAAAAAGCTGTTGTTGATCACAACAACTGTGTACTCAGGCCGAATGGCCACAACGAATGTATGTGTTCTAGGCGTGATCGTCAGTTGGTCTACGTAATCTGTGATAACATCCACTCAACATTCCCAGTCCAGGAAACTCTTTGAATCACAGCGCGAAACCGCGAGACGGCGCGATCGTTTGTGTGAAACATAAGACGACCCACCGTGCAGTCCTGTGCCCCTTCTATCGACCTGCGCACCCTGACCACTTTTCCGTCGTTTGAATATGCGGTTGTGCGGGGAACGTGTGTGGAAGATCAAAAAACTGTGCTTCCACAACCCGGGGCCGTGGTGGAAAAAAAAAAAAAAAACAACGCCGCGGTGCCCTCGAAAAGCCCAAGACGCGGTGTCCGCAGAGGGCGGGAGAGCATGGGATGTGAACATCAGGAGGGAAAACAAGCCTGTGTGTAGTCCGAGAAGATTTGTGGCCCAGTGAATAAAAGCGTGCGATCTGAGGGGGTCCGGAGTCGCGGGACAAGGGTCGATTTTCTGCAAAATATATATATGCATCAACGCAACCATCTCGAGGCCTGGGCCGACCTATTCGATTTGATCTGCGCACTGCTTGCATGGACCCCTTGAGCATTTGTCTGCTAGAAAGCTCCAGGATGGAGATAGTGTAATATGCAATATGATCTAGCTGCCGGTTGGCGCGATCTGTCAGAAAAGTTACTTTATTTTTCTTAAGTAGTCTCCAAGAGGTATAGCAGTCAAGAGTAGCGTGAGTTGAGGTGATCGTTGGAAACCCATGTTTTTAGTGGGGTGCGAAGCTGGTCATGATTAATACCAGCTTAAAATGTAGGAAATGAAATAACGAATTTAACCATTGGTAGTTACTCATTATAGTATGCATTATATTATGCGACGGTGCAGACCATTATTCAGAAAATACAATTTTTCTTAGAATGGTTTCTTGCGAAGTTAGGGCATACCCAGTATGACAGTTGCCTGGTTTGAGTGTGTGTCCAGGTTACCTCATCGTTGATTGGAAGGGATTCAAGCCCTGGTCATTATAACGCCACTTACAAGTTTGGGAGTGAAATTTGGAAATTTTGGTTAGTCGTGCCATGTTAGGATCAGTAGGGACAAATTAGCAGAACCCAGGCCCCGCTCTTGAAGGTGTCCGCGGACCCGATCGGAGACGTTTTGTGCGGGGCAGTTTAGCAGGTGATACTAACAACGAAAACAAAAACTTTTATTAAGAATTAATCTGTTTGTGCACAAGAGCACGTTAAAGTATTACCAAATTACAGTTTGTGTGCGAAGAGCAAATGGCTGAACTCTCAGAAAGAGATCAACAGGACATGCAAACAATACTCTCTGAGGTCCAAGTAAGTCCGACTGTCTGTACGCTACGGGGTCGTAATATAAGTATACTGCATGACTAAGAAACCTGTAGAGAAACTAAAGTTATTAAATGTCAGGAGTTAGTGAAGTCTTCTGAGTACAGGATAAGAAAATGGGATACTCGAGAATAGATATTTGCAAGCAAGTTTTTTACTTGGTTTATTAAAATTAAACCCCAATCGGATCTAGTCTGAAAGCAACATGTCGGTATATGTTGTTAATTGATTTTTAAAAAGTACCACAGGTCTAGAAACCTGTATTAACAAATACGGACATAGGTGTGTTTTGAAAATACGAACAAAGAAATTAAATGTTTTACTGATGTTTATTAATACCTCTCATGTTGACGAGAGTTGAAGTTTCCGATGCACCATGGGAGACTGTTTCTTCATAGTCCTCTGAGTGCAACTAAAGCTAGGGAAACTCCCTGCTAACAAGTTAGGTACAGACAAGACAGTAAACGGGTAAATCATATGAGCAAGACAAAAGCAAGAACATAATGATGGGAAACCATTGTTAATAATACATGCACGCATCTTGAACAAGAGATTACAGGCAGAGAAGCGAGACCGGCTTATTCGAAGGGGTGCAATAATTGGCCATAGAGGGGGACTGTATTGTCCAACGTACAACATTTGCACCGCTCATCACATTTAGCGAAGGAGCACGTGTGCAAACGCAGGTGGCCTGAGCAATAGAGTAAATATGCTGTGTTTGGTAAGATGCTTCTGAACAGTCAATAAGGGGGAAGCAGCCATGCAAGAACAGACAGTATTTGCAGCTTTAGAAAATTGATAGTTTTTCCTATATGATGAAGAGAAAGTGCATCTGGACTTTGATACGAAGAGAGTCCTCAATCGCGGTGTAAGCGCCGCTGCAAAAAGATATAATACCTTTGTAGGAAAGCTGCAGAATTCTGCACTTGGGATTTGACGTCGACGAAACTATTCAATTATTAAAATAATACTATTTAGATGTTATCGATTACTACCACCCTGAGGAGAGGGATCTCGAGCAAAAAGAAAAGAGACACCAGGTAACAAACCAGAATAACCGAAAATACCAAAATCGGGCGCCACATCAGTTCGACTGTATTCATGCTTTGACTTTTGTATCGCCAACCGAGAGATATCACGACCTGAAGACGGGCCAAGTGCTAGTAGAGGAGGGAGCTCCCGTCATGCTATCCCCGTTTTGCTGTGGCCTGCTGACACGCGGCACACCAAGGGGTCTAGGGCAGATTGTAGGGACAACTCAGGGACATATGAAACACAAAAAGACATAGTACGATATAACTAAACCATAACCTACTGACAATTGAAAAAACGAAACATGTGTGGCACATCGGATCATCTCGATCTAGCATAGAGATGGTACGGAATAAACAATAGTACAAGGATCGGGACCTGTAGGGCGAAGACGCACGGTCACTATCTCTCGACGAACTCTGTTATCCAAATTCTTGATATACTTGCTCTGAGCTTCTGGTTCTGCTCGGTGAAGTGTCGCTAAGGTGGTCTAAATTCTTGATTTCGACAGCAAGAGCATCTACTTGCGATCAACTTAGTTAGATCAGGTTGAAGATGACGCCATTGATGTTTCCAGTAGAACGAAATGCCAAGAAGGTTGCACAGGAATCTAAGCAAGATTAGGCGTCGTTCGACCCACAATATACACTATCAGCAAACTAGATCATTAATATCGATATTGCTGATGAACAGTGAGTTCAAACCCTCCAAGTTCGCGAATACTCCCTACCCCAAAATATACTCGTGACAGAACTAAATCTGGTTTCCCTCGATAACAATAATCCAGTCGCAATTCTCTGATAGGAAACATCATAGGAGCGGCGTACTCATGATATTCTACCAATTCGTTACCGTAGACGTCACACATGCAAAATAGCACTGGGAGATTCTAGCAGTCAATAAAAAAGCCACTCGCAGTTGCTACAACTATCGTGTGACCGTGTTCCTATTATGAGTTTCAGCGTTTCAAGGCAACCAATCAAGGCCAGCAGCCAAAGGCCTAGCGATATATCCTGTTTTCCCTAGCCTGGCCGGGCTATTCATGTAGCTGCGACAAATCGCCGGGATGCATGCTGAAATGTGGCCTCGTTGCCAGGTTCGTATCTTGCTGACCCACTTGGCCAGACACAAAATTAACTCCATCCCAGAAATTGGAGCTCGTTTTCAACACCATTCCTCTCTGCGAGAATACTATCTTCCTCTTTCTCTATGGGCTTGCCGGAATGGCCTTGCCGTTAGGGGTCGCCACAGATGGATCATCCCATTATGATCCGCATATATTTGGCACAGGTTTTATTGCCGGGCATTCCTTACCTGACCAACCCTGGTCGCCTCTTACGATCACATAGGGATATGGTACACCGTTTCTACACGGGGCGGGTTACACCGGGACCATAGTACACTGGTACTCACTTCGGGTGTCCGATGGCGTGCGTGCAAAGATAGAACAAGGACATGAGTCAACCCTCCACTTAGCTCTAAAAATGCAGATGACTACCTGTTTACCAATTAAAGAAGAAAAACATCAGAGATACCTCTCCTTACATGGCTGGTAAGATGAAATGCCATCCACCTCCACGAAAAAACGATTCGCCCGTTGTCTGCATGAAATTTGAAGACAAACCAATGTGACTAGAAGACGGTTTCCGGTTCAACAAAAGGGGTACAAGGGGCTGAAGGAAACCAGCACGAATGCCAGTTATAGAAAGCCACACGATTGTAAAAACGGGTTGTTACTCCATCATCCGAACGTGCTTTGGCCAACCTATCAAGCGATTTACACTTAGAAGAGTGGTCAAGTATACGCGCAATTTTCTCTATTTCGCTCGTGACAGACAAATTCAACTGAGAGCTAAGATCAACCAAGACCAGAGGCTTTCGGGATGGACTTTCTGAAATACGATAGACCTGGCAGAGGAGCACCCAGAGAACGAATCCATCCATAGTCACTGGAGCAAAACGAGAGAGCATATTACATAAACACTACTTCATGCAGATCAATGGAGTACAAGCTACCTGTGGGATCTACGATTTTGTTACAGAAATGGCTTTAATGAGTGGAAAACGCTTAGCCCCCCCCCGTATTGGAACCGCGGTCAAGACCGTCCGTTGTAGGGAGCAAACCAGAAAGTAACCATCTTCAACAAACGAACCAACGCGTCAAATGATATACGAAGCTCGGCAAATAAATGTATAAAATGGTATTTATTCATGACGTGATTCAACCCAGTTAAATACAAGGGGGCTGGGCGGCGCACAAAAAAAGTGCACACCTTATGAGTTTCCATCCCGGTTGTGTGCAGGGACATTGAAAGGACTGGCTCACTAAGATAGGCTCTGGCAAGACATGATGAAATCTGACCTGTTGAGAAAAAAAGGGTGTTGCATACTAGGTATGTCTTAAGAGAAAAAGCTTTCCCCAAACACATATCAGGGGGCGCTCTTCGCGTACCATTGGGTGAAAACTTGTGAGAATGCGGCTCACCTATGGTGTATCCACGCGAGTGGCCTCACGGCAGCAAAAAAAAGCTCATTAAGACTTTAATTGGATCACTGCTGTGAGAACCAACAGCAACAAATGAGGCTTGATTAGACCACGGCACACACTCAGATGAGATGTGTTAAAAAGGAACCTACGGTCTTGAACCTGTAACGAAATCCACTAGATGAGCGCTCATTGGTTCAGTGAAGCGGGAAGGGGGCTGGAGCATTTGCAACGAGAGTATGCCGGTCACTTAAACATCTGGGGATATGCAACGCGAGATGCGTCCAACCACTACTCTTATCAGCGCCGTCTTCCTCTGGACTATAAACTATGTTGATATAGGCACCTCTTACTCTCCCTCAATCGAGGTAAAGGCTTGCGAAGTGCGAGACATTTCTGGAAATGTTCTTAAAAGGAGATCACGTGAGCGGCACAGAGGGCCTATGGAACGCATATGTGATTATTGTACATCGAGTCCACCATTCATTGCGCTACGGTCATGGCATTACATGGAAACGTGTTGGCATACACGAAGCCTTCTACACTGAATGAAGATGTGAGGCCTAGTGAGTATGCATCACGTTTAGTTCATGATTCGTCACGACGATTCTCTCACAGAGATGTCTTGGGAAGACAACGGATTGTCACAAAGGTGACCATTCACAAGGGATAGAAGAAGCCATCACGCATCACGATTTCTGGATGCAGAAGGACCGAATAAGATAAGGAGAAACTCCAGTCCTGTATCGGACCCACTTGACCCAAAGCCACGCTAATCGTGACAAGAACAGTGTATTAACGGTTGGCAACATTGTAAACTGGCAGAATTAGAGAACCGAAGAACGAGAAATGGTGAGTACGGCTAAGCAACGGCACGTTTTGACAGTTTAGGGCGCGAGCAAACAGAATTTGCCCTGTTTACGCATATGTATGAAGATAAGGCTGGCTAGCATGGAGATTGGCAACGTCTCCCGCTTATCGTGAATATAATCGTTCAGCATACACTATGGCAGTGACACGGACCAAGTACCAAATAGGCGACTTTGGTGAACTTGTACTGAGGTGTTAGTCCATAAAATATGTCATCATATCCCAGAGTACACTGCTAGACTCCCAATCAAAGATCCATCGAAACATCACAACTATTTTGTCGCCGTACTTAAGTAAGATAACAGACCAGCCAGCTTGCACCTGTGCCTAGACCATGCAACTGTTGGATGCAAAGGGGAGATGAGACGAGCAAACAGACCAAGTCGACATTGAAGAAGATCTCCAAGGGTGGAACATATCATCAAACAGGGCGTGTCACACAACGTTTACCTGAAAGGTCACTCATTCTTAGGATGGCTTGGTGCAATCCTCTGGGTTATTCTAGCACCTCGGACAGACCGGGAAGTTGTGCCAAAGATCTGTTGCATGACAGAACTCTAACGAGATCTATACATCATGGCAAGGTGGACAAACTTCAGACTGTAGATCTGCGGTATTTAAAAAAAGAATGTATGATTCTCTAGCTCTCAAGAAGCCGTGAAAACCAATATTATTATGTAAAGAGGCTGATGGTAAAACATGCCGCGCAGAATTTCAAGCGGCACAAGCTAAGACCCACGACTGCCACAGGTTGATTAACTGCCAGTGACTTTCCACTGGCCCTTCTTCACATGCTGGTTGGTCTCGTGTCACAGTTAACTGGAAGAACAATAGTTTCAGCTGATATGAAACTGATTGCCAGAATTTTGGAATTGTGACAAGTTAACGTCTAACCAGCCGCAAAGCAAACGGAGCGCTCCACACTCAGGTTTGGCTATTCACTATACAGGAAGGACAGTAGAGGTCTAAACCCTTCAAGATGGGGAAATAACACACGGAGCCAAAGGAAATGTCAACACCTGATTATAGAAACGATACGACGCTGAACTTTGAGGATGGCAATGTATTGTTCATTCATTGATTCAGCAAGTCTGCTAAGGGTTGTTCAACGGAAATAAGGATGGGGTTGCAAAATGCATACAATTATCTGTGATGATTACTGATGTACGCTAATCTTGCTTGTGGCTCATCAACTATTCAGCGCCAGAAGCGTGTAAATGCCTGCAAAGTGCCTGAAGGGCGGCCCCGTCATACAATGGAGAGCAACATGTCCTGGGCCGACCTCGGTTGATTCGACATTGGTCGGCCGTACATGACCATGAGGAAGCCAATAGCTTCTCGTGCGATGTTTGATTACGAGCTCCTACTCGCTTTGTTACTGCGGGCAGCCACTTTGGACAGGTTGTGCTAACAGCCGCGTATGCCATCAGTATGGGTGGATGGGATAGAGGTAAACACTAGGCCACTCGGCAACAGAACTCACTACGGCCTTACGAACAGAGACTATCTCCAACATAATCACCAAACCACTTCGGGAATGGGATGCATTCTATTGACGATGCCGTCGGTAGTCGCCGAAAGCGCGACTGATGTGTCACTGGCTGTTATTGCCTTCAATTGAAGCCACGTTGGGATGGCAGCAAGGGCGCCGGAGAAGCAACATGTTCTGATGATTCGCCCTTTAATAGACGCCTCGGTGGCTCTTACTCGAGATAGGAGCCAGAAAACCATAATGCCAGTACAAAAAGCACGCAGACCTAAAAGGCTCAGCGCCAGCGCACCAAAACTACAGAAGTCCATGATTAGCTACCAAACACGCCATAGACGACGACGGACGCTCAATAGCTCCAGACCAGCAACTCGATGAGAGTTCCAAGCCACTGCTGCGGAGCTGACAGCTGCAACGAGCAACTCCTGCCAATAAACCAATCTCGACGTCACGAAATGCGCAAACTTGGCATGGAAGCAATATCAAAGATACAAGTTGAGCTCCCATTATGCATGCCCACCGGCGAACGCGCACGTCAGCTCTAGGGCCCTGCACGGACCAGCGATCTTGGCAAGGGGGCCCAGCTAAATCCTCTGCCGCATCTGTGCGCACTGTTCTGCCTCCGACAAGCAAATGCTACCAGCAGCTCCATTGGCCGCCAGCTAGACACAGCAGCAATGTTACCCATAGCTTTAACAGTTATCGTGATAACAGATGCCACTGGCATGCGAGATACTCGCGCTTGCTAGGAGATGGTGAGTGCA
>CM068956.1:155907062-155925308 GCA_035128595.1 Eptatretus atami | reverse complement strand
AGCGTTTTACATACATTTTGATACCTTGCCATACGCTGGCTAAAACATCAAGGTGTGACAGGGCCTTTAATGCTGGTTGCTTTATAATGTTTGTTGAGGCTAGACGCTAATTGTAAGTACAGCATGGAGTAAAACTGTGATGTGTTCACGCTAGATGATGTTAGATTATAATTATCTTAGCTTGTGGAAAGATCGCGAAAGTTCGGCAAATTTCTGGCTGTTAACGAGTTACTCGCAATCGTTCGAAGCTCTGCAATCTTTTATTTTCATTTACAATGGATTTGGAAACATCTCACCTAAACAATCAATTTCTCGTGGTTTCTGGATGTAGAACCATCTGGTACTTACGAGTAGTTTCAAGAGGGAGGAGCTTTTGGAAATATTCTTGGACTGAGTTTTCAATGGTAAAGCAGTGCATATGGTGGGGAGTTGGGGGAGGTTGTGGGGCGGGTAGAGAAGGGAGTAGAGAGAAGAGCGAGTAACCATTTGCTTTGTGCAGTGCAACGTCAGTGCGTTGCTTTGTGTTCGTCCCTTCAATAAACTCGAGTTTGTAATATGCCCAACTGTTCTGGTTGGAAATTTATCGATCAAACGACTTTGGTTTTAGTGACACTCATTCGTAGAATGTTTTGAATGCCAGTTGAATGAACAAGAACTTGAGATTTGCTCTCCAGTTCGACTCCTCAGAAGCTGCCATTCACAATTGAGTTACCAAATGCTCTGCTCGGATCGTGTCTTGAAAGTTTAAAAATTTCATAAAGAGCTTTTATGCATTTAATCGTTTATTCTTATTGGTCATTGACCTTCACTAGATCTGAACTGCTTGGTGAAGATCGACATGCAAAGTGTGAAGGTGTTTGACTGAAGTGACAACAATGACATTCAGCTTTTCCATGAGTCTTGACTTCTATATTAAAACTAAACTCTCTGAAATCACTTGCATGTTCATGACATTAAATTAAGATCCTGTTAATTGTTTACTGTGATGTGCAAATCCCTCCTACATGTCCATCACACAGAATGGATGCACCACCAAGCGAGCGGGGTACCGCCGAGTGAAAAGAATCAAACATCAGGTGAGTGTGCTCTGAGCAAGGTTGAGAAAGACAAAAACGATCACAGAACATGGACCTGTGGTCCTTCACTGTTAATGCAAATCTGTGCACTTGTTCTGCTACGTTTAAACTCGTAACTTAGGAAAACGATTGCCTTCGGTTTTCGTCCCTTGTAATGACCCATACTTGCCCATCAGGTCATAAAACGGACATACTCGTACATCACTCAATAATGACCTCAGATAATTTTCGATAGCAGGAGTTACAAATCGTGTTCGCTAGATCTCCATTTTCCTTTAACTCCGAGAACAGTTGGTTGGATGTTTCACATTCCCATCTGAGTACTTGCCTCGAGCTGCAGTCCCCTTCCAGTTTCACCGGAGGAAACTTTCCAGTTTCACCGGTTTACGTCTGTCCGTTCTATCTGTGGTTTTTCAGACTTTTTCCCCATACCCTTCAACATATTCAACTGAAACTTGGTACATTGCTTTATTATGATAAGTTACAGAACTAGTTCGAGTTTCAGGACGTTTAGTCAAATTTTCACAGATTTATAACCTTTTTAACTTAGAAAATATCACATTGATTGGGGACATGCATTGCAAAGCAATTCTCGCTGTTGTTGTAATATTTTTCTTTGTCCAGCAGGAGGATCTGAAGATGACCAAACCCAAACATTCCTTACACCATCAACAACAAAGCCGACCATTACCTCTTCATGGGAATTTCTCTGGACATTAATGGGAGTAGGATTGTTTCTGTTGGGATTCCTACTCATTACAACTATCGTCTTAGTTAGTAGGAAATTCTGCTTTTACAAAGGTGTGTTATTTCTCATCAACAGTTGCATTATATGTTATACATGTACAGTAGAATATATATATATATATTCCTGCAATGTAAATGGACAAAATATTTTTCTCTTGCGTTTATTTTTTTACATGATATTACAACTTGCTTTTGCATTTAAACCAGTTGTTGAAAGGTCAAGATACAACTAGTGTGGATTATTAAAATGGAGATATCTTCCAATAAATGACATATTTTCAGATAACTTCACATTTATAATGATTCACCATTAGAGTAGAAAAAGCAAAAAATCTTGGAAAAAGTTCATTTTTAGCTCATCTTGATTTTAGTCCGTTGAGCTTATGTGATCGAGCAGTGTCCGTAGGTAAGTGAATCAGTGAGTTAGTCTATAAAAAAAACACTGCAGTCATTATCGCTTCAACCAAACACATGATTTTGATGAAATTTGGCTGCAAGCTTCATATCTGATGTCTAATGAAGGTGTATTGACCTCGTCAAAATCTGCGCTCATTAACAGGTTGAAATCAGGCCTAAAACACTAAAATGCCTGCCATAACCTAAAAGGTATGTTACATCAGCAGCACAGCCATGCCTTCAGTCAAAATCATGACCTGCAACCTGTAAAATCATGACCTGTAACCAGTAAAATCATGACCTCTAACCTGTAAAAACATGACCTGTAACCTGTGAAATCATGACCTCTGACCGATAAAATCAAGACCTGTAACCTGTAAAAATATGACCTGTAACCTGTAAAATCATGACCTCTGACCTATAAAATCATGACCTCTGACCTATAAAATCATGACCTGTAACCTGCAAAATCATGACATGTAACCTGTAAAAATATGACCTGTAACCTATAAAATCATGACCTGAAACCTGTAAAATCCTAACCACTAACCTGTAAAAACATGACCTGTAACCTGTAAAAACATGATAAAATCATGACCTGAAACCTGTAAAAACATGACCTGTAACCTGTAAAAATATGACCTGAAACCTGTAAAATCATGACCTGTAACCTGCAAAATCATGACCTGTAACCTGTAAAAATATGACCTGCAACCTATAAAGATCATGACCATGAAACTGTAAAATCATAACCGAACCTGTAAAATACTGGTAAAGGGCAGTCACACCTTGACGTTTTGCCAGCAATGGCAACGTATTAAAATGTATGTAAAACGCTGGCTTACGTTGAACTTTTGATGTTTTTTTTTAAAGATTCGGACGTATTCATAACGACTTGGTCTTATGCATAACGTATTAGTAACGGGCACAGAACGTTTCGTTGTGTTATAGATAACTTATCCAACGAATGCTGAACTGTTGTCGGCCTTCACAACCTATGCCCAACGATAGTCTAACTTATGCAATAGCGCGCTGCACGCATCGCCGACGATGAGTGGCGTAGGTTATGAAAGGCTGCCGCACAACGATTAAATCATAACCGCCGCAGAAATGGAAGTGTCAACATCGCAGTCACAACCTTGGCGATCTTGCCAGCGTATGCGACCTCTGAAAATGCGTCTAAAACGGCTGGCGCACGTCGAATACGGTATGGGTAAGTTTGGTATACGTAAATAGAACGCTAAAGTACACTATCATACTCGTATTAAATGGAGTACGTCTTGTAATTTTAGAGCATGTTGAAAATTTTAACGATAACTTGCCGTATGACACAGTTCCGCATGCGATGGGAAATAGTTGTACGCACGATATGCGATCGTTGAACACATCGACACACGTTACTTGAAAGGTACTCATAAGTCGAAACACAGTCAAGGTAATGGTTAGCGTCAGTGTTCCAGACTCCCGGTTTTTTTTTTTTTCTTCGGTATGACGGTGTTCAGTGTACAGTGCGGTTATGATTTAAATCGTTGAGCGGCAGTCTATTAATTATATTATATTATAGCACTAGAAATCGAAGTGTCAAAATCACATCATACCGAAGAAGGAAAAAAAAAAAAACCAGGGAGTCTGGAACACTGACGCTAACCATTACCTTCGATGTGTTTCGACTTATGAGCACCTTACAAGTAAGTGTGGTCGATTGTGTGTCACCGATCGCGTAACGTGAGTACAACACGTTACATAGGTTAGAAATAAGTTTGGGTACGCTAACCATTACCTCGACGTTTTCGACTTATGGATAACTCACAGTAACGTGTGTCGATGTGTCAACGATCGCGTGACGTGCCGACAACTTATGGCAGCGTTATGCGGAACGTGTGAGTCATACGCTGGCATTAGTCTTAAATTTCAAGATGGAAAATTTGAAACAACCGAAAAGTACAACGTTTAAAGCCAGCGTACAACGACGTATGGCAGTGTTTTTCAGCGTGCTCTCAATGTTATCAAAAACTTACCCATAACGTATTCGACGTGTACAGCGTTTTAGACAATTTTTCCAAAATCGGCATAAGCTGGCTAAAACGTCAAGGTGGACGGGCCTTAACTGTAAAACATGACCTGAAACTGTAAATCATGACCTGAACCTGTAAAAACATGACCTGTACCTGTAAAATCTAACATAACTGCTAAAACATGACTGTAACCTGTAAAATCATGACGTGCAACCTGTAAAATATACCTGAACTGTAAACATGACTGAAACCTGTAAAACATGACCTGTAACTGTAAAATCATGACCTGAAACCTGTAAAATATGACTGAAACTGTAAATCATGACTGAACCTGTAAAACATGACTGTAACCTGTAAAAAACTGAACCTGGTACCTGTAAAAACATGACCTGAAACTGTAAAATCATGACCTGAAACCTGTAAAACATGACCTGTAACCTGTAAATATAACCTAACCTGTAAACTGACTGAAACTGTAAATATGACCTGTAACCTGTAAAAACATGACCTGTAACCTGTAAATCATGACCTGTAACTGTAAAATCATGACCTGAAACCTGTAAATCATGACTGAAACTGTAAATCCATAGACCTGAAACCTGTAAAACATGACCTGTAACCTGTAAACATGACCTGTAACCTATAAAATCATGACCTGAAACTGTAAAAAACATGACTGAAACCTGTAAAACATGTATGTACCTGTAAAAACATGAAACGCTGAACCCTGTAAATATGATCGAACTGTAAAAACATGACCTGTAACTGTAATATGACTGTAACTGTAAACTGATGAAACTGTAAACAATGCTGAACTGTACATGCGTGTAAAAATCATGACTTCTAACCTGTAAAACATGACCTGTAACTGTAACATGATCAGCTGAATCAAGATGAGAGGGCTTAATTTGACGCAATCATCGTGACCATGAACAAAATTTCGATATTTTATGACGTCATTGACTCTTGCTCCTGATCCAGGTGAGCTTCAGCTCCCATGGTCATATTTTTATTCACTATCCCTCCCTCTTCCTCTCCCTCTCAGAAAACATGCCACCGAAAACATCCATCCAGAAACAAACAAGGTGAGTCCGAGTTGTGATCTGAAAATCACAATGGATATTGTTATCCTTAAAGTGTTTAACTCCACAGGGCTTACAGGAATATACGGATTACATATGCTGTGATTATTATGTGAAAAATTAGTGGAATTGAAGGGCCGACAGGAGAATTCAGAGCATACTCTCCATGAGCTGTCTTGTCTGGGTTTGATTCCCGACCCGATTATAAACTGTCAGATTGGTGTTTGTTTATCAGGCCAGGCGCTGCACCACAAGTTTGCCGTCCATCGGATAGATGTTAAACTTGGTTTCCCATCTGCCAGCATTAGTTGGTGTTCTTAAAGATCCCACGGTGTCTTCCATTAAGAGTATGTCATTTATCACCGGCACACTAAACAAATTACAACTACCTGCCCAAATCTGCTCCAGTTGAACATCAGGCCCGGTCAGCCAGTTCGTGAAAGACTTTGGCCAAAGACTTCGTCTCGGCCGACCCCAAGAGAAGATGGGATTGTTTCTGTTCATGTAACGGTAGTAGTACATAAACAAGAAGAAAAAAAAAGTATTTTCATTATTATCAATTCAAAATGGAGAAGTGTTGGCATTCTTTGACTATCAAGAGTATTTTAATTCCCAGAACTTTCCAAATGACCCCTCGTACATGGCTGCCCAAAACCTGATTATGCAGCTCACCATGGATTTTCGTAAAATATTCAAGCAGTTTTAGACTCTTTGGACCCTGGTAGTTACCTATATGGTACACGATTCTGTGTTTTTTCTTTTCTTTCTGTGTTTGCTTATAAATCCTGTGTCCTCCAACCCCTCGCTCTCTATAATCACCTTTCCCAGTCATACCCAACTGATCCTGGATTATGCGTCTTTTGTACCTGAAAAGGTACCTAGTCAGTGGCTGGCTTTGGAGGCCAACTGTTACATGTGGTTTTCCCAAGAAAGACCATGGCTGATAGTGAGACCCAGGAGTTTGAATGACTGAAATTCCTCAAGGGGATTGTTGAGAAAGTAGATGAGGCGGTTTGCCAGACGGTCCTTTCGGAGAGAGATAGTAAGAGTACAAGATTTGGCAGGATTGAACGACATATTCCAAGTGTTTGACCAGTTTGTGATTTTTTTTCAAGGTTTGAAACGATTCATGGTTTGTTGAGGTTCATGTTTGCTACAAACATCCACGGTCTGATTCACCGTGGCACGGCACGGTTCACTTCGCAATGCATAAAGGACACAGGTGGGATTAAGATTGAACATTTTCTAAATAGTACGCAACTTTCGAAATGATGCATGAATGCTAACGACGCATTTGGCGCATGCAACACCTTTTGCACATGTGTGTACATATTCAATGACTCGGTTCTGCTTGCCGGGCACTTCTACCATGTCTTTGCAAGCGTGCAATCTGTCATTCAGATAGTCTTTTAAACAGTTTTCAGCATTTAAACGAAAGAGTGGCAATTTGAAGATGGTTAACTATAATTGTGCAGTTCCTGAATGCAAATTCGGACTCATGGAAATATAGAAATACAAGAATTCATGGATGAGAGGTGTCGAGTTCATACCATGTTAGGACAAGCGAGTGGTGGCAGTGGATATAACACACACACACACACACACACACACACACACACACACGATTCTGCTTTTACCAATGGATGCAAAAATCTCGTATATTTTCTGTTTTGGCCCCGGAACCAAGCAAACAATATATATTTATAACAGCCCTCGCAGTGCATACAGCTCTCACTCACACCCTACTCTTCCTTTCAAGCATGATTTATAGTAAATATCATCATTTTAAAAGATACCCTGTGCATTGACAAGCCCCAGATCTTATCTTCCCAAAGGTGTTAAGAAACACCCAAACCATATATGGCGTCTCCTTCTGGGAAGTCTCCCTGAATGTTCGTAATGCTGGCATAGTCTTTCCAATTGCAGATGTCCATTAAATAAAATCACCAAACCTGCCATGTTCAGCTAAGGTAATCCAGCCAGGTTCAAAGTCCACTCACTGACAGGGATGATCGAGGAGGTCGGGTAGAACTTGTCCATCTACAGTCTGTCCAAAAGCCTTGTACTGACCCACATCATCGGGAGTTTTTGCAGTACAGGATACAAGATATCAACTTTTTGAGCGATTTGATCAGAAAGTTCTCCCTTCTGGGCTGGCTCCCTTGTGTCTCATCTTTCTCAGCTTGATGCCGTGGAAACCAATGCCTTTGAGATTATTGGAATATCCCGCAATGAAGCTGAGTCGAAGGGCCTGTCACTTCACCATCACAGACAGGTCCGGTGGTCTCCTCTGTCTTCGACCGCCTCCTTTCTAGTTTTGTACCCTCTGCTCTTTCTGTGCCCCCCCCCCCAATTTTTTTTTCTGCAGGGCTCACATGGTCAACCATAAACCCCCTTCTGGTGAAACTACCTAAATCCAGGACCACTGCTCACCTCCACTCATTTGTTCTTCTTTTTTCCACCTGAGGAACCAATTTCCACATTATCTTCAACCTCAATCTTCCCTCCAAGGTCTTCAATTCAGCTGTTCACCACCATCTCAGATCATCCCCATCCAAAACCATGATGTTTTCTTCCCACATTAACCCCCCCCCCCCCCCCCACTTCCCGACCCAACCCAATCCCTGCCCCCTTCAAAATTTCCAGTTTTCCTTCCTGAGAGTGTCTAAAGTTTCCTGTGTTTAATCACTTTTGTATCCATCTTGTCCATCCTATGCATACTCTCCTGCCACCAATTCCTCCCCACACCCATTATTTGTCTGCCTCCCCCTGTGCCGGCCTTCAACACTGCCGTTGTTGTTTCATCTCTCTCTCTCTCTCTCTCTCTCTCTCTCTCTCTCTCTCTCTCTCTCTCTCTCTCTCTCTCTCTCTGTTCCTTTTGTTCCGTTGCATTTTGATCCATTCAGTGAACTAATACTGCACTTCCAGCAGCCTCGGCGATGTATCCCAAAAAAAAAACTTTTAAAACACTCCTGCGCATCCTGATTGCTTGGTTCTCATGCCTCGACGGGTACACTTTGAAATCCCATGTCCAACCTTTTTATTAATCCTTGTTGATGTTCCTGTCCACACAATACACCTACAAGCTCTTTTAATAAACTTTCATCACTAAGGTTCCCAATTTATTACATCTATTATTTTTACAACATTGATCGAAGACACATTGTGTAGCATGTACAGGAATAATTACTTGGAGGGACTAGGAAATAGACAAATACACAGAGTGAGTCAATGGGATATGAACCTATGTTCGCAACATCATGGGCCATCGGTTTAGATGAAAATCCTAAACATGTAAACCCCAGAAAATGTTTCCGAGAAGCAAAGGTTTTTGAATGGATCATGATATCAGATTGTTTGCTGGAAAATCATGAATGTTCCAATTCACCAAGTCTAGGGGGCCAGAGGATATGTGACGTCAGAGGTTCCTGGTTGCTCCATGAAATCGATGTACATATCTGTTCCACGGTCTAAAAAAAACAAACCTCTTCGAAACCAAAATTAATGTAATATTCCATCCCTCATTGGCCTGAAAATGAATATGGAACCCCAGAATCCCATGAGAAAAAAAATGTAATATTTGCCACTTTGCTAGGAACACATAAATCACTTTATGACTTCTACATCGGTGAGATCATAATGCTGATAAGAGTTGTGGTCGTGTTGTTATTGTGCAGGAACCAAGTGTATCACTCTCGTGGAAAGAACTCAAAAACAACTTGCAAGCTTGGACCAACACACATGGAAAGAGTGTTGAAGAACCAGACAGGAACAGTCGACACCAATTCCACAGCAATTTATGGTGGGGACTGATTTTAAAGTATCATGACAATGTGAAGAACCACAGAGGCAATGAGCCAGACCTGGTAATTTTTGGCCACCGGTACCATCCGAGAGGAATAATGCTAATCATAATTTTTGGCAGGGTATACATCTCTACAGTCAAACCCTATATGATAGCATTGCATTGGTGGTAGCCTTTTGTGTGTTATTAGCCGTTTAGTAACCACATTTTGTAAAAGGAAGTAACCGCAATTGTAAAAGGAAGTGTTCACTACCAAAATGTGTGTGTTTGTCAAACGGACTGAAATGCACTGATAAGTGCAGACTGCCAGACTGTGAGAACCAGGCATCCATCTTTGAGTCAGACGATGGTGGAAAGTTTAGATGAGGATATTGAAGAATGGGATAATGATTATGATTTTTAAGTTCATCTTGAACATTTTATATCACTTACAATCAGTGCATATGATCAGAGTTGTTTTAGAAACTATAAAGGACCCATCTTTGGTTCATAAGACAATATGTTTATCAGCAACACATTGGGCCTAGGTAATGGCCTTGTTAGTGTGGAACACATTTGTGTTTATATTCTGTAATTTCATGCCCGACAATAGAAGATTGCGTTTAATTTTCACGTTTGACTCATTCATCAGATTGCACATGATTAACCATCTTGCTACTGTCTTGTTGGTTTATATTGTGTAATATGGGTGTTTGATACCTTCATATGTGCATTGTTGAGTATCTAAATCCCTGAAATTTTGTATTTTTTGAGAAATTACAGGGAAAAAAACATTAATCTTGTTCATGAACATGCTATCATTTACCTTTGTTTGATTCTTGGAAAGTATCCTTCAATAACAACAGGGAAAATATCATGACATTGACCAAACTACATAAATCCATCCAAATTAGGTATTTTTTCATTTGGGGGGGGTGGGGTAACATTGGCTGCTCTACTGACCTTAATATACAACATACAAAAAACAAATTTAGATTTTTGGATTTCTTAATAAATTTTCGAAACACCCATGTAATTATATTGCTCCAGAACTTTTATTTACTTTCCACAGTAAATGACAGACAAATACTTTTCTAAAGGCGGAATGATTTATCACACAGGAAATAGACACTGATATATGTGTCACCAATGACATACCTTTCAACCTTGGCATGTTCAGCACGTTTTGTTGAGAAGCAAATGATCCTAGCAAAAGGTGAGACAAATTTCAATGTTAATGTTTGACTGATTAAAAAAAAAAATGTTGTTAAGTTGAAGTAGGATGTCTTACCTTGTACTGGCAATTTTGCACAAAAGCTTATTTAAGGGTAGGCATATAAACAGGGTGATAACACACAAACAGCTACCACCGATGCAATGCTATCACATATGTTCTAACTCTAGGGTTGTATACATTGCCAGAAATCACTATGAGAATTATTCCCCCCAGATGGTACCGACTAACCCTACTGGCTCATTGACTAACAGGGTTCTGTGACAGACATGCATTTGTACATCAAGAATCAGATTTGCCAAGCACAATGCACAATAACTCGTTCTCTTGAATATATTTCTTAAAACAAGATAAGTGATCGGTTTAACCTCGAGGAGATGGCGAGGCGACATCTGAGTGTAGATAATGGACTCGTGTCGGTTGCTGATGTGACAGCGATAGGAATGTGTTGAACATTTATTATTATTTATTGTGTATAGAGGTCCGAGGGGTATAATGGTAGGTAGAGTCTGCGTACTGAGAATGCCGTGTGTCGTGCGGGCAGAATATGTCTGCAATTACCTCCATCACCGAAAGTGGACAGAGATTATGTCAACTGTCTTGTTTGTTTGTGAGCATGGTATCTCAAGAAGTTATGGACGGATTCAGACGAAACTTGGTGGACAGGTTGGGTGTGTGACAAGTACGAAATGTTTAGATTTTGGTGAAGATCCGGATCTAGATATGAGAATTTTAAAAGTGATTTTTCACTATGTGACAAGAACAAGCCGATTTGATTTGGTTTCAGGTCCGGATCCAGATCCAGACTCTCAGTGGGATACAAAACGTAAACTATTCAGCCTGGCGGAGGTACGCACTCTACCGAGTACGGGTCTAGTTGCTGCCTGTGAGGGTTGTTGACCTTAACATTACAGGTGTACAAACATGCACAGGTACACACACACAACAAACTGTTGAATTATTTCCCCTCCTTTCCCCCTCTTCTCCCCCAACAGTGAATCTTCCATTGAGGACAAAAACGACAGAGAACAGGTTCGTTTGTTTGTAAATATTAATGCAATGTTTCTCGCTCTTTAAAGTTCATTTATTGGCTGTTTTATAACCGAATCTCCAATATTATTATTACTATGATTATACTGTATAATTTAGATGTACAACCACGAGAACGGTTGTGATTGATTAATTATTTTTTAACTGCTGTTTGGTCTTGAGGTAAGATTCCTGCTTTGGGTGCTGAAAGTTCTGGGTTCAAATCCTGGACGAGCCGCATTATTTGTAGTATCTTCCACTTTTCACTTTCTCCAATCACATCCAACCCACTCTACCACCACACCACTACCACATCTTCTCTCTTATACCTGTCTCCACCACATGGGACACAAGTTAGAGAGCATTGTTTGCCAATCATCAAGATTGTTGGGAGGGGAGTTTCACAAAGGCGAGGTGGTCTCAATGGCCATTTCATGTGTTTAATAAACTATGCACTTACGTTTTATTCTCATTCCCTGAGATTCAAAATGCCTGGTGTTGGCTTAATGGTAAGAGTGGTGGGTTTGGGATCCTAGGGTCCTGAGTTCAAATCCCATTCAGCTGTTGAATTAATACCAAGTGGGGTTGACTCGGCCTGTCATCCTTCTGAGGTCGGCAAAATTAGTGCCAGCAAAATTATCCTGTGTCGGAGTGGCGACCCGTTCAAGATTGTGCCCGATATCCAAGGAGACTGCTTCGGCAGCACCAATGCTCTGCACAGAGTATAGTCCCAATCTTCTCTCCTCCTGAGATTCAATGACAAAACAATAAATTCTGTCACATACAGGGATGCCCATGGGAGAATAAACATACAATCGAGGTTTGAATGCGTACAAAAACAACAATGTGTTTATCAAATGTGAACAACAAGTTGGAGAGTGGAGAGAGTTGGCACGCGCACGCACACACACACACACCACACACACACACACACACACACACACACACACACACACACACACACACACACACACACGTGTGTGTGCAGCCTGTGGCTACTTGTTGCAGCATTGGTTAGGGACATGGCTATGCCACTGATGCATTGCCCCTACTCTACCAGTACAATGGTGCTCATTTCACCACTCTTGGAAGGATGACAGGCTGAGTCATTCCCACCTGGTGTTAATTCAGTGGCCAACAGGGCTTAAACTCAGGACCCTAGGATCACAAGCCAGCCACCATAACCACAAAGCCAACACCAGGCTTGAGAGTGTTAGCTGAGGAGTATCATGATTAAGGCAGGGCAGAAGCTTGGTGCCATGAGACCTCACCCCTTATAAAGGGAAGAGGTGGAGAACACCAAGATAATTTTTTGGTGGTTTCAAGCATGGCAAGATGGCATTCTAATAAAATAAGGTGCGATGTTTGTAGTTAACAATCACGGCTTGCCATCCTGCAAACAGGAAAGCGATCACACAGAGGGCACCTTGCCTTAACAATTCCTATACTTCTTCTTTTCTAGTCTGCTCTTAGGCCAAATTCAGATGACATTGATTCTCAGCTTTCAGTCCTCTTGATCAAGCATTGCTGTGTGCAGTTTCTCCATCTCCAGGACTGTGTCCTTCTTCAACAGGTTGATGTAGTTGAGAGTTAGTCTGTTCTTCTTTGGACTTCCACGATTCGGTGTCCAGAGTACAAGGTTGGAAACAGGTTTGTGTTTGTGGCGGTACCAGTGCCCAGCAATCCTGAGACATGTAAAACCATACAGCTCTTTTTTTGTTTGATGTTCAGACCATATACATATTTAAAATTGCCTTCACAAGTTGATCAGGAATTCCATATGCCGATAGGATCTTCATCATCTTGCCACAATGGATGGCATCAAAGGCTTTTTCGAAAGTCAATGAATGTCATTATCGCGGGAAGGTTGTGGACACTAATTCCTTACATTAGCCTTCGCGGCACAATAATGTGTCAAACTGTTATCCTTTCGACCCAAAATCCATTTGGCTTGACTCCAGGTGTTGATCAAGAGCAGGATTGATTCAGTTCAAAATCCTTTGATTTTCGATCTCAGCAACGATTGAGATAAGCTAATACCACGATAGTCGCTTCCAAGACTAAGTTGTCCTGATTTTGGAATGAGAACTATACTTAAGATGGATCATTGCTTATTTCGGCCTCTTTTCTTCTGTTGGTGCAGCATTACAAAAGTCGAGAATGATAGTGTCAACATCACACCATTTAAGAAGTTCTGGTGGTATACTGTTATAAAGAAGTTCTGGTGGTATACCATCTTCACCACGACTCTTTCCTACTGCTAAAGACCGTTTGTTATATTCTTCAAACCACCTTGATGACAATGTCTTCTAAAACAGTTTTGACTTCCTCCTATTTGTTGTCTATCGTCGATGAGATGCCAAGAAGATTCTGAAAATGAGAGTACCAGTTCTTAATCCTTTCCGCATCGGTACTTCGTCTACTACAACCGTTGTGGGAAGCCTCACTGTACTTCTGCTAATGTTGTTTATGAGTTGCCAAATGCTTTCATGCTAACAGTTAATGTGTGCTTTCTCTACTTCTTCAATTTTCTTGCTGAGGTCCTTCTCCCAGGCATCGTTGTACTCTTTTCTTCAGGCCTTCTTTGCCTGTTCGTATTTGAGGCAGTTGCTTTCCTTTTGTATCGCAATGATGAGCTTCATAAAATTGTTTGGTATTTTATCTTACCTTCGCTACTCCAGGATTTTTATGAAGATAATTCTTATTAGCTTTCTTTCTGTTTAGGATACGTTTTCTTACTGCTTGTCATGGTTAGCTCGGATAAAATGGTCACATCGTCCTGTTGGTGTTTCTTTTGTATCTTTGACAAGACACTGGAACTGGTTATGGATTTTTAAAGCATACTCCTTCTGCAATTCTGCATTTACTCTGAGGGCCCACCAATTAAAATTGTGTTTACCTCAGCAGAGATTTACTCTTCCTCAGGCTGAGTTTGATAGTTGAAGTAGCTATACCATCCATCCATTGGGACCATACTCTGTGCAGAGCGTTGGTGCTACCGAAGCAGTCTCCTTAGCTATTGCACACAATCCTGGACGGGTCGCCACTCCGACACAGGTTACCAGCATGTTTGCATTCATTTTGCCGACCTCAGAAGGATGACAGGCAGAGTCAACCCCACCTGGTATTAATTGAATAGCCGAGTGGGATTTGAACTCAGGATCCTAGGATCCCAAGCTCACCACTCTTACCATTAAGCCAACACCAGGCATGAAGTAACTATATGATGGTCTGATTCAATACTAACAAAAGTATTATCTGGTTTTGGCATCTTTCACACGATTTATCCACTTTCTGTGAACGAGAAGATAGTCCAGCACTCTAGCTGATGCTTGCTTCCATTTGGGTTGACGCAAGTCTATCGTTTTCCTTCTTTCTTTCGGAAGTGAGAGTTAACAATATAAAGCCCTTTTCAGTTGTAAGACTGATGAGGAATTGTCCATCACAATTTTGTCATGAAAAGGAAAATGAGTATCTTCATATATGACTCGTGTGTTGAAGTCCCCTGCTCTAATGAGCATGTTGTGGACAGGTACCTTTTCGATGACCCTTCGCAGACTATTGTGGGGACCTTTCAATGGCCCTTCTCAGAATAACAATTCTACCGTTATATAAAGTTTTGTTCATTTTTAAAAGCATGGTATCTTGTGTTGGCATCACGCATATTACTTTCACGACAGGAGAACAGAAACAATGAGACACGTAACGGCAAGACCAGAATACTTGGCAAAGATTAAAAGAAACGATGGAGAGACATGTATTGTGGCAACGTATGGTAAGAGGTGCACTTATTGTTTTTAAATTATTTTTAATATACAATGTCGAGGCTCATACAATAGCTAACACAGAGAATGTATAACGAGATGCAGGAGAGGGAAGGACAAAACAGTGGGGAACAGAGACATCAGGAGATCTGTGGAAGGGAGAGGGATGGGGTGGGGTACACTGGATAAACAAGATGGACACCACAGGGATTTTCAGGAAGGAAAGCAGAGAATTTGAAGGAGGTGGGTTTGGGGTTAATTAACGGGGGTAGAAAAGATCATGGTTTTGGATGGGGGAAGACAAGAGTGGTGTGAACTATGTTTGAAGACCTGGAGGGAAGAGTGGGATTGAATGGTGTGGGAGTTTGTTCCGAAGACAGGAAAAGAGGAATTAAAGAATGAAGGTGAGCAGTGATTCTTGATTTTGGTAGTTGCACCAGAAGAGGGTTGCTGGTGGACCTTGAGTAACCTGCGGTAATATGGGGGTTGGGGGGGCAGCTCGCAGACAGAGCAGGGGGCCAAGGCCAGAGAGGAGGTGACCTGCCTGCGGTGAAAGAGTGAGAGACCCAAAGACTCAGCCTCATCGCGGGAGATACCTATGATCCTAACAGCCTTGATTTCCACAGCGTGAAGCCGAGAAAGGTGAGAGGCGGGAGCACCAGCTCAGAGGGGAGAACAGTACTCCATCAGGCTGCAGATGAAAGCTTACATGGTCAGGAGCTCAGGTGGGCCGAGGAAGGATTTGCAGTCGGCGACTGGCTTTGGAGGCCAGCTTGGAAATGTGGCTTTCTCAGGAAAGATCATGGCAGAATAGTGAGACCCAGAAGCTTGAATGAAAAGACTTCTCCAAGAGGATTGTTGAGAAAGTAGATGAGGGGGCGGGGGTAGTGGGGGGTTTGGAGAAGGTCCTTTTGGAGAGACATAGTGAGAGTGTGAGATTTGTCAGGATTGAAAGACATTTTCATGTGTTGGACCAACTTGTGATTTTATCCAGATCTGCAGAGAGTGAAGAGGCTGCTGCTTGCCGATATGAGGGATGACAGATGGTATGTCACAGGGTGGAGTCATCAGCAAATAGATAAAGAGGATTTTCCAGATAGTCGGAGAGCTTCGTCGTCCTTAATGCTTTGTCTGATTGGTAATGTTTATACAATTTAAAGGAATTATTTTATTATTAGAATCTGTTGATTGATGATAAGCTCCCTTTATATGCCAATTGTTTAAGATGATCTATTTATTGACTATATGAGAAAATGTTGCTGAGAGAAAGGAGAAAGACACGCTCATGTAGTGTTTTGATTGACAGTGCAACTCAAACTCACATATAGAGCCCTTGCATGTCTGACAGAATGGTGCAGATGTAGCACACCCAACCTTTCATCCCTCTAGTCTAGATTTGATTTCCGACCCACATATAAACTGTCGGATTGGTGCTTCCAAGGCCTGGGATTGCATCACAAAGCTCACCGTCCCTTGGTTCGGACGTGAAGCCTTAATAATTCCTTAAGGTTCTGACTTGTGTACTTGCAATGACTTCTGCTCTGTGGACATTAAATATCCCAGGGTGTCTATCGTGAAGAGTGAATTATTGTCCACACCCTAAACAAATCAAATGTCAGTAAAAACAGGTCATTGTTATTTCCTGTGTAAAATAATATCCCAACTTTTGTATTTGCAGAAAACTGGAGACAAGACTCAAAACTATAAAATATTTATGTGCGAAGTTCAGAGTGTTGTTTTTCACAGTACTGTACACAGAATTAGTTTATTTATTGCTGTTTCTAAATGAAGGACAAATTCTCTGCCTTTGTTTCCTCTAATGTTTGAGGATTTATTTTCGACATGAGTTGTTTGCACAGTTATTTTCCCCTCCCAAAGGAAACTATTGAGAAATGCATTTAAAGGGGTACGCCGTGTTGAATTTTCAAGCACAAGCCGTTCCCGCCTTCGATGAAGTTGTGCTGATGTTATATTGCTGACATGGTATAATCCATTGGCATGAAAGGAACACATTTTGGAAGAAGTTTTCATGCAGAAGAACTGGAGACGGTTTTGTGTCTGCCTTGATATCCTCTCATCATCCCTTTGTTGAATACCAAATCTCTGCTGGACTTCTCCGTTTTGCGTTCAAAAATGCATTTAAATCAGTCACAGACAAACTTACTCTTCTTCTTCCCATAATCTCTTGATTTCTTCTTAGTTGTGCTTCTTTTTGCTCCCCCGTCTCAATAAGTAGCCCTTTCCACATTTGAAATGCAGTATCTGATTAATTTGTTATTTTCTATGGAGAACCCAAACATGGCCTGAGGATACAAAAGATTGATTTTTATTTCAAAAATACTTTAAAAATATAATTTTGATCAATGCATCAATGATGAAATGTATTTAAAATTGAGAATGTACATCACATTTGCCAATACAATGCAGGTGAACAATGCTTGAAATTGTATAGGCGTGGCATAAAGTCAATGTCAATGGTATGTCGTGTGAAAATGAGTTCTGGGCAAAGTGAAAAATAATAATTGAAAAAAATTGAAAAATTAAATACAGTAAATACTCCAATATCGGGAGGGTTTGGTTCTTGGAAAATGCAGCGATAGTTAAAACTGCAATCATGGAAATCAAGGGCCAATGGGAAGAGGGGGGTTTGGTTTCTGGACTTTGAGAAAATATTGAGGAAGATCGACCACAGCCAGAAATAAACAAATCACAACTGAAATGAACACGTAAATATAATAAATACAATATAAACAAGAAAAAGAGCAATCAGAGATCGCAGACACTCACCAGGACTTGTTTTGTGTGGTGTTTGTGCAATGGTGTGCAACATAATTAATGAGACACAACTAGAACTGCCACTTTATAACAACTGGCAATGATGACTGGGTTCCCAAAACGTCCCGCTTTGATACAGTCCCACTTTGATCGGACACCTGACCATAAACCATGACGTTTATTATTATTCAATTGCATTTTGGATGGGATTAAAATATTCAATTCAAATCAAATGGAAGACCAAATAGGTGCAGTCATGCATTCGAGTGATGAGAATGAACCCAAACTGGCAAAAAGTGAAGATGAAGTCATCAGGAGGAACCTGGATAGGATTCACATTTCAG
>CM068956.1:155867622-155882870 GCA_035128595.1 Eptatretus atami | reverse complement strand
TTGATTCCTGGCAACTTTCATTCAATCCAGCCAAATTCAAGGTCATGCACATTGGCAAAAGAAACAGCCATGTAACATATTACCTCAAGGGAGAAGAGCTACAAATTAAACAGGAAGAGAAGGACCTTCGTGTTGTAATAGACAATGAACTAACCTTTCATAGGCAGGTAGTTGCATCTGTCAAAAAGGCCAATCAGATGTTGGAACTTATCAAGAGGACCTTTTCCAGCTTAACCGAGGAAACTTTCCCACTCCTCTTCAACACAATGGTCTGTACTCTCCTAGAATATGGAAATGAAATTTGGCATCCAAGATTTAAAGCAGACGCCGATAACATAGAGAGGGTGCAATGGACAGCGACAACGCTCGCACCAACTTGGAAATCAGGAAAGACTAAAACAACTGGATATGTTCTCCCGTCATGACAGGCGACAATGAGGAGACTTGATTGAAATCTACAAGATCTTCAAAGGATTAGTAGCCATGGATCCCAAGCACTTCTTTGTTCCAGCGAAACATCATGCAACCACTCTCAATGCCCCCTTTGCTGTGCGTTGTGTGTTAGCTCTCATACGAGCCTCGATAAGGTATACAAAAAAAATGTGGCAAATAATCGTCATTTTAACCACACATGGCCAGGAATCCAACATTGTGTGCATATAACTTGATTTATTCATATAAAATTCACCCTCAGTAGTAGGGCCAGATGACCAGACATAACCAGTTTGGGTTACAGTCTAAAATGATCCAGTGGCATCCCTGGAGTCAAGAGATATGATTTGATAACAACGAAAATAATCAATCAATTAATTTCATACATGAGAATTCCAACCATATTCATAGACACAGCTATGAAACTAAGAAAAATAACTCATGCCATATGTAAGGATAATCTGCTAAAATAATTATAGTGTTTATGTTCTACAAATTCATTCGAAAATGCATTTACTGCAATGCTGCGCATTTTACACAGTGGGTCCACTTCCCCATTGGACAGCAATACTTAGCACCATGCTAAGTCAACAACCTTCCGCCGTGACAGTTGCATTGATTGTTTCTACAAATTCTACACTATGTGTTTATGGTAATTACCCTGCGCCTGCGAAGTGAAAAGCGGGGTAAAGCGATCAGTAGCATACGTACGTATGCCGTACGTCGTACGTGTCTGTATTTTGTTAACAGCGTACATCAAAAACCGTTCAGCGGAGGAAACTTTACCACGTTACATGACCTTGTGATATAGCGGTCATTCTTTTGAGGTCAACATGGGCGGAAATTTCTAAAATTGTCTATTTTTATTCGATTGACTTGAAATTTGAACAGGATTTGCATCAGGTCACTAAATTCAACCACCAACTATTTTTGAGGTCAACATAGGCCAAAGGTAAACATCGACCGAATTTCTATAATTGTCAATTTTCATCCAATTGACTATAAATTTAAAGACTTGCAAATATCAAGTCACTAAATTCAACTATCAACTATTTTTGAGGTCAACATAAGCCAAAAGGTCAATAGAGACCAAATTTCTAAAATTGTAAATTTTCATCCGATTAACTTGAAATTTGAACAGAATTTTCATATCCCCTCACTGAAGTCAACCACCAATTACTTTTGAGGTCAACATAGGCCAAATCTCTGAAATCCTCAATTTTCATCCAATTGACTTGAAATTTGAAGAGGATTTGCACATGAGGTTACAGAATTCAACCACCAATTATTTTTTAGATCAAAATGTCAACATTGGCCTAATTTCTAAAGTTGAGAGATAGGGTTAAAATATATATATATATCATGATATCTCAAAAAATTGTGGAAGAGTTATGACAAAACTAGGTGGATTTGATTTGGTTTGGTGACAAAAGAGTTAGTTCACACGAAGTCCATCTCAAGACTGCACGGGTTATGTATTCTCTGAATACCCTCTAGTTATACGTTCAAAGAATACTCACACGAGAGCACAAAAAAATCCTTGCGACAATTCACGGAGCGGTGTTTGTGTGTGGGTTTGTTTGTCGGGCTACTCCTCCTCCAGTTCTGCGCCAATTCCATCCAGACTTTCTACAGAGAATCAGCATGACCCCATTTAATATAAAGGGGTGTTTTTTTTTTAAATCTTTGCCGGTGGTCTTGGGTGAGTGTAGGTGGGGACGCAAAGTCTCTATGTAAATGTGTATCGCGTAGCACCACCTCCAGGTGGGGGAGGGTATTACAAGTCTCCACCACTTACAGTGCAGTATTCCTGTCCCCACATTTTCCAGTGCAGTGAGGTGTTTTGAATTGTAAGCAGTAGGTATGTTTTTGCTTCTTGCACGTAACCCGGGATTTTTATTTTTCCTATTCAGAGCTGTCATTTTCCTATACACCGCCCAAATAAAGGTATACGTCAAAAGAAAATGTGTAGCATGCTTGGAACAAGACCGCCTGTAGGGCGGGTACCCTGCCAGTTCTGGCAACACGACATGAGCCCACAGAGATGACTGGGTTGCCGAACAAAAGAAAATGGTGTTCTTATCATCGTAAAAAGGGACAGAGCTTTGATGACACATACAAACACGTGACTAACTTTGGAAATTTCCAGCACTAAACTTCAGAAGACAAGTAGTTCAGTGTGATAAAAATGACAAACAATACCCGGACACCGCCCAGAGACATCCGTGGGGGTGGAAAGCTTTGTTAGCAGGTAAACGTGATGGAAAGGAAGGGAAGAAAGGGTGTTTTCCTTCAATTATCGAAAAGCTGAGCCAGTGTTCGTGTCTTCATTTAATCTGTACACATACGATGTGCTCCAGAATCTCTTAACCTGAGACAAATTGCGGAATTGATCACAGCAACAGTTCCGACTGCTTAAAAAAAGAAGAGAAGCTTTCATTTGTCCAATTTGCACATTCTTTGACCCTATTTCCTGTCCTTGACCTCCGGAGAGTTGTACGGCAGTGGAGGAGGTTTGGGAGAAGGATAGCATGAGGGGAGGAGAGGGGAAGGCAGTGCCAGGGGAGGGGGAAGGCAGTGTAAGGGGAGGAAGAGTGAGGGGAGGGGGAGGGAAGGCAGCCAAGCAAGGTGTTACCGGGCGCCCAATCAGCAACATTTTCTTTTTAACCGCCATGTTCTATTTAAAACTGGCGGGAGCATTTAACGATTAAAACCCAATCTATCTACGTGGCAAAGGTCTGCCTGCATGCATGCCCCTGTCCCCTCATACGCATTCTTCCATCCTCCTCACAGTCCATGCTGTCCGTGCACGTGCACCGGTGATATACTTATTGTTTCACTCGCACACATACATGGATTTCTTCACAACCGCACTGCACGGTGGCACGTCTCGCGTGGCTTCAATGCCACAGCACATCCACTCCTGTGGCTTTGGCGCTGCAGCATGTCTACTCCTCACGTGCAAAAGCACATGGTTCACGAGACTGCCGCATAACCACCTCCACAGCACCACGCACAAAGGGCCTGGGTGCGAGTGAAACTTCGAGTTCAGACCGCGCACCGCACACACTTAACCAAGCATGCAGACACATGCACACTCGACAGAGTCATTTGTACCATGTCCATGTGTGCTGTCTTCGTGCCTCTTCATTTTCAGCAGCTGCTGACTATTAATATATTGCAGCAGCTGTTAGTATATTTATATTTATATTTAGTCATGAAAGCAAATCGCACAAAATGGTGTAAAGCAAGAAAACCCTCTTCATTTGCAGCAACAAAAAAGTACCTCTTCGCTTGCAAAAAACTGCCGACTATTGATATATGCCGACTCCTAATATATTGCAGCAACTATTAATATATTTATATTAATATTTTGTAATGGAAGCAGATCACACAATGATGAAAAAGCAACCTGCGTATGTAATTGCCAAAAAAAAAAGGACCCTTGTGGACTGTATCGTCATGGCTTGGAAAAGCAGTTTAGAGAGCATGGAATTGCACTCAATGAAGTTACACTTTCTGTACATTAATCACTTTGCTGATGGGAATATGAAGAGGGGAGGGGGGGGGAGTGGAAGGAAGGGAGGAGAGGGAAAGAGGAGGGAGAAATGAGGGAGGACATCGGGGAGGGGAGAGGAAGAGAGAGAGGAGGGAGGTGCAAGGGGAAGCAAGGATGGAGGAGGGGTGGGAGAGCTAAGCAGGATGAGAAAGGAGAGAGGAAAGGAAGGGGGAAGAGTGAGGTGGGGGGGTGTGGGTGTGGGCAATATTGCACGTCACGAAAAACTCATGGGGAGGTGGGATATTGTTTTGTAATAACATTATTATTATTATGCTATTGTAATAAGTTGTGTTGTTATTTTTGTTTTGAGAAGCGGCCTTGGAAGAACACCACCATGAGCTACCTTAACACGGACATGCACCTTAACACAGACTTACCCAGAGGAGGAACACCCCCTTGGGGAGGGAGGCAAGTTAAATCGCTAAAACATCCATCATTCATGCGTGAAGACTCATGTAAGAATCTTTGATCACTCAAGATCATTGCCGCTTACCTTGAGGGCTAACAAGTTAAGACGGCTCTGATCGGTTCATCTGAGGGAGACATGATAAGTGTAGAAAGCCTTAATCAAGTCGCGTTTCCTCCAAACTTCTTCCAGTTTAACTTAATCTTCCAAACTTCTCCAAACTTCCAAACTTCTTCTTTAACTTCCAGGGGAAGTTGAATCACTACATATTTTATTGTGTGACCCTTAGTCCTCCTGTCAAGTTTGATTGCGATTGGATAAGTAACTACCGAATGTATCACAGTCAAAAAATAGTCAGTCAGTCAGTCAATCAGACAGACAGACACCAAATTGCGTATTTCAGTCAGGTTATACAAGGAATACTCACACGATAGTACAGACAATTTTAGAAACAAGACACAAGCCGACACATACGACTGGGTTGCCGAACAAACAAAATGGCGGGAAGGCTAACCCTCATTATCACAAAAAGGGGCGGAGCTTCAATGACATATACAAGCACATGACTAGCTTCAGTAATTTCCTGCACTACACTTCGGAAGATATGCAGTTTTGGGTGATACAAATGACAAAAAGGAAAAACAATTATGCACCACTTTGCACAGCCTGGTGTTGGCGCAGCGGTTAGGGTGGTGGCGGGTTGGGATCCTCGGGTCCTGAGTTCGAGTCCCGCTGGCCACTGAATTAACACCAGGGGGTTGACTCAGCCTGTGATCCTTCTGAGGTCGGGTGAAATAAGCACCAGTATACTGGTAAGAGGGGCACTGCATCAGCGGCATAGCTGCGCCCCTCACCAATGATTCGACCAGCAGTCAAAAATAGGCGGCACACGATGGAAACCACTTCGCACAAACCAATGCCTCTGGAAAGAAAAAACAACCCGGTTAGTCCATGGTCTTCGGCTTGTTGATGGTCTTTGGCTTGTCTATGGTTTTTGGCTTTTCTATGGTCTTCGGCTCGTCAATGGTCTTTGGATTGTCTATGGTCTTCCCTTGGGATTTCCACACATTATCTGGACGAAAATCAAACGGTCCAATCATACACATATCCCCATCTCCTGTTGAGAATTTGTTCAACGGACCTGAAGCTCGTGGGCGTTCTTCAACTCACTTGTCCATCAATGTCAAGCAGGACAAAAAAGAAAATTGGGAAACACACCACTTTACTTTTACATTAACTACACAACAGACTACGGGAGGGACAAATCTTTTGAATCTGCATTTTCAGCATCATGACCCATGGCTGAGTTAATACTGTGATTCATGATTGGGCTGTTTTCTGAGAGAGACAGAGACAGAGACAGAGACAGAGAGAGAGGGAGAGAGAGGAGAGAGAGAGAGAGAGAGAAGAGGAGAGAGAGAGAGAGAAGAGAGAGAGAGAGAGAGAGAGACAGAGAGAAAGAGAGAGAGACAGAGACAGAGACAGAGAGAGAGAGGAAGAGAGAGAGAGAGAGAGAGAAGAGAGAGAGAGAGAGAGAGAGAGACAGAGAAGAAGAGAGACAGAGAGAGACAGAGACAGAGACAGAGAGAGAGAGACAGACAGACAGGCAGACAGAGACAGAGACAGAGACAGAGAGAGAGAGACAGAACAGACAGAACAGACAGAGAAGAGACAGAGAGAGAGAGAGAGAGAGAGGAGAGAGAGAGAGAGACGAGAGAGACAGAGAAGAGAGAGAGAGAGAGAGAGAGAGAGAGAGGAGAGAGAGAGAGAGGAAGAGAGAGAGAGAGACAGAGAGAGACAAGAGGAGACAGAGAGAGAGAGAGAGAGAGAGAGAGAGAGAGAGAGACAGAGAGAGAGAGAGAGAGAGAGAGAGACAGAGACAGAGACAGACAGAGACAGAGACAGAAGAGAGAGACAGACAGACAGACAGAGACGAGAGAGAGAGACAGACAGACAGAGAGAGACAGAGACAGAGACAGAGAGAGAGAGAGACAGGAGAGAGAGAGAGAGAGAGAGAAGAGATAAGCCAACACTGGATTTGATTCAAATAGACACAGTTGGTGATATTCTGGGAAGTGGCAAGACATTCCGGAACTTTCTCGATGCACACAAACTATGACATGCGATCGTTTTTGTCAAATAAAATCAAAAGAAGAGATAATTTTGTTGTTGTTGCAGAAATTACTGAAACGAGAAGATTTTGAACCAGGATAAGTGGTGGAAAGGAACATGATTTACCACCTAGTCGGTATCGGTCGGTAATTAGGAGGACTGTGATGGATGTCGTGCTGGACAGGACAGCCCAGATGTATGCACACTCCCCCTCTTGGACATCTCACTTTGGTTTTAATGTATACTCAGTTAAAACTACTGTCCTTGTATCAAGAGTCTTTTAAATGTCGTTTTATCCACCAATAGAACATGAGTTGTGTATTTCCGTCCGGTGTGTTTGTGTGTTTGTTTTGTGAATCATGACCAAGTGAAGATTTACTGTTTGCTGATTGGCTGAGGATGAACACAATTACCCTTTATGTGAACAATATTCCTCATGTAGATGAACGAAGTTGATGGTTCATGTTCTGTATCACCAGGAGATACTTCCCAAATAAATCTCAGCATTTCAAATGGAAAGTTTGTGAATCATTCATGAGAAAAACTGAGTGCATGTTATGGTCGACACTTCCCTATTATATCATGTTATCTTGTACTGCCAGGCCACCGTGACAGCATGACCACCTGATGGACATAACACGGTCCAGAAATTAAACAATTTTTGTGGTCAGTCATTCTGCTGCAGTGTTAGCAAACAGATAGGATGAGGACTCGCTGTTGGTTTTGATGGTTGATCCTCGGACAGTCCACTTGCTCGGGGCAACCCCGGATTACCGTGTCTGGGTAAACGAGCACACCTGTGTGAACCTACCGTGTGATTGCGGGATTCGGGGATCTCCCTGGGTACGGTGGGTGAGGGATGCAGATGTGGATGGGGTGGTTGAGCAGCAGATCAGCTGTACTCGTACCAATTGCTATGATATCGACTGTGATCAAAAACAAAACACAAAGCTGAACCATCATAAGATTCTACCAAACGGGGATCTTCAAATCAGCAGGGTGGAAAAGAGAGATTCTGGTCTGTACAGATGTCTGAATGAACCTTCACGTGGAAGTCTAACGGAGTGTGATTCCACCTCATCATTTTGTACTTCAGGAGATCAAGAGGAAGAGTCATCAGGAGATGTTACTCAGTCTTCATGTGAAGCAGCTCTACTCCTGTACATCTCAGCTGAATCCGCAGGTGTATTTCACATTTTAAACTCATGAGACAAAATATTTAATTAATGAATATAATGCATGTGATAGCTGAAGGAAAGGAAAATTGGGGATTGCTGAGTCAATAATATGGTCAAATTTTGAAGGGATAATGAGATTTAAACAAAATTAGGTTCGTTGACGAGCGTGTTCTACCCAAACATTCGACCGTTGCTGCCAGTGAGTGGGCTTTGAACCTTGTGGGATTACCTTGTGTGAAATGGCAACTTGTTGATTTATTTAATCCCCCGTGGGAGATTGCTTGTGGAAAGACGATGCCATCATGACCAACTTTCAGGTAGACCTCCCAGAGGAGACACCATATCTTTGGTTGCTTCTTAACACAGATGGGAAGGTCATATCTGAGGCTTGTCAATGCACAGGGTACTTTAGAATGATGAAATTTACCACTCTACACCTCCCATACACTGATATTTGTCGTATTTCCGATATTTCCGTGAGTCCGATATGCATTCAGGAACAGAACAATATTATGGTTAACCATTTTGTTGTTGCCACTCTTTCACATGTAATTGCTGAAAATTATGTTGAGAAGACGATTTGTATCACACATTTCACGCTAGTAAGAGCAGGTTAAAAATGGCCGGAAAGTTGCATATTGTCCTATTAAATACCAGGAGGGAAGTTTACAGTGTAGTTTATAACCAAGTAAATCATTTGATTCCTGAAAATGATTGTAACATAAATAAGGAGTGTTAGTATAAAAGGAGATAATCGATCTGTATAACATTTAAGAGAGTCGGTATCGGTTTGTAATAATTTTCTGAATAAAGAACCTCCATCAACGTAACCGTATAACCACATGAACCTCCCATATGGAAAATGTAGATCTTCAGGATGTTCACAATGGGTTCAACTCTACTCGTCTTCACTATTCTCACACACTGACACTCATCAGTGAGAGAGATGAAATCAAACTTTGAGGTTTTTACATAAGGAGAGTTAATTCACTTCTAAATAAATTAAAAAAGGAGATTCTCAATCAATACATCAAATCCTCTTGTTATCAAAAGTCTCCCTCTCTATATAAAAAGGAATAAATCCAATATTCTTTACCTAAAAAGGCTTGGTGTGTGGGTCAGGAGGAGGTGTATGAGTTATGGGACGTTGTTTGCATGTTTTACCCACCCTTTGTATCTCACACCATCTCGTTTCGGTAGTGAGGTTGTAGCCCGTTATACATGGTAAGCTCATCCTGGTAGTTTATAAAGTAAAAATAACATTGAACATCATGTTTAACATCCGAGGTATTAACGATGTGGGATTTCTATCAGATTCCCCCCAGGAGTCGAAGGATTACAAGATTCACATCAAAACAGGAGATTTTGGTGGGCTGGGACAGGTGCCAATGTTTTATATCACGATGTGTGGACGATTGAAGTGTTTGAGATCTTATCATCTTAAACACATCATCAACACATCACGATCCTTTTGAACGATATCAGGTAATCATTCACAGAACACTTTAAGAAGGTAGATAAAATAATAATAAACATGTTAATATCCAAACCAGGTGAGATGTTACCTGTCATGCATGTGTTTCAACAGGTAGATGTTTTCACCGTGCGGTCCCATTACCTGGGAAACCTGGAAAATGTAACAATCTGGCACGATGGGAGTGGAAAATATCCTTCCTGGTTCCTCATCAACATCAGAATCACCGAAACATTCTCCGGCATGGAACAAACATTTACCTGTTCATGTCAGGTTGAAGGAAACAAACCTAAAACCCTCTATCCCCAGGTAATCTCACCTTTTCTTGGAATATGAAATGGAATCTCGTTTTTAACTTCATATCCCAAGATCACGTGTTTCCCCCCAAATCCTCTACATTCTTGAATGAAGAACTCTGTAAAGAAAGTAATTACTCATTTGAAAAATTTATTTGTCATTTACTATTAAATAACAACAATGTGCGATATTTTCATGCCTTTTACCGCTGGATACAAGATGCTAAGGAAAGAAAAAAAAAATAGAAAACAAAATGGGGGACTGCTGCTGCTGCTGGTGGTGGTTTCTCTAAAGTCTAAACTCTAGTTGAATCCACAAATGCACTTTCCAAGGAAAAATTCCAAACCCACAGACATTTCTCACAGTACTCTTTCCTGAGATCCCTCATCGCAGTTTACCATCGTTTTGTGACCTCATTGATGACACCTGTTAATGGTTCAATCGCTGATGAAGCTCCTGCTCAGAGACGAACCCACATGACCTGACCATCCCCGTGGTTCACCAAGGCTGGTGAAATATCGAGATCTTAGAAAGAGGATGAGTGATAAAGGATGGTATCTTGCTGTAAACATCCTTTTGGAAATAGAATGAATGATAAAGGAGGGTCAGGTCAGGTCAGGTATGGGAGCATGTGCCGGAGCAAAGCTTCGCTGCGTCCACTTTCCACCAGTACTCAAGGGACCTCTGTCTGGCCATCCCCCAGGCAGATGCCTGGCTCATCCCAATCTCCTTGAGATGCTGATCAACCTGCTGCGACCACGAGGCACGTGGTTAAACCCATTGGCCTCATCCACTCATGAGGCTCATGACTGAGAGAATCTGGTGAGCAGGATCAGCGTCAGGAAAACGAGCCACATGCCCATAGAGCCGCAGCTCACGCTCACGAACAATGCAGGTAAAAAATGTCATTTGAGTCCCCCCCAGCAACCGATTGTTCGACACAAAGTCTAACCAGCGATAGCCAAGGATTCTCCGAAGAGACCTGTACCGAAGGAATTAAGTCTCCATCTCAGATCCCTGCTCAGAGTCCAAGTCTCACATCCATCGAGCAAGACTGGAAATGCCAATGACCTGAAGATTCGGACTTTTGGCCTCCTGCACAGGTACCGACAACGCCACATCCAATGAAACCATGACTCCCCATGCCCGACCCAAACATCTGTTGACCTCTGACTCACAGCCAGCAGAGACATGAATATCCATCGATCCACACATTGGGACCATACTCTGTGCAAAGCATTGGTGCTGCCTCAGCAGTCTCCTTGGCTATTGGGCACAATCCTGGACGGGTCACCACTCCGACACAGGATACCAGCAAGCTGGCACTGATTTTGCCGACCTCGGAAGGATGACAGGGACATTCAACCCCACCTGGTGATAATTCAACAACCAAGTGGGATTTGAACTCAGTATCCTAAGATCCCAAGCTCACCACCATAACCATTAAGCCAGCACCAGGAATACATGAATATTACTGCCAAGGTAAGTGAATCTCTCCGTGACCTTAACATCCTCTCCACTGACAGATACAGCCAAGAGAGCAGCATCCAAGATGTCATTGAAAGCCTGGATGTTAGTTTTGACCCAGGAAACCCATAATCCCAGCGGCTCCAACTCCTCATTCGGCACCTCGAGGGTAGCCAAAAGGATCTCCAGAGTCTCCGCAAAGATGACTGCATCATCTGCGAAATCAAGGACAGAGATCCTGACATTCCCAAACGATGCATCACAGCTTCATCTCTCCGACATCCTCCCCAGAATCCAGTCCATACAAGCGCTGACAAGTGTGGGGGCCAGTACACACCCCTGACAAACTTCAGCAACAACTGGAAATATGTCAGAGATGCTATCACCACATCTCACAGCACTCTCAGTACCAGAGTAACTTTCAGACATCAGATTGATCAGTTTTGGCGGCACCCCACGATGACCAAGAATCTTCCAGAGGGCATCCCAATTCACTGAATCAAATGCTTTACAGAGATCAATGTCGGCAGCAAGCAGACCCTGCCACAACTCTCGTCTGTGTTCGGTGAGGACCCGAAGAGCAAGAATATGGTCAATCGTTGACCTCTTTGATGTGAAGCCTGACTGCTCTGGACACTGGTGCTCAAGCAAATGGTGGTGAACCCTTTCAAGAATTATCCGAGCAAACACCTTTCCTGGTGCTGAGAGCAGCGTCACCCCTCGGTAGTTGTGCCCGTCCTGGCGATCACCCTTCCATTTCCAAGAAGGGACAACAAGGCCCCTCTTCCATTTAGTTGGGATGATGCTTATGTTCCAGGCAGAGCACAGAACTGCATGCAATGACACAAGTACAGCATTTCCAATAGCCTTGAGAAGTTCAGCATGGATGCCACAAATCCCAGGAGCTCTACCCCATTTCAACCGGTTCACCGCAGTCTGTGTTTCCACAAACGAAGGTGGACCACAGTTGATTGGAGGGTCAGCAATAGGAATAACACTCCTGACATCCCACTCAACAGCTGGTGGATTGGCCTGGTATAGCCACTCAAAGTAACCTGCCCAGTGGGCCTTCACTTCGGATTCCTCTGTCAAAAGCCTACTTCCTCTGCTCTAACTGCAGTGCACCGAGGGACAGGCTTGGAGGAACGCAATGTGCAAATTCCCCTGCAAGCAGGATGAGAGTCACTTGACCACAGGTGATGCTCCACCCCCTCATTGATTCCTTGCACATAGGCCTCCTTGTTCACCCTTGGTGTACGTACAGTTTTATGCCTCAGCTCCCTGAACTGCTCAGCTCTGCCATTCAGCCTTGCCTTGCAACTCTGGTCAATGGTATCCAGAGGCCCTTGAGAGACAAAATTCTTCTTCGCCCTCCGGTGAGTTCCAAGACATCTACCGGCAACATCAAGGATGGTGGTCTTGATGGTACTCCACAACTCTTCAGGATTCCCCAAAGCACCCAGACCCCCAAATCTCCACTCAGCCTGTTCTCAAACTCCTCAGCTACCCTCTCATCCTTGAGCTTGCCAACATCCAGCCTAGGCTGGGATGGTACCATTCTCATGGATTTAAGCTGAAACTTAAGAGTTGCTACAACAAGCCTGTGGTAATTATTGGGGAACTGAGCACTCCGGTTGACCCTGCAGTTCTGGATCATCCTCCCATGACCATCAACAAGCACATGGTCATTCTTCTTTGCCATACCACCAGCTTTCGAACACCAAGTCCAGCATTGAGCCCGTGGGCACTGAAACCATGAACCAGCCACCTGAAGTCCATGACTTCTTGCAAAGTCAAGGAACTTAGTGCTATTTAGTTCACAGTTCCAGACCCATGGGGACCAACATATGTCTCAAAACTATCCCCATCAGTTCCAATCGATGCATGGAAATCCCCCAACACTGGAACAGTATCTTGCCTGGGGCACTGATCAACCACAGATTCGAGTGCGGCACAGAATGCGTCCTTCACGGTGAGATCACTTGCCTCAGAAGGAGCATATACACGATACAGAGACGAGGGATATGACTCCCAATGAGTGACGAATCCTTCATCTCATTATACTCTCGTTGACCAGTGTTCCCTCAATTATCATTGGAGTCAACTTATTGTGCACAGCTACAGAGACTCCTTGGGAATGGTAACCATGAGAGCTACAAGACCAATAGTAGGTACAACGACTTGCCATGAACTCGCCGCAATCCGGTATCTGAACCACAGAGAGTGCTGCAATACCCATGTCCAAACTCTTCAGCTCAGATGATAACAGAGACAGGTGATCATCCTCTCTTTGGGACAGGACATTCCAGGCACCCAGCCAAAGGGACCGCCTCAGGTTAACCCAAGGAGACCACCGTCTGGTGGATGACACCTCAGCACCACCCCGACACACACTACCACAATCTGACCTGGGAAGGTTACTCTGTGGTTTTCCTCCTTTCATCAAAGAGTGGGAGTCCCGAAGGCTTTGCCCCAATCCCGTCTTCTGGTGAGCTGCCTGTGAAGAGCACCTGCACAGGAGGTACTCCCACTGAGTGGGTTTTATGATTTTTATGCGTTTTTGTGTTTTGCAGGAGTTTTACGGTGGTCGGAGTGCAAATCCTGCCACCAACCTCCCAATAAAAAGTAACCCAACTGCATGAGGACATCCGCAGACACAGTTGGGCACGAGATATGGATGGCCGTTGGCTCAAAAGGAGCTCCTCCGCCCTTTGACAGGTTTTGTTTTTAATCCTGCTGGGTGTCCATATCCATACACCCTCCTCACCAGAAAACCTGGTGAGGGAGATGGTTTAGTCAACCGACAACCCGTCAATGAAACAGGTTCGTACAGCTTTACATGATACCTCGAGCAAGTCTCAGATCTGACATGGCCTGACCTGACAGTGAACATCCTTTTGGAAAGAGAATGAATGATGAAGGACGGTATCTTGCTGTTTCCATTCTTATGGAAAGAGAAGGAATGAAAATAGATGTGGTATCTTGCTGTAAACATCCTTTTGAAAAGAGAACCTATGATAAAGGACGGTATCTTACTGTATCCCCCGATCATGTTCCGTTTGTTGCCACGCTTGCATCGTGTTTAACTGGAGAGTTTTACGTTGCCATAAGTGAGGAGCGAGCGGAGTTTTACGGGAGGGAGAATGGCGCCATGTTTTGATGATGCGCCAGTCATGCAATAAACGTATTGCTTAGTTTCCCATGCTAAAGTAGTTGGAGTCGGTTTTTTCCACCTTAACGTTTTCGATTATGATGGTGGAAATTTTATTTTCCACCCCACCTGCCTTTCTGGCTCTGCCAAGTGAGCCGCCAGAACCCTGGAACCGCTCGATCTTATCCTTTACTTATCTAAAAAAATCTCCAGCGTGCAAGTGCATGAGAGACTCGCTGAAATCCGATGATTTATCTCTTTCTAAAGCCATTCAATTAGCATGCCTAGTGGAGTCTGCTGCAACATGTGCTGCTAAAATCACTGAAGCTCCATCGCCTACTGCAGTTACTGAACCTGCAGTGCAGAAAGTACAGCGTGCCTCACCACAACAGGACTTCCCTCTTCAGGAAGTGCAGCAATGGCCTGCTTATTTTAGGCAGCGCTGTGGAAAGTGTGGGTCCACCAAACATGAGGCCAGAGCTCCTGACTGCCCAGCATGGGGGCAAACCTGCAAAAACTGCAATAAGCCGAACCACTTTGTCAGGTGGTGTCGCTCGGCCACAGCAGCCACATCCACCGCCGGCCACAATCCACACTGTGCTTTCCAACCCGATTGGCTTGAAGAAACCAAGCTGTATGCCTCAGGGATGTCTGCCTGCCCTTGCTCCTGGACACTGGAGCTAAGGTGTCTCTGCTCAATTTAGACACCTACAAGTGGTTCTTTTCGAACCTACCACTGCAGCGCTCCTCCACCACTCTGAGTGGTTATGGACAGGCTAAAATTGAAGTCCTGGGTTCCTTGCAGCTGCCAGCTTGGTAATTTATGACACAAGGTCTCTGGTGGCCTTCTCGTTCCACGTCACGCACAAGCGGGCCAACCTCCTGGGTCTCGACCTTTTCATGGGGCTCGGTTTCTCCTTGACCGACAACTGCGGCACGGAGATCCTGCAGGTTGCTTGCCCCCAACAGCGACAATGGCAGGTGCTGTTTGATGGCCTGAGCTGCCCCTCCACCTTCGTTCACCAGCCCAAAGTGGACCCCACGGTGACCCTCCCCTCACCCTGCGGGATGAAGTAACGGCCAAGCTGAAAGCCCTACTGGATTCTGGGATTATCGAGCCCATCAATGCCTCTCCCTAGATCTCCAACCTGGTAATAGCAAAAAATAAGTTG
>CM068956.1:155849000-155859485 GCA_035128595.1 Eptatretus atami | reverse complement strand
GGGTACCAGACATACGCCACATTCACAAGAAAACCAATGGACTCCATGCCGACCCAAACAATCTGTTGACCTCTGACTCACAGCCAGCAGAGACATGAATACCATGATGCCACACATTGGGACCATACCTGTGCAAAGCATGGTGCTGCCTCAGCAGTCTCTTTGCTATTGGGCACAACCTGGACGGTCACCACTCCGACCACAGGATACCAGCAAGCTGCACTTGATTTTGCCGACCTCGGAAGGATGACTAGGGACATTCAACCCCACCTGGTGATAATTCAAACAACCAAGTGGGCATTTGAAACTCAGTACCTAAGATCCCAAGCTCACCACCAGTAAACCATTAAGCAACACCAGGAATACATGAATATTACTGCCAAGGTAAGTGATCTCTCTGTGACCTTAACATCCTCCCACTGAAGATACAGCCAGATAGCAGCATCAAGATGTCATTAAAGCCTGGATGTTAGTTTTGACCAGAAACCCATAATCCCCTGCAGCTCCAACTCCTCATTTCGGGCCTCAAGGTAGGCCAAAAGGATCTCCAGAGTCCTCGCAAAGATGACTCATCATCTGGAAATCAAGGACAGAGATCCTGACATTCCAAACGATGCATCACAGCTTCATCTCTCCGACAATACTCCCCAGAACCTAGTCATACAAGCGCTGAAAGTGTGGGGGCCAGTACACACACCCTGACAAACTTAGCAACGACTGGAAATAAGTCAGAGATGCTATCACCCCATCCACAGCACTTCAGTACCAGAGTAAAACTTCAGACATCAGATTGATCAGTTTTGCGGCACCCCACGGATGACCAGAATCTTCAGAGGGCATCCCAATTCACTGAATCAAATGTCTTTACAGAAGATCAATGTCGGCAGCAAGCAGACCCCCCTGCCAAACTCTCGTCTGTGTTCGGTGAGGACCCGAAGAGCAAGAATATGATCAATCGTTGACCTCTTTCATTGTGAAGCCTGACTGCTCTGAACACTGGTGCTTCAAGCCAAATGGTGGTGAACCCTTCAAGAATTATCCGAGCAAACACCTTTCCTGGTGCTGAGAGCAGCGTCACCCCTCGGTAGTTGTGGCCGTCCTTGGGATCACCCTTCCATTTTCCAAGAAGGGACACCAAGGCCCCTCTTCCATTATAGTTGGATGATGCTTAATGTTCCCGCATGAGCACAGAACTGCATGCAATGACACAAGTACAGCATTTCAATAGCCTTGAGAAGTCAGCATGCGAATGCCACAAATACCCAGGAGCTCTACCCATTTCAACCGGTTCACCGCAGTCTGTGTTCCACAAACGAAGGTGCGACCACAGTTGATTGGAGGTCAGCAATTAGGAATAACACTCCTGACATCCCACTCAACAGCTTGGTGGGATTGGCCTGGTATAGCCATCAAGTAAACACTGCCCATGGGCCTTCAGCTTCGGATTCCTCTTCAAAAGCCTACTTCCTCTGCTCTAACTGCCAGTGGCACCGAGGGACGGGCTTGGAGGAACCAATGTGCAAATCCCCTGCAAGCAGGAGTGAGATCACTGACCACAGGTGATCTCCACCCCTCATTTGATTCCTTTGCACATAGCCTCCTTGTTCACCCCTTGTGTGCACGTACAGTTTTTATGCCTCAGCTCCCTGAACTGCTTCAGCTCTGCCATTCAGCCTTGCCTTGGCAACTTCTGGTCAATGTATCAGAGGCCGCTTAGAGCACAAAATTCTTCTTCGGCCCTCCGCGTGAGTTCCAAGACATCTACGGCAACATCCAAGATGGTGTTTTGATGGTACTCCACAACTCTTCAGATCCCAAAGCACACCAACCCCAATCGTCCACTCAGCCTGTTTCTCAAAACTCCTCAGGTACCCCTCTCATCCTGAGCTTGCCAACATCCAGCCTGGTGGGATGGTACCATTCTCATGCGATTTAAGCTGAAAACTTAAGAGTTTGCTACAACAAGCCTGTGGTAATTATTGGGAACTGAGCACTCCGGTGACCCTGCAGTTCTGGATTCATCCTCCCATGGACCATCAACAAGCACAGTCATTCTTCTTTGCCATACACAACAGCTTTCGAACACCAAGTCCAGCATTGAGCCCGTGGCACTGAAACACCATGAACCAGCGACCTCAGTCCCATGTTCTCTTGCAAAGTCAAGGAACTTTAGTGCTATTAGTTCACAGTTTCCGACCATGCGGGACCAACATATGTCTCAAAACTATCCCCATCAGTTCCATCGATTGCAATGGAAATCCCCCAAACACTCGAAAACAGTATTCTTGCGCCTGCGGGCACTTGATCAACCACAGATTCGAGTGCGGCACAGATGCGTCCTTTCACGGTGAGATCACTTGCCCAGAAGGAGCATATACACGGATACAGAAGACGGGGATATGACTCCCAATGAGTGACGAATCCCTTCATCTCCATTATACCTCGTTGACCAGTGTTCCCTCAATCTATCATTGGATCACTTATGTGCACAGCTACAAGAGACTCCTTGGGAATGGTAACCATAGAGCTACAAGACCAAAGTAAGGATCAACGACTTGCCATGAACTCGCCGAATCCGTATCTGACCCACAGAGAGTGCTGGCATATACCCATGTCCAAACTCTTCAGCCAGATGATAACAGAGACAGGTGATCATCCTCTCTTTGGACAGGGACATTACAGGCACCCAGCCAAAGGACCAGCCTCAGTTAACCAAGGATACCACCGTCTGGTGGATGAACCTTCAGCACCACCCGACACCACACTACCACAATCTGAAGCCTGGGAAGGTTACTCTGTGTGGTTTCCTCCTTTCATTCAAAGAGTGGGAGTCCCGAAGGCTTTGCCCCAATCCCGTCCTTTCTGGTAAGCTGCCTGTGAAGAGCACACTGCCACAGGAGGTTACTCCCACTGAGTGGGTTTTATGATTTTTATGCGTTTTTCGTGTTTTATGCATGGAGTTTTACGGTGGTCGGAGTGCAAATCCTGCCACCAACTCTCCAATAAAAGTAACCCAACTTGCATGGGACATCCGCAGACCACTGAGCACGACGATATGGGATGGCCGTTGTGCTCAAAAGGAGCTCCTCCGCCCTTTTGACAGGTTTGTTTTTAATCCTGCTGGTTGTCCATATCCATAACCCTCCTCACCAGAAACCTGGTTAGGGGAGATGGTTAGTCACCGACAACCCGTCAATGAAACAGGTCGTACAGCTTACATGATACCTCGAGCAAGTCTCAGATCTGACAATGGCCTGACCTGACAGTGACATCCTTTTGGAAAGAGAAGGAATGATGAAGGACGGTATCTTGCTGTTTCCTCTTATGGAAAGAGAAGCGAATGAAAATAGATGTGGTTCTTGCTGTAAACATCTTTGAAAAGAGAACTATGATAAAGGACGTATCTTACTGTATCCGCCGGTCATGTTCCGTTTGTTGCCACGCTTGCATCGTGTTTAACTTGCGAGAGTTTACGTTGCCATAATGGAAGGAGCGAGCGGAGTTTTACGGGAGGGAAATGGCACATGTTTTGATGATGCGCCAGTTCATGCAATAACGTATTGCTTAGTTTCCCAATGCCTAAAGTAGTTGAGTCGGTTTTTTCCCCTAACGTTTTCGATTATGATTGGGTTTGGAAAGTTTTATTTTCAACCCCACCTGCCTTTCTGGCTCTGCCAAGTGAGCGCCAGAACCCTGGAACCGCTCGATCTTAATCTTTACTTATCTAAAAAAATCTCCAGCGTGCAAGTGCATGAGAGCTCGCTGAAATCCGATGATTATTCTCTTCTAAAGCCATTCATTAGCATGCCTAGTGGAGTCTGCTAGCAAATGTGCTGCTTAAAATCACTGAAGCTCCATCGCCTACTGCAGTTACTGAACCTGCATTGTGCCAGAAAGCAAGCGTGCCTCACCACAACCAGGGACTTCCCTCTTCAGGAAGTGCAGCATATGGCTGCTTATTTTAGGGCAGCGCTGTGGAAAGTGTGGGTCCACCCAAACATGAGGCCAAGAGCCCTGACTGCCCCAGCATGGGGGCCAACCTGCAAAAAACTGCCAATAAGCGAACCACTTTGTCAGGTGGTGTCGCTCGGCACAGCACCACATCCACCGCCGGCCACAATCCACACTGTGCTTTCCACCGATTGGCTTGAAAGAAACCAAGCTGTAATGCCTCTAGGGAGTCTTGCCTGCCCTTGCCCTGGACACTGGATCTAAGGTGTCTCTGCTCAATTTAGGACACCTACAAGTGGTTCTTTCGAACCTCCACTGCAGCGGCTCCTCCACCACCCTCCCTGAAGTGGTTATGGACAGGCTAAAATGAAGTCCTGGGTTCCTTGCAGCTGCCAGCTTTGGTAATGTTATGACACAAGGTCCTCTGGTGGCCTTCTCGTTCCAACGTCACGCACATAAGCGGGCCAACCTCCTGGTCTCGCACTTTTCATGGGGCCGGTTTCTCTGACACAACTGCGGCACGGAGATCCTGCAGGTTGCTTTGCCCCAACAGCGACAATAGGCAGGTGCTGTTTGATGGCCTGAGCTGCCCGCTCCACCTTCGCTACCAGCCAAAGTGGACCCACGGTGACCATCCCTCACCCTGCGGATGAAGTAACGGCAAGCTGAAGCCCTACTGGATTCGGATTATCGAGCCCATCAATGCCTTCTCCCTAGATCTCCAACCTGGTAATAGCAAAATAAGTTGGAGGGGGGGGGTCCGCATTTGCGTGTCTGCATGCATTGAACACAGCCACCATCCCGGATAAATATCCACTTCCAACAACGGAGAGATCACCCACCCCATTTCTACGGCTCCACGGTCTCATTAAACTGGACTTGCGACAAGGCTACCTCCAGGTTCCCCTTCAACCCTAGCAGCAAGACCTCACTCCTTTCATCACACATCTGGCATTTTTCGTAGCACCCCATTGCCTTTCAGTCTGAGCTTGGCCCCAAGCGTTTCCAGAGAAGATCATGTCGTCCGTCTCCCGGCGTCCAGAGTGTCCATTTACCTGGACGACAAATTTGGTGGTGCATGGCCCAATGCCTCCATTCCATGACAAGTGCATCTGCAGGTGTTCCCACAAGCTGCGCTCACCAAACCTCATGCTCAAACAAGAAGAATCATCTTTGCATGCCGGAAATTGAGTTTGTGGGTTCCGCCTCTTGGCCCACGGCATCTCTCACTCCAATAAATCGGATTGACCATCGCGTTCCGGAGGCCTACGTCAGCTGCACAGCTTCGCTCCCTTTCTGGTATAACGCATACTATCTCCGCTTTCTTGCCACAGTACTCAGCCACCACACGCACCTGCACGAGCTGCTGAAGAAAGAAACTCCCTGGGTCTGGACCATGGGCCTTTTTGCAAGTGGGCTGTGCACCAGCTGAAGCGAGTTCACCACGGCACCATCCTGGCACATTTCGACCTCACCAGTCCCACCTTGGTCACCTGTGACGCCTCTGCCACAGTATTGGAGCCGTCTCTCCCAACTCCAAAAATGGGATGGAGAAGCCATCGCTTTCGCCTCTCGACATTGAGGCCCGACCGAAACACGAAATATGTCGGTGGAGAGAGCGCTGAGCTCTGGTATGTGTCTGGGCTTGTGAGCACTGGGAACATGTACCTGTATGGCCAGGGCGTTTACACTTTGCACAGATCACCAGCTTTACAGCCTTGATGTCCAGCATCGCGGGTACAGGACACTGATGCTCCACGATGGTACACATGGCGGATCGCCTCCAACAGTTACAATTTCAAGCTTCACTTCACCCAGACCGGGACAAGTGGTAACGGACCATGCTCTCCAGAGCTGTCATCGCTGCGCACCTGCCAGCCAGCTGGTGGACATGGAGGAATACTTGATCCAACTGCTGCACACCCTCCTCGAGGCTGTGGTTTTCCTCCTCTAACTCAGCAGGCATCTGCGGAGGAACCCTTCTTTACACCTGTTGCGCTCCACATCATGGGAAGCCTGGCTACCTGGGTGCCCGATGAACCAGCACCATTTGCCAGGATCACGGAGGAGCTGTGTCGTGCTGGAACGATTCTCTGTTTGGTCGAGGCACCTGCACAGTTGTACCATGTGATCTGCCGTGCACGAGTGCTGGCTATGGCGCACGTGGGACACCTGTATCATCAGAGTGAAGCAGCATTTGCGCAGGACCTGGTGTGGTGGCCTGTATCGACGACGATGTGAAAGTAATGGTCAGGGAATTGCAACTTGCGCTGCCTCAGTGGGAAAAACGGCCAACCTGCCCCACCATCTCTGCAATCACTGCCTAGGCCTTTAGACCCTGGGATCACCTGCCAGATGGAGATCTGTGGGAGAAATCCATGGCATACCCCACCACCAGCGTACCTCAATGTCATCTATGATGGTCCATTACAAAATGGCCTAGGCTGAGGTCTTCCCGGGGGGGGGGGGGGTCAGTAAAAACCTCCAAGGTCATAATCAACATCCTTGACACTGTCATCTCCTTGGGGTCTGCCTCAAATCATTACTATAGATAATGGACCACAGTTCATCTCTGCGAGCTTCGCCACCTTCCTCAGTGACGGGGCGAATCAAGCACATTCCGTGCAGCTGTCTATCACCAATTTGGGGGGGGGGGGTCAAATGTTTAATAAAACCCTCAAAATTGCTTACGAGCGCACGCTGACCCAAGGTTGCACATTTCAGACAAGCTCTCCTCCAAACCATTCTAGCACTACAGAGCACCCAGCACACCACCACTGGGTCTCGCCAGTGCTGGTGCTAATGTTGGGAACAAGGAGCTGCAACTGCACTGGATAGCTATGTCCACACCAAAAGCTCAGCTCCACACCTTGATGTTCGCACCAAAGTCAGTCGAGCACGCAGCACTGCATGAAGCAGTGCGTTCAACAGAGCCGCAGAGTGAAGTGCCCTGGCATACATGTCTCGGATTGGGTTAGGTCTAAGTGCCCCACTGTTAGTGAACAACTCCAGTCCTTCTGGTCCCCCCTCTACAATGGTAGTCGCCAGCTGGTCCAGCTACTTTCCAGCTCCAGGCGCTCCCGGTGGCATGCCAGCCGGCTGCCGCAAAGTACCACCTCCGAACCTCAGCCATACCCTTTAGGTCACCATGGACTGCTTTCTGGCCTCAGTTCAGATATTGCGACCAATGAGGGGGACCTGAACCTGTTTGTGCCTTTACAGCTATGGCACCACATGCGTTCGTCAGCATCCGGGCTAACTGCAGGACCTTGTACCTCTTTCCACACCTAAAACGCTGTGCAGAGAAGAAAAGGGAAATGTGATGTTCAATTATGTGCTTTTGCTGGTTGTGGGCTCATGCATTGTATGTAACGAGAATTTTAAACATTGCCGTAAGTAGGAGCGGGAGGTGTTTACGGCATGAGAGAGCGGCACCAATGCCTTTGATGATGTGCAAGTCACGCATAAACTTGTTGGTTGGTTTCCCATTTTAAAGAAGTTGGAGTCGGTTTTTACACGTAACACTGCCCTTTTAGAAAAAATAATGAATGATAAAGACGGTATCTTGGTGTATATCCACTTCAGCTTCAGTAATCTCCATGTTCTTGATCTAGACGAGTTATTTCACGTATTTTTTTTTATAAGGGGCCACTTTGGCGCATAAGACATCTGTGTGCAGAGTCGCACACAAACCGCCTGCAGGACTCCAAAATGGCTTGCTTTTAGGCCACAACGTCAACGTGACTTATTTTTTTTTCTTGTGTTCTGCGGCCGTAAGCTATTGTTGCATGTTGCCATTATTGAGGGCAGTGATGTACTTTTACGGCTTCAACATCGCGAACACTCATTTGAAGCCAGTGGGTAAATTTGATTGGCATTTATGGTGGATTGATTGATGGGGTGTTTTTCACATCAGAGGCTGCACTCAAGGCCAACCATGAGCCCACCAGTGGCTTCATGGCCGTAGTCATGAAGAACAGTGATTCTAGAGAATCAACAAAAACAGATTTTTGAGAGATCACACTCTACAGATGATGGTCCTGGACTCCAGGTGTGCCAGCGCAGCAGAAATACTCTTCACGCACACAAACTCGGGAGACTGGCAATGTTCTTCTCTTATTCTTCCTTCGAGTCCACCCTGCGTGACCACGATCTCCCTGACAATCATCCATTAAGCTTGTGTCAACCCGAAATCTGCACTCCAAACAGAACAGACAGCAGCTCAAGCCGAAGCCGCACAGCCGGGGTTAGCGTTTCCATGAGGGAGAGGGTGCGGGTTTGGAGAAACAGCTTGACCGTGGTCTGTCAGAACAGGGACAGGAAGAAGAGGAAGAGGGAAGCCAATCAGATTCTGAAATAATTCTTGTTTCTCTCTTTACAATTATAAAATTATAACAATAATTTATATTTTCTCACCGATTAAAATGGATAAGCTTTGTTCTTGTTAATCTATTGGTATTAGGCCACAGCAACGAACGTGAATCATGATCCATAAGGTTGGACAAAAAAATGTTATCAAAGCTTTTCACGCTGAAATGTTCGTTCATGCGTGGTATTCTCATCAAAAAAAACCACCACCCGATTCTGCTCAGGAACCTCGTTTTTGACCTTCAAATCCAGATGGCCCGACATTGTACAGGTGCAAAACTTAAAATGCGACCTAATTTTGGAAAGAAACAACATAGAAACACTTTTAAGGTGTCATTTTTAACTAATTGAGGGACTCCCGTTCATTTAGCTAAATTTTCGGAACATTAGAGGTCACGATTATGTGTTAAGGGTCAAGGTCATTGTAAAATTTAATCCAAATTTGATCTCAAAGCTCACCAAATGACGCGTATTAACCTGGGAAATCGCTCATGTGTGCATCATTCACCTATAGATCACATTAGTTACTCATTCGGCCGAGACCCATCAAAAATAGGGTTTCTGGCCCAAAGTGTTGGGATGAGACCACGTATATATACGGGTTATTATGACGTTATGTGAGAGATGTAACATTTAAGACATCATGGACGTCATATAGCTTATGCCATCATGCACGTTGTATATCTCCTCTCCTAAGCCTAATTTCACCTCAATCTGAATGCAAACCCCCACAGATCCCACCCTCAACACCCATCCCAATCAAGCCCCACCACTTGCAACCAACTCCAGACCAAATTCTGGAATTCTTGAGGGCTCAACGCCAGGTGCAGCAGGATGGCGTGGCATGATATCGCCTCTGCAGTTTGGTTGGGTTGGAAGCCACTTCCGGGTGGTCCTTGTGCTATCAGGATGACTCAGCCATGCAGCACCAAGAAGCGACTCCTCAAGATAATTCGGTGCAATTGTGGTGGCCAGTTGTGACAAAAAAACATAGCACTAGCCGCAAGAATGGAATATCCACTTCAGTTAATAATGAATATCCGCATGAATATGCGAATATGGAATATGGAACATAATGGTTTCAATAATGCCGCCAAGAAATGGAATATCCACTACAGTGCAAGCACCAGCTTGGCCAATGCAGGGGGAATAACATGCATGAATGTGCCACATGTCGGACAATCAGGATGATGATGACAGGATGTAGACTCAATTAATAATACATGGATTGACATTGCAATTTGAACTTTAAAAATTATCACTCATTTAAAGTGATCAGGCATAGTAAACTTTGTTTTTAGACACCTTAACACAGGTTTCAACAATAATGTCACTGCAAGCGTCCAAAATCTGTTTGGATTCTTAACTATTTGGTTAAATTTGGCTGATGATTATGGATCCGATAGCCAATCTCATAAATAAGTGAATGGACATCTTGAAAGATCCATTGAAAATGATGCATTCCAAAATGTACTTTTTTTGAGTTCGATTGCATCATTTTGATCAAAATCAGGGTCAAATTAGGATCAAATTTGAGCCCTTGACCTTAATTATCACATGATCTAGATATCCAATCACCTCAAAATATTACTAAATTGACATGAGATCTTTAATGGTATATGTGGCAATAACAACCAATATATTTAATTCAATAATATCATTTTTGATACTTTTGAAAAACAATTCCGGTCAAATTTTAACGTTGCTTTCGGGTCAAGTTTAAACGTGACCTTGACCTTGACATAGACCTTTGATATCTAACGATTCTATATAAGTATCACTAAACGAATGGGATCCTCAAATAGTTAAAAAAGACACCTTAAAGTGTTTTCTTTGTTGTTTCTTCAAAATTAGGTCATTTAGTTTTGCAACCTGTACAAGTGTCGCCATCTTGGATTTGAGGTCAAAACGAGGTTTCCCATGGAGGATTTTCGGGTGGGGTTTTTTTCTGATAAGACATATTGCCAATGAAGTCATTTCAGGTGAGAAAGTTTTGATAACATTTTTGTCCAACCTAAATCGTTCATTGCTTAGACTATATCCACATCATGTTAACATCCAGGTAACTTCTTTACAACCCAGTGAAGTTACAATAACAATTAAATTGTTAAACCATCGATTGTTCAAACTTGTAAATGAGAAATCTTACACGAATAAATGTCAGTG
>CM068956.1:155803702-155816777 GCA_035128595.1 Eptatretus atami | reverse complement strand
AGTGAAGATTCAAGATTAACATCGAAAAAGGAGATGTATTTGGTGGGCGGCTGGGAAAGCACTTCGAATGTTTATATAGCGATGTGTGGACGATTGGCCGTGTTTGAATCTTATATCTTCAACTATTCATGCAAGACCATACACGATTCTTGTTGAAGGGGGTAGGTAATCATTCACGAGAACACTTTAACAAGGTAGAAAAAATATATAATTAATGTTAATATCATAAACCAGGGTTTTTGGAAGGATGTTACTGCGTGCACGTGTTCCTACAGGTAGATGGTTGGTTCACTGTGCGGTCGGCATTAACCTGGGAACCCTGGAAATGTAAGAATAGCACGATGGGAGTGGGAGTGATACATGCTTTCTGGGTTCTGCTTGAGAATATAGAATACCGAAACATTCACTGATGGAACAAACATTTACCTGTTCATTGTGGGTTGAAAGGAAACAAATGCTAAAACCCTCTATCCGAGGTAATCTTCAGTTTCCGTGAACGGCGAATGGAATCTGTGTTTTAAACTTCCTTCCGGCAGATCAGTGTTTTCCCCCAAATCCTCGACTTCATTGAGATGAAGTGAATTAGAAAATAATGAGACTGCTGTAAATATAGATAATTACTGCATTTGTAAATTTATTTATATCATTTAATACTATATAATGGGTGGATATATTTCGCAGCATTTTTCGATGGAGCAGACAAGATGTTATAAGAAAGAAAAGAAAACAAAATGGGGGTGGTGGGGGTGGGGTGTGTCGGAGATGGAGAGGGCTTAAAGAGAAAATGGAGGTGCTTGATGCTGGTGAGAGAGGAGCTGGTGGTGGTGCTGGTGGAGGTGCTGTTGACTGGTCTGAGTGCTGGTGTGCTGATGCTGGTGTGCTGATGGCTGGTAGAGGTAGCTGGTGCTGGTGCTGATGGCTGGTGGAGCGTGCTGGTGGTGGTGCTGAATGCTGGTATGGGCTTGAATGCTGGTGGTGGGCTAATGCTGGTGGAGGGTGCCTGGTGGTTCTGAGTATGAGTGTGCTGATGTGGTGTGCTGATGTGTTGTGGAGGTGCTGGTGGAGGGTGTGCTGGTTGGCTGGTGTGCTGATGCTGCTGCGAGTGCTGGTGCTAGATGCTGGGGAGTGGTTGCTGGTGCTGGTGTGCTAGATGCTGGTGGAGGTGAGGTGGAGTGCTGGTGCTGCGGTGGAGTGCTGGTGGAGGGTGCTCGTGCTGGTTGCTGGTGAGGCTTGGTGCTGGTGCTGCTGCTGGTGTCCTGCATAGTTTCATCGACATTGGTACTTAAATCACAATAGACACTTTTTGAGTGAAAAATTCCAAACGACGGCATTTTCTACGCTGCCTGTTTCTGGGATTCTCGTGCGTAGTATCATGTTTTATGGCTCATATCGGTGACAACGATTGATTGGTCTTTGATCGGTGATTAGAAGCTTCCTTCGCTAAAAACGGTAACCACGTGATCATTGCCCCTGTGGGTTGCCAAGGCTGCGTGGAATATCGGAGGATATTGGAAGAGATTAGATGAATAAAGGAATGGTATGCTTGTTTGGTGTGATATATATTGGTTGGAAAATAATTAGATGATAAATGATGGTATCTTGGTGTATCTTATCATTTTGGAAGGATAATAAAATGATACAAGGACGGTATCTTGCGTGCTATCTATATTTCGGGTAAAAGATAATTAATGATAAAGACGGTAATCTTGGTGTATCTATCATTTTGGAAAAATATTAATGATAAATGATGGTATCTTGGTGATCTAGCATTTTGGGAAGGAATAGTAGATGTATAAAGAGACCGGTATGCCTTGGTGATATTATCATTGTTGGAAGGATAATAAATGATAAAGGAATGGTACATTGGTGTAATGCTATCGTTTCGGAAAGAAGAATGAATGTACAAGGAGACGGTAATCATTGGTGTTTCTATCATTTTTGGAGAGGATAATAAATGATAAAGAGAGCGGTTATCGTGGTGTATTATCATTTTTTTGGAAGGAATAATTAATGATATGATGCGTATCGTGTGGAATATCTACGTCTTATTGGAAAGAGTGATTATGAACATGACGGTATCTTGGTGGTTATCTATCGTATTTCGGAAAGAGAATGGAATGATAGAAGGACGGTATCTTGTGTAATGGATCATGTTCGGAAAAATAATTAACTGAATGAAAGGACGGTAATCATGGTGTATCTATCATTTTGGGGATAATGAATGATAAAGGACGGTATTTGGTGTGTCTATATTTTTGGAAAAAATAATTAATGATAATGAGGTATGTTGGTGTATCTAGTCATTTTTGCGAAGGATAATAAATGATAAAGGACGGGTATTTGGGTGTATTATATTTCGGAAGAGGAGATGAATGATGAAGGAAGGTATCTTTGGTGTAAATTATCAATTTGGAAGGAGAATTGAGTTATAAAGATGGTATCCTTGGTGTTCTATATTTCGGAAAGAGAATAAACGATAAAAGGATGGTATCTTGGTGTAGTCTATGCGATTTCGGAAAGAGAATAAACGGTAACGGACGGTAGTCGTGGTGTATCTATCATTTGGAGGATAGTTAATGATAAGGGATGGTATGCGGTGTGGTGTAATCTATAATTATTGGAAGAGAAATTAATTGATAAGGCGGTATCGTGGATGTAATCTATCATACTTTGGAGAAGGAGAAATAGAATGATAAGATGGTAGCTTTCGTGTATTGTATCAATTTGGGAAGATAATTAATTGGATAATGATGGTATCTTGGTGTATCTATATGTTGGAAAGAGAATGAATGATAAGGATGGTACTTGTGTATTATCAACATTTGGAAAGACTAATTAATGAGTAATGATGGGTCATCCTTGGTGTATATCAATTTGGAAGAGAATTAATGGATAAAGGACGGTATCTTGGTGTATTATACTTTGGAAAAAAGAGAATGAAATGATAAAGGATGGTAACTATCGTGTAGTCTATCAATTGGAAAAGATAATTAATGATAAATGATGTAGTCGTTGGTGTAATCTATGATATTGGAAAGAGAATTAATGCTAAGTGACTGGTGATGGTTTGATGTATGCTATATAATTGGATAAGAGAATGAAATGATAAAGGCGGTATAGTTGGTGAGAATCTATCATTGTGTTTAAAGAGAGATTAAGTGATAAAGGACGGTATCTTGGTGTATATCTATCATTTTTAAAGAGAGAATTATATGATGAAAGGACGGTATTATTGGTGTATCAGCAGTGTTGTAAGGAAATTAAGTGATAAAGGACGAGTATGCTTGGTGTACTCTTATATTGGAAAAGAGAATTAATGATAAAAGGACAGGTATCTTGATGTATCTAATCACTTTGGAGAGAATGAATGATAAGGATGGGTAACGTTCGTGTAGTCTATAATTTGGAACAGATAATTAATGATAAATGATGGTTCGTTGGTGTGATCTGCTGATCATATTGAAAGAAAGATTAATGATAAGATGACGGTATATTGATGTATCTATGTGCATACTTTAACAAGGTAGATAAAATAATAATAAACATGTTAATATCCTAACCAGGTGAGATGTTACCTGCCGCGCACGTGTTTCAACAGGTAGATGTTTTCACTGTGCGATCACGTTACCTGGGAAACCTGGAAAATGTAACAATCTGGCAAGATGGGAGTGGAATGGGACATTCTTCATGGTTACATCTTTTCTGGTTCCTCAAGAACATCAGAATCACCGAAACATTCTCTGGAATGGAAGAAACATTTACCTGTTCATGTTGGATTGAAGGAAACAAACCTAAAACCCTCTATCCCCAGGTAATCTCACCTTGAGAGAAACGAGCAGCACCTCCACCAGCACCAGCATCAGCACCACCACCACCACCACCACCAGCACCAGCACCATCACCACCACCAGCATCAGCACCACCACCACCTCCATCAGCCACACCAGCATCAGCACCACCACCACCAGCACAACCACCTCCACCACCACCAGCACCTCCATTTTCTCTTTAACCCCTCTCCATCTCCGACACACCCCACCCCACGATCCCCCATTTTGTTTTCTTTTTCTTTCTATGACATCTTGTATCCAGCGAAAAAAATCACATCATTATTATTATTATTAGTAGTAGATTAATTGATATTAAAGTTTACAAATGAGTAATTATTATCTTTCCAGAGTTCTTTCATTTTCTAAATTCACTCATTCATGAATGTCGAGGATTTGGGGGAACACGTGATCTTGGGAGAGGAAGTTAAACACGAGATTACATTCCGTATTCACCGGGAAAAGGTGAGATTACCTGGGGATAGAGGGTTTTAGGTTTGTTCCTCAATCCAACATGAACAGGTAAATGTTTCTTCCATTCCAGAGAATGTTTCGGTGATTCATTTGATGTTCTTGAGGAACCAAAAAGATTGTAACCATGAAGAATGTCCCCATTCCACTCCCATCTTGCCAGATTGTTACATTTTCCAGGTTTCCCAGTAACGTGATCGCACAGCTGAAAACATCTACCTGTTGAAACACTTGCGCGGCAGGTAACATCTCACCTGGTTAGGATATTAACATGTTTATTATTATTTTATCTACCTTGTTAAAGTGTTCTTGAATGATTACCTGACCCCTTCAAAAGGATCGGGATGTTGTTGATGAATGTTTAAGATGATAAGATCTCAAACATTCCAATCTCTCCACACATCGTGATATAAACATCGGAGTTTGTCCCAGCCCCCCACCAATCATCTCCTGTTTTTTGATGTGAATCTTGAATCCTTCGACTCCTGGGGGAATCTGATAGAAATCCCACATCGTTAATACCTCGGGATGTTAAAACATGATGTTCAATGTTATCTTTACTTTGTTAAACTACCAGGACGATTTTACCCTGTACATGAGTCAAGATACAGAACTTTAAAAAAGGAAACGAACGAGCAAAACTACTCCTTACGAGGGAGGTCCAGGATTACTCCCCCTGTAATATTTTGAGAAATTGATTGTAAAATATAAACCTCTTGGGGTGATCCTGTCCAAATTGTAACAAAAAAATAATAATTCAAATGAAAATGATATTTGGGGAAGAATTTTTTAATTTCCCCTGAACACCCATTGCTGTTGAAGATTATTTTCAGTTGTTGGTGCAAATTTTATCATAAATTAAAACAATACTGAACATTGCAAACTTTTACAGAACTTTTAATACAAAAGGTTTGATAAAGGGGTGGGGGGGGTGGGAGGGGGGGTCATAGAATTACTCTCACTCCAGTGTTAAACCGAAGCATCCCCTACCCCTTTACCCTCACAGTCATGTATTGGAGTGGGTCACACTCACTCCAGTGTAACCAAAGCATCCACTACCCCTTTACACTCACAATCATGTATTAGAGTGGTTCACTCTCACTCCAGTGTTAACCAAGCATCCACTACCCTTTACACTCACAATCATTATTAGATGGTTCACTCTCACTCCAGTGTAACCAAAGCATCCACTACCCCTTACACTCACAATCATGTAATAGAGTGGTTCACTCTACACAGTGTTAACCAAAGCATCCACTACCCCTTACACTCACAATCATGTAATAGAGTGGTTCACTCTACACCAGTGTTAACCAAAGGCATCCACTACCCCTTACATCCACAATCATGTAATAGGATGGTTCACCCTCACTCCAGTGTTAACCAAAGCATCCACTACCCCTTTACACTCACAATCATGTTATAGAGTGGTTCACCCTCACTCCAGTGTTAACCAAAGCATCCATTCCCCACTTTATGTTTTCTGTAGCATTTCCTTACTTGGCGGATACTGGACTCGTTAACCCCATCATGTCTGCACGAAACTCCTCACCATGTTGTGGGACTCGTGAACATTTTCGTTTGGATTCATTTCGTGCAGTAAGTGAGTTTTCGTTTATACATCGGATCGCAGGTGTACTTTTTACCTCCGCAACCGAAGGTGGAGGAGGTTATGTTTTCATCCCTCTCGTTTGTTATTTGTGCGAAAAAATGTTTTTGCCAAGTCTGTTGGCTGTTGTCACATTTGTCTGTTTGTCTGTTTGTCTGTTTGTCTGTCGTCACATTTGTCTGTTTGTCTGTTTGTCGCACAATTTCTGGCCACAGTTTTAAAGCAATCGTTCTGAATGTTTTTTTGGTTTTTTTGCATGTTGACTGACCAAGGACAGCAACACTTAATTTTGGTGAAGATCCGAATCCGATCCTGATCTGCGAATTTTAAAACGGATTCTTCACCATTGAGAGATGGGACTAAAAACGATATAGTATTCTATAGCATGATATTTCAAAAATGTAATGGGCCTGATATGTTCTCGTGGATCAGGCATTGCGTGGAGGAGGTGTGTCCGCTCGACCAAGTGCCCTTCTAGTTTTTATGTTTTATGTTTTATATATCTTATATAAATATTTCCGTGTTTGTGGTTCGTGTCGCGCTATCTTCGACTTTGTTCTGCGCTCGAAGTAACGTGAATATCGGCTTACATTATCTCAAAGACCATATATGAGGTGGCATGGTACAAAAAAGTAAATAAAATGGTTCTGAACAAGTGAAATCTATCCACTTCTGCATTAAGTAAAATTACTACTGATACTCTGCATCAGTTCCTTTCTCAAAACAACCCACCCCAACATGTCGCGCAGAGCGCGGGTTATGCTGGTGTATTTTTAAATGAAAGTTAAAATAGTGATTTATTTGAATTTCTAACACTCTAGTCCCTTTGTCTGCCACACTTTTCTCATCCCCCCCCTCCCCCGATGAAACCGAGTCAAGAGCCGAACGGATTATTGAATGTGTGTGGTGCAGCACAGGCATGATGGGCCACATGGCCTCCTCCTGCATCAAAGCTCCTTCATTAAGATCTATTTGGTCTCGGATCGATGTGGTCACAAACTTCATCGTGACCATCATCATTTATTATCAGATTTTGTCCAACAATGACAATTGTCAGAAAATCCAACATATGGACGCTATTTCCGTATTTACCGACATAGACAGACGTTCTCCTGCCTGGCGGACATCCGATCATGGGAATGCGTTTACAAGCTTTTGTAGCCGGATAACTTCCATAAAAAATATATACCGTCATTTATAGGAGCAAGACCCCTCGGTGCTATCTGCGTAGCAGCTGGATAAGAAAACCAAGGAAACCACTGGTAGCGGTAGGCATGGAGACCCACAAAATGTGTGATGGAGAAGAAGGTAAATACCTTGCGATTGTTTTAATGCCTTGAACAAACTTTGGGTCATCACGAGTGATGAAGGTTTGTGATCAAGTTTCATGGAAACCGTTGTGTGTATTTCAGAGAAGTTGAAAGTGTTTATGGACGGAACGGACGGACTACGTGCCATCCCATAATCTCCCAGAAGTATGTTCTAGGTGAGGTTAAAAAAACTACCTGTGGGACTAATTCACACAATCGTTGAGTAATGATGTGTGAGCATTATTCTCCATCCGGAATGAATTTAGTGTGAAACTAATCAGAACATGGGAATAACACATCAATTCCCCATAAATCCCAAGTTTTTCTGATGATGAACATGCGGAAACCTCTGTGGGGGTTCGGAAACAAAAAATACAGATTTCCATAATATACGGAAGGAGTTTCACCCATGCTCGTATAACGGGGCTAACAATTTACTCCATTATACCTCACTATCCGAAAACATGGATCAACTTCTATCTTCTCATCCAACTCTCTCTTCCTCGTATGTGGAGACTCAATTGTCATCATGTCAGTTGGCTTGGTTGTTGGTACCTCTCTCACCTGTCACGGCACTTCAGCAAAAGCTTTCTGCGACTCATTGGGACTGACTCAATCGGTCAACTTTCCCGACCCGGATCTCAACCAATGGCACTCGATCTCTTCTTGATCTGATTTTGACAAATTTCCCTGACAATATCTGCTGTTCTTCCTCTGCTCCAATCAGTTTTTCTACCACGTGCTTCTCAAAGTGGACATCTCTTTGGCTGTTATCAGAGAACCACCTCAGCACTGTCGGGTCTGGCATTTCACTCAAGCCGACTGCAGGGTCTCCAAGCAGCCATCAAACTAAATAGACTGGTCTCCCATCGCTACTTTCTCCAACATCAACTCATTCTGGGAATTCTTTCAAAGAAACTTGCTCTCCCTCATGCACAGATTTTATGCCCTCTCTGTCTTCAGTTGTCTCCCCTTCCTCCCGCCCTTGGTTCACTGAAGCTTGTAGTGAGGTAGTTGTCCTGAAACAACCTGCCTTTGCCTCATGGAAAGCAAACCCAACTGGGTAATCTCAGTCCTTCCATAAAGCTCGGAACAAGTGTGTATCTACCCTCAGGAGAGCGAGAAACAACATCTTTCGAAGCTCAAGTCTGAACCTTCAAACCTCTTTCCCTCCTCCAAATCCTGTGGCATCCAACCAAATCTGTTTCTGGTGTATGTTCCCTCCATCACCATCCCATTACCTCAAATGGCCGCAAAGCTGACACCGCACATGAAAAGGCTGAATGCCTAAACTCAGTGTTTGCTTCAAATCTTGTGTCAAAACCATTGCTTTCTGTAACCCCCTTACCCAGTCGCACCCAACGTCCCTGGACTCTTTTTTCCTGACAAAGGTGGAGAGCTTGCTGTCAAACCTTGACTCAGATTCTGCAACCGGTCCAGACGGCATCAGCCTACATGTCCTAAAATTCTGCTCTTCTGCTCTTGCTCACCTCTCTCTTGTCTATTCACCCTTTCTTGCTCCAAGGTCATCTGTCCATCTGTTTGGAAATCAGCAAACCTTACTGCCCTGCATTAAAAGGTGAAAAACAGATCCCTGCAACTACAGTCAATCAGCCTTCGCCAATCATCAGCAAGGTTATGGAATCCATCATCACTTCAGACATTAAATCCTTCCTCTTCTCCAAATGCCTGATATTCAATCATCAATTTGGTTTCAGACCAGGTCACTCTACCCTGGACATGCTACTTCTGCTCTCCCAACAATGGATGGAGGTCCTCAATGCCGGACATGAAATCAGAGCCATATCCCTGGACATTTTGCGTGCTTTTGACACGGTCTGGCACCCTGTCCTGCTCACCAAACTCTCTTCCTATGGTATCCAAGTCCATCTCCATTCATGGCTCACAGACTTCCTCTCCTGTCGCAGTCACCCTGTGGCCCTAAATGGAGTTCTTTCATCCCCCCCTTCCTGGCCAGGCTGGAGTTCTTCAAGTAGCGTTTCTGGGCCCTGTTTTTTTTCTGGTTTTCATCAATGATCTCACCAACTCTCTGGAAAATCCTCTTTATCTCTTTGCTGATGACTGCACCCTCTGCCGTACCATCTGTCATCCCTTAGACCGGCAAGCAGCAGCTTCTTCGCTCACTGCAGATCTGGGTAAAATCACAAACTGCGTCCAACACTGGTAAAATCTGGGTAAAATCATCCGGGTTTGGAACGTCAACAGGTCTCCTTCGGGGCTCTCTGCTGACTATCTCAAAGTTAAGTTTCCGGTCGTTATTCTGCCCCATTTTTAACTGTTATTCTCTCACTTACATGTTACTGTGTGTTCCGAGTTCGGTTTTGTTTCAAAAATCGTGCTATTTTGTGAGATTTTGTCGACTTTGTTCATACTGTACGCTTGAGGCCTACCCTTGAGGCCTTGAGGCAACCGGTACGATCGTGTTTTTTTTTTCTTTCCCATTACCTTCAATTTCTATCTTCCTCACTTTCTTAACGTCCCCCATACCTCCCAATTAATCACTATTTCTTATCTTAAATCAAAAAAAAAACAAACAAAAAAAAAACGCGATCTTTCTCCTTCTCACTCACGACTCTCGATTCTTCTTCTTGTTCTTCTTCTCCTCTTCTTCTTCCTCGATTTTTTCTACAACACTTACATGACCTAATCTGTTGAAAACTCTCTCAAACATTAATAATAATTATAAAAACGATCTCTTGTAATGCTTCATCTTCCTCTTTCACACGCTGTGGTACTCATTTTACTGTATCAAATGCACTACTCGTTCTCTATTAAACAGACTGCTCTCAATTTGACCTCTGCTTCATACCTTGCCTAAAAAAATCCAACTGTTGCAGCGTTTCTTCTCTTCATTCTCTGGATTCGCCTTTATTGCATCCATCAAGAACGTGTTAAATCGCATCTTCTGACCTAAAACTTAAAAAAAACCCCAGTTTGCTATGAATGTTCGCTTTCCATCAAACCATTCTTTTTTTCCAAACTTCAGTGCCAACTCACCCTCTACCCCTCACTCTCAAAGCAAACCATCACACTCTTCTCCTCCAAGCCTCCTTCTCACCTCTCTCAAAAAACTCCCCCCTCCACCTTTCTCCCCTCCATTCATCCCCCCACTTATCCTTTCAAAGTTGCCCCCCTCTCATCCCAAAGCTGCCTCCTTCCACTGCCCTCTCACCTCCCTCCTCTTCACTGCCACCTCCTCAAATCCTCAACTGCCTTCTTCCCCCTCTCTTGTGTCCCCCATCTCCCCAGCACCACAGAACCTTTTCTCCTCCTCATCCGGCCCCTCCACTAGCTATTCTGCAATCCCCACACTCTTTCAACAACACTCCTTACCTACCCCCTCATCCCTGTCCTATCCTGCCCTCCCCCCCACCCCTGCACCCAAAGCCTCCCTCCCCTCCCTCTTCATTAAAAGTGTGGACCTCAAATATCCGGGGCCTTCGCTCAAACCTTTCAGATCTTTCCATACAGGTTGCCACTGACAAACCAGACATAATCTGGCCTAACAGAAACTTTCCTCCCCCAAGACATGTCTGACTCCCAAGTATCTCTCCCTGGTTACTCCCTCCTCCGGTATGACAGACCTGAGCCTCGTCCTGGCGGAGGTGTTGCTCTCTTCATCAAAGACTCTATTCCTCACTCTCCATGCACTGCCCTCACCCCCACACCCCCAGGAATACCTCTGGCTACGGCTTCCCCTCCACTCCCACCTCATGTTTATATGTGTACTGTACCGTCCACCGAAACAGTGATGACTCCATCTACACCTCACTATCCGAAAAACATGGACAACTTATATCTTCTCATCCAAACTCTCTCTTCCTCATATGTGGCGACTTCAAATTGTCATCATGCCAGTTGGCTAGGTGTGGGTACCTCTCCACCTGTCATGGCACCCAGCAAAAGCTTTCTGTGACTCATTGGACTGACTCATCGGTCAACTTCCCTACCCGGATTCTCAAACCAATGGTACTCCATCTCTTCTGGATCTGATTTTGATAAACTTCCCTGACAATATCTGCTGCTCTTCCTCCGCTCCAATCGGTTCTTCTGAGCACGTCCTTGTCAAAGTGGACATCTCTCTTGGCTGTTATCAGAGAACCACCTCACCGCCGTCGAGTCTGCATTTCACTAAGCCGACTGGCAGGGTCTCCAAGCAGCCTCAAACTTATTAGACTGGTCTCTATCGCTACTTTCTCCAACATCAAGTCATCCTGGGAATTCTTTCAAAGAAACTGCTCTCCCTCATGCACAGATTTATCCCCTCTCGTCTTCAGTTTTCCTCCCGCCCTTGGTTCACTGAAGCTTTGTGTGAGGCAGTTGTCCTGAAACAACTTGCCTTTGCTCATGGAAAGCAAACCCAACTGAGGGCAATCTCATTCCTTCCATAAAGCTCGGAACAAGTGATGTATCTACCCTCAGGAGAGCCAGAAAACAATCTTTCTCATCTCAAGTCTGAACTCTCAAACCTCTCTCCCTCCTCAAAATCCTGTGTGGCGTCTAATCAAAATCTGTTTTTGGTGTATGTTCCCCCTCCATTCCCCTCCCTTACCTCAAAATGGCCGCACTGCTGATACCGCACGTGAAAAAAACTGAATGCCTAAACTCGGTGTTTGCAGCTAAATCTTGTGTCCAAAACCCATCACTTTCTCTACCCACCTTAACCCAGTCGCACCAACTGTCCTGGACTCTGTGTCCTTTCTCCTGACAAGGTGGAGAGCTTGCTGTCAAACCTCGACTCAGATTCTGCAACCGGTCCAGACGGCACAGCCCATGTGTCCTCAAACTGCTCTCTGCTCTTTCTCACCCTCTCTCTGTTCTATTCACCCTCTCATTTGCTCAAGGTCATCTGCCATCTGCTTTGAAATCAGCAAACATCACTGCCCGCACAAAAAAGGTGCAAAACAGATCCCTGCAACTACAGACCAATCAACCTTCTCCCAATCATCAGCAAGGTTATGGGAATCCATCATCGCTTCAGACATCAAATCCTTCCTCTTTCTCCAATGGCTTGATTTCTGATCATCAATTTGGTTTCAGACCAGGTCACTCTACCCTGGAATATGCTGCTAAAAATATTTTACTTCTGGAGTGGGTTGTGTTTCCATCAGATGGTCGTGCCGTGTCCTGGTGGTTCAAGATAAGATGATTTAATGAGGAAGTTCTGACACAAGTTTCAACAACTTCCTTTCTCCATGAAATGATTCCACAAACTTCCTTTTAAAATGCTGAGATTTATTTGATAATTATCTCCTGGTGATTCAGAACATAAAACATTAACTCTGTTCATCTACATGAGGAATTATTGTTCACCATGAAAGGTAATGTGTTCATCCTCACCAATCAGCAAAAGTAAACATTCGCTTGGTTTATTATTCACAAAACAAACAAAAAACACCGCGGAACGAGACACACAACTCATGTTGGATTAGTGACAAGAACGACATTTTAAAATTGTTTTTCAATTTTTATTTTTACCTGTTTCTTGTGAGGATGGAACGTGGTGGACAAGGACGATACTGTCAACCACTGAATTATTAATGGGTCTTTGCCTATTACCAATAATTTCTGGACTACAATAATTACATTATGATTCACTCATATAATTCTGCGCTTTTTGTGTCAGTTGCATTGACTCATGACTTATGGACTTCCTCTCATGGTGCGCTGTTCAGTACAATCTCCTCCCAGCAACCAACTGTATCTGTTCATGGTCATTCGTGTTGTCTGCTCTACCGTGGTTATAATTGACCACGCTCGGTCCCGATCGATCACAATACTTAATAAATTATCCTGCTGTTATTTGCAATGATCACTATGGCGTAAACTCTCTCTTT
>CM068956.1:155774204-155787586 GCA_035128595.1 Eptatretus atami | reverse complement strand
CTTAAATGTTAAACAATCGATTGTTCAAACTTTTAATGAGAAATATTAGATAAACTTCACTTTTGTGTAAACTTGTGCAGGACAGGACAGTTTATAGACGGTAATGTACAATCACGTAGATGTACAAGGACATCAGGAACCAAGAGGGAAATGAAACGGTACATATGTGATTTCAACCCAGGATCCACATATCAGGAGCTCTATGCTGGGTTAATGGATCAAAACGATCAAATAAAAATAAAGGGTATGTTCTTTTGAACAATATGAGTCCCTAGGACATGAAGCTATCGTTCTTGTTGTTAAGGGCCGTTATGGGAACACGACAGAAATAAGGGTATGTTTAGCAGCGTCATCATGGTTGGCGTCTCCAATATAATATATTAGGCGCGATTAAAAAATACCGTTTTCCTCGCAATCTTCAATCTGTCAAAAACCCAGTGTCAAGGTGCACAATACAGCTTCATTACCTATCCATTGAGGTGTTTTTTCGCCCCCCCCCCTGCTTTCCGTTCTCACGCCACTGGTCCACACAAAATTCATCAATCAATTCTATTACAGAGCCGGGGACTCAACCGGATTATCACATTCAATTGATCCATTAGATTTAACAAGAAAAAAAGCAATCAGAGATTGCAGACTTTTTTGTGTGGTGTTGTGTGTGTACTTTGTGATGTTTGTGTGCTGGTGTGGTGTGTTGGCATTTATAAGACAGATATAACTAGAACTGCCACTTTAAACACTGCTGGCAGTGATGACCAGGTACCAAGACGTCCCGATTTTGATGCAACCTGCTTTGATCGAGCTGTTAAGGTAGACTGACCCTGGACCATGAACGTTTACTATTCAATGAATTCAGAATGGGATTAAATAAATTCAATTCAAATGAAATGGAATCCCCAAATAGGTGCAATCCTGCATTGGTCGTCAGAAGGAACCCAAACAACCAAAAAGCAAAGATTTAGTCATTGGAGGAACCTGGATAGGATTCATATTTCAGCTGCGTACTCCTCTACTCTCAAACCCATCGGCACAGCCAAGTGAGCCTTTTTCAAAAAAAAAATAAACTATATATATATGTATTATATTAGAACGACCCTGAACCCGTTGGGAACCTGAATAGCACTAAATTCCTTTGATTTTGCAAGATCATTGGACTTTGGTGCTGGTTCATGGTTTCAGTGCCACAAGCTCATTGCTTGACTTGGTATTCCAACGCTGGCAGGGGTGGCAAAGAGATTGACCATGTGCTCTGTGATGGACGCTGGATGATGATCCAAAACTGCAGGGTCTACCAGAGTGCTCAGTTCCTCAATACTGGACCACAGGCTTGTTGTCGCAACTTTTAAGTTGCACCTTAAATCCAAGAGAATGGTACATCCAGCCAAGGCTGGATGTGGCAAGCTGAAGGATGAGAGGGTAGCTGAGGAGTTTGCAAACAAGCTGAGTGGAGATTTGAGGGGGGGGGGGTCTGGGTGCTTTGGGGGGATTTGAAGAGTTGTGGAGTGCCTTCAAGACCACCGTCATTGATGATGCCGGTGGATGTCTTGGAACTCACAGTAGGGCGAAGAAGAATTTGTTTCTCAAGGGACACTGAATACCATTGACCAGAGTCAAAGAGCCAGGCTGAATGGCAGAGCTGAGCTGTTCAGGGAGCTGAGGCGTAAAACTGTACGTGCGCTAGGGGGACAGGAGGCTATGTGCGAGGAATCTGTGAGGAGGGAAGAGCATCACTGGTCAAGTGATTCTCTTCCTGCTTACAGGGGAATTTGCGCATTGCGTTCACCAAGCCATCCTTGACGCAGTGAGCAGGAGTGGTAGGCTCTTGACAGAGGAGTCCGAAGTGAAGGCCGTTGGGCCGGTACGTTGAGCGCTGTACCAGGCTGATCCACCAGAAGTTGAGTTGGATGTCAGGAGGTGTTACTATCCCTATTGCCCACCCTCCAATCAACTGGGTCCACCTAGTTCGTGGAAACACAGGCTGCGGTGAACCGGTTGAAATGGGTAAAGCTCCAGGATCGTTGCATCCATGCTGAACTTATCAAGGCTGGTGGAAATGCTGTACTAATGTCGTTGCATGCAGTTCTTGTGCTTTGCCTGGAACACAGGCATCTCCCCACTAACTGGAAGAGGGGACCTTGTTGTCCTCTCTGGAAAGGGAAGGGTGAATCGCCAGACTACAAAACTACCGTGGTTGACGCTGCTCTCGAGTGCCGGAAAGTCTTTGCTAGGATAATTCTGAAGCGTCGTTACCATCGACTTGAGCACCAGCATCCAGAGCAGTCAGGCTTTACACCAAAGAGTCAAGTTTACTGTATCCTTGCTCTTCGGTCCTCACCGAACGCAGACGAGAAGTTTCGGAGGGACTGCTTGCAGCGATGTTGATCTCTGTAAAGCGTTTGATTAGTGAATCGTGATGCCTCTGGAGGATTATTGAGTCTTCGTGGGTGCACCAAAACTGACCGATCTGATATCGAGTGCTGTGAGATGTGGTGGTACATCTCTGACTTATTCCAGTTGTTACGGAGTTCGTCAGGGGTGTGTACTGGCCCCCACACTTTTCAGCACTTGTAATGGACTGGATTTCTAGGGAGGATGTTCGGAGAGATCAAGCTGCGGTGCATCGTTGGGAATGTCAAGATCTCTGACCTTGATTTTGCAATGATGCAGTCACTTTCTGAGACTTGAGAAAATACTTTGAGGCCTCGAGGTGCTGAATGAGGAGTCGGATCCACTGGGATTATGGTTTCCTGGTCAAACTAATATCCAGGCTTTCAATGACATCTTGATGTCTGCTGTCCTGTCTGTGTGCCTGTTGTGTGAGGATGTTGAGTCATGGAGAGATTCACTTACTTGGCAGTGATATTCATGTCTTTGCTGGCTATGACGTCAGAGGTCAATAGACTTGGTCGGGCCTGGGAGTCATGGATTCACTGGAGCATGGGGTGTGGCACTGCGGGACCTGTGCGGGAGGACGAAAGTCCGAGTCTTAGTCCTTGGTGCTATCCAGTCTGCTCTATGATGTGACACTTGGACTCTGACCAGGGATCTGAGACAGAGACTTCATTACTTTGGTACCAGATCTCTTCGAGAAATCCTGGCTATCGCTGGTCGGAACTTTGTGTCAATGAGGGTTGCTAGAGAGACTTAAATGAGATTTGTTACCTGCATAGTCTGTGAGTGTCAGCTGCAGCTGTATGGCATGTGGCTCATTTTCCTGACGCTAATCCTGCTCACCAGATTCTCTCAGCGAGGAGTCTCGTGAGTGGAGGAGGCCAACGGGAATGACCACGTGTCTCGTGGTTGCAGCAAGTTGATCAGCATCTCAAGGAGATGGGATGGGCCTGGCATCTGCCTGGGGATGGCTAGACGGAGGCCCCTGGAATACCTGTGGAAAGTGGATGCAAGCAACGTGCTGCTCTGGCGCATGCTCCCATACCTAACCTGAGCTGACCTCAGTATGGTACTCCCTCTTTATGAGAGATCAGAGGGAGCTAGCCCAAGAAAAAGGACGTAAAAAGCAAGGCCACTGACCATCTTATACTAATAAATGTGTGTGTGTGTGTGTGTATGTATGTATGTACTTCTCCTCCATCACTCCAAAACATGAAACCTAGCACCCTGAAACTTACACACATAGTAAGGGAACCCAAGAAGTGCAAGAGTGAAAATTGGATGTTTAGTTAATTAAAACACCCTTTTGAGATATTTAATGGCTTGTTTAATTATATCCTTCATCAGGCGATCCTCGGCCACCTCGCTCTATATGGGTCTTAAGGCATTTCCTGGTTACCTCGATGGGTTCTGAAGCCACCATGTTTTTTGGCCTGCTCAACCATGCCTGACGGACAGTCACAATGAATTTCTTCAAGATAAAGTCTGTTTTTTCACTTTCTTCACTCATATTATCAAATGCCTGTTCATCGGAGCGTATTATCGCTGGATACATCGCAATGCTTATACACCCTTGAGACGTCAGCATTCGGACTTTATTTCATTTCTGCCCATCTGATAATTTTCAAGGATCTCTATAAACCAAGCTAAATACAATTTAAACTCCAGATTTAAACTCAGCAGAGTTCGACTCCCTAAAAACATTAAGCAAGCAATCGGGCAATGTTCCCTTCTTCTCCAGATATACACAAGAAAATGAAGAATGCTATACATTAAACTTAACTTTTTCTACGCTTGGAGATTACATTGGATGAAAAAAAGACATGCGTAATGTGCCAAAAAATTAACAGCTTCATTCAGCTGGTTTCATTGAGTGCAAAGAATAACTTTTCAGTGAACGAAAATAATTAACCAATGTGTATCGACATGATGGCAGCTGTGCCTGGGTTCTCTGTGGTGATCTCTGGGGTTGGAAGGCAAAATATATTAATTAAAGTCAACTTAAAACACACAAAGAACGATTACATAACGGAGGATTACGGTAGAGTGAAGCAATTCTTTGAAAAATTTCACTCATATTTTTTTTTTGTTCTGAATCCATTCCTCCTTGTACATAGGCATTCTTTAAAAATCAATGAATTTAAAGTTCAACTGAAACTATGTTTTCCAGGAAATTATCTATGATGTAAAATACGTGAAAGTACCTGTATTTAGGTGTGTGTGTGTGTGTGTGTGGTGTGTGGTGTGTGTGTGTGTTATGTGTGTGGTGTGTGGTGTGTGTGTGTGTGTGTTATAAAGATAACGTAACATTTCCTTGCTCTCACTACACCCCCTTCCATGCTCTCCCCCATTCCTCCCAACCCCCCCATTCCTACCCCGCCCTTCCTCGCTCCTCCTCCTTGCTCCCACTCCGTCTTTCTCTCTTCCCACTTCTCTCTCTCCTCTTTCTCGCTTCCCACCACCTTCTTCTTGCCACCACCTTCTCCAGTCTTTAATTGATACTGTAGGGTCGTAGGTTGTCACTCATCCCCCTTCCATCCTCGCTCTCCCTCTTTTCCTTGCTCTTGCCATCCTACCCTGCCCTTTCCTCGCTTCTCCTTGCTCCACTCCGTCTCTTTCTCTCTTCCACTCTTCTCTCTCTCCTCTTTCTCACTTCCCACCACTTCTTCCTCGCACCCCCTTCTCCCAGAGTCTTTTAATGATATGGTATTCTCTCTCTTATAAACTTCACTTTTGTGTAACTTGTGCAGGACAAGGACAGTTATAGACGGTAATGTACAATCACGTAGATGTACAAGGACATCAGGAACCAAGAGGGAAATGAAAACGGTACATATGTGATTTCAACCCAGGATCCCATCATCAGGAGCTCTATGGAAATAGATTTAACAAAAAAACGGTCATGGGTCCAGGGTCAACAGTCTAACTTAAAACGAGCGTCTCGATCAAAAAAGCAAGGGTTGCATCAAAAATCTCGGGGGGACGTCTTGGGGTAACGGCATCAACTGCAGCAGGTTTAAAAAAAGGTGGCAGTTCTAGTTGATACCCTATTCTCATTATAATTTTTGCAACACAAACACCAACAACCACACCAGCACAAACACAAACAAAAAAACTCACAAAAAAGGTAACAACTATACACAAAACACCACACCACCACCACACACAACGTCTGCCAATCCCCTCTGGATGCTTTTTTTTTTTCGTCGTGTAATTTTTTCTAATGGATATGAATGTGATAATCTCCGATTGAGGGGTCCCCGGACTCTGTATAGAATTGTTGATGAATTTGTGTGGAACAGTGGACGTGAGAAAAAAACGGGAAAGCCAAGGGGGGGGGGGGCGAAAACACCTCATGGAATAGGTTTATGAGCTTAGTTGTGGCACCTTGACATCGGTTTTTTTGACAGATATGAAGATAGCGAGGAAAAAACGGTAATTTTTTTTTATCCGGCTAATAAATATTTCAAATTTGCGAGACGACTTTCAACCCACGATGACGCTGGCTAAACCATACCCTTAATTTTTCGTCTGTGTTCCATAACGGCCCTTTAAATATATAAAAAACAACAAGAACGATAGTTTCATGGTCTGGGGCTCATAATGTTCAAAAGAAACATAACCCTTATATTTTTATTTTGAAATATTCGTTTTGGATCCATTAACCCAGCATAGGCTCTCTGATGAATGGATTCCTGGGTTTGACTAAATCCACAATAGACTACAAGTACTTTCAACACTACACCTTACACATACACCCAACCACAACCGCACGGTTCTCTCCCCCCCCCCCACCCCCCACTTCCACCTTCCTCCATTCTCCTCCTCTTGGCTTTCTGATCCGTCCTTGCGTACCCATTTACCTGATCCTGTACTACCATCCTACTCCTCACCACAAAACACCACGCTCCTCATTACCTGGTCCTTTCGTTCCTGCAACAGGGTTACAAAAAAGTGAAGTTTATTCTTAAATATTTTCTTTCTTCTCATGTAAAAAGTTGAAAGCATTCCGAATTGTTTAAAAAAAACAAAAACAAATAAAAAATTTAAAAAAAAAAAACCTTTAAAAAAAAAAATAAAATAAAAATAAAATTAAATAAATAAAAAATAATTTGGTTATTGTCGGTATCTTTTCTTTCTTTTCTTTTTGACTGGGGAGTAAGGAGGTTGTTTGGAGATGTTATCTCCCACGTCCCACATGAGTGGATACTACCCCCAAAGGAAATTTTAAAGAAACAGGGAATATTTAAATTATAAAATTCAATCTTTTCCATTATTAATTATTTTATTCCCCACCAAATTAATTAATTCGGTGGTAAAAAAAACAATTTTATATAGTTATAAATATTATTTAAAGGTAAACCAAGAAATTAGTGAATGAAATCTTCTCTTTCAATCTTTACTTTTTAAGGCTTCCCAATCGCAACGTCTTCTTAGCCACCTTCGCTCCGCCGGCGCTACCCCCTAACCACAACCCACGACCGGTTCAAGGTTTTTCCTTCTTTTTTCACCCTCCCTTCACCACAACCCGTAACCCTCCCCTCTATTAAACCCACCGCTAATGGTGGATTTTTTTTTTTTTTTCGGGCTGAGCTGGGTTTCTTTTTGGAGTGCAGATTTTTCCGGTTGCTGGTACACAATAAATGTGTCAGGATCAAGCCAAGATTAAAGGAATTTTCTGGTGGCTTCTTCCAGGGTACGTGTAAAACCCTGTGTACAAAAACTGTTTTCAAAACATGGTCAGGTTTGTAGAACGAAAACCTGAATTTTCAGCACTAGGTTTTGGGTGGGTGCGGTTTGTTTGTCTGGTCCCCTTTGGTGTACAAGGGGAGAGGGAACAGGGACCAGACAACAGCCTTTTTTCGGCTGCATTGGTTTGCATCAATTGGTTTTCGGGGCACAGCTAATGCGCTGATGCGTGCCCTATTAAAAATCATTACCAGTTACAACTTAAAACACAAAACAAAACCTGGTTGCCCAATTCTCATCGTTGTTTGCTTTTGTAAGATTTCTGCGTTGGTTGTAGGGTGGCATTTTTATTTCTTTTTTTTTACTCTAATCTACACAAAACAAAAAAAAAAAAAACATAAAAATTATTGTATATGTTGTCATCTTCCGCAGCTTCAAAAGGATGCGCTAGGTGTCAAATTATTTTTGTCTCATATCGCGTACTCTGAGATTGCCAGCGAGTCAAATCCCTCTAGGTTAAATATTTAATTCAGTGGAAAAGGGGCTCAAATGCAGAACACGTGGATTCCGAGCCGCCACCCTAACTGCTGAGCCCGCCAGGCTGGTTGCATCATTGGTTCGGGGCACAGCTCTGCCACTGATTGCAGTGCCCCATACAGACACTGGTGCTCATTTCGCCGACCTCAGAAGGATGCTAGGCTGAGTCAACCCCCTCGTGTTAATTCAGTGGAAAACGGGGCTCAAACGCAGAACACGAGGATCCCAAGCCACACCCTAACTGCTGAGCCACGCAGGGGTTTTCTTCTGGTGAGGAGGTGTTTGGATATGAATACACCCAGCAAGAATTAAAAAGAAACCTGTCATAGGGCAGAGGGCTCCTAATGAGCCAAATTGCCCTTCCATTTATTTTGCCAACTGTATCTGCGGACGTCTCTCCTGCAGTTGGTGTTACTTTTTTTGGAGGTTGGTGGCAGATGTTTGCACTCCAGCCACCGTAAAACCTTCATTCCACAAACATACGAAAACGCAAAGAAAACTGAAAGCCCACTCCGTGGGAGTACCTCCTGTGGCAGCTGCCTTCGCAGAGCAGTTCACGGATGATGGGATTGGGAGAAAATTTTGGAGCCCCCACGCTTTGATGCTAAGAGGAAAAAACAGGGGAAACCTTCCGGGTCAGATTGCGGTGTGTATGTCAGGTGGTGCTGAGGTGTCATCCTGAGACGGTGGTTTCTCTTTGTTTCCTTTCTTTCGTGTTTTTTTTATCTTCTTTTTAATTTCTCCTGATTTTTTATTTTTGTTTTCTCCTGGGTTAAAAACCAATCGTTCAGAGTGCAAAGGTTCTCGAGCATGTCCCGAAGAGAGAATGATCCACCTGTCTCTGTTTTTATTCACCCCATTCTGACTCAAGCGTTATTGAAAACATCGTTTGCATTTTTGCAGCACAGATTTTGAGGTTATCGAAGACGGAATTCGACCGAGAGATCATGTGGGGTGTTTTGGTGGTCTTCGAGACCCACCATCATGATGTTGCATTGGATTTTTGGAACTACCACAGGGGAAGAAAGAATTTTGTCTCTCAAAGGGACACTGCATACTATTGAGCCAGAGTCAAAAGGGCCCCAGGACTAATGCAGAGCTGAGAGCTCTGTTCAGGGATTGCGTCGTAAAAACTTTACGTGCGCCTGAAAAGCGGACAAGGAGGCCTAAGTGTGAGGAGATTTTTGAGGGGGAGGGTAGAATTATTCTTGTCCTACTTACAGAGGAATTCCGTGCATTGTTGTCCTCAAGCCCTTTCCTCGGTCACTAAAGTTAGAGGCGGAGGGGTGGCCTCTTTCACAGGAGGCTGAATGAAAGGGCCGCTGGTTGTTTCGGCTGTACTAACGTTTCTACACTTTTTTAGCATTTGTTCCCCAGGGTGAGCCCACAGCTGTTGAGTTGGATTGTCATGGGTGTTGCTATCCCTATGCTGACCGCCTCCAATCAACTGTGAATCACATTCATTTGTGGAACAGACGGCGGTGAAACCTGTTTGAAATGGGATGAAGTGCCTGGGATTTGTGGCTCCTCCATGCTGAAACTTCTCTTCAAGCTGTTGGAAATGCTGTGCTCATGTTTGTTCATGCAGGTCTGTGCTCTGCTGGAACACAGGCAATCATCCCAACTGACTAGAAGAGGGCCCTTGTTGTCCCCTCTCTGGAATGGGAAGGGTGATCGCCGCAGGACTGCAACAACTACTGAGGGGGTGATGCTGCTTTCAGTGCCGGCAAGTTCTTCTTTGCTCGGATAAATTCTTGATTGGTTCAGCACCATCTGCTTGAGCAACCAGCACCCAGAGCAGTCAGGCTTTATATACCAAAGAGGTCAACGATCGAACTGTGTCCTTACTTTCAGGTCCTCACCGAATGCCAGACAAGAGTTTCGGCAGTTGGCTGCTTCCAGCCGATGTTGATCTCTGCAAAGCATTTGATTCAGTGAATCGGATGCCTCTGGAGGATTCTTGCTCTCCTTGGGTGCCACACAACTGATCAATCTGATGTCTGAATTATACTCTGGTACTAAGAGTGCTGTGAGATGGTGGTGATACCATCTCCGACTTACTTCCGTTGATACTGGAGGTTTTGTCGGTGTGGACTGGTCCCACAGTTTTCAGCACTTTGTATGGACTGGATTCTGGGAGGGATGTGGAGAGATCAGCTGCGGTGCATCGCTTGGGAATGTCCAGATCCTCAAAAACTTGATATTTCACAGATATGCAGTATCTTCTTCGTGAAGACTCTGATATCCTTTTGGGGCCCTAGAGTACTGAATGAGGAGTTAAAAGCCACTGGGATTACAGGTTTCCCTGGGTCAAAACTAAGATCCAGTCTTTCAATCATCATGACATCTTGATGTTGCTGTGCCTGTCTGTGCCTGTTTGTGGTGAGGGATGTTGAGGTCGTGGAGAAGATTCCTACTTCCTTGGCAGTGATATAATGGCTCTGCTGGCTGGGAACCCAGAGGTCAATAGATGTCTGATTTTAAGCCTTGGGAGTCAAAAGATTCACTATTATGCAGTGTGGCACTGTCGTTACCTGTGCAGGAGATGAAAGTCCGAGTCTTCATGTCCTTGGTGCATCCAGTCCTGCTCTACGGATGTAGACTTGGACTCTGACCAGGGATCTGAGAAGGAGACATAATTCCTTTGGTAACAGGTCTCTTCGGAGAATCCTTGGCTATTGCTGGTCAGACTTTGTGTCCAATGAGCGTTGCTGAAGAGGACTCAAAGGAATTTTGTTACCCTGCATAGTCCGTGAGCTGCGGCTGTCTGTACATGTGGCTTGTTTTTTCCTGACACTGATTCCTGTACAGATTCTCTCATTCTTCGCAGCGAGAAGCCTCGTGAGTGGAAGCGAGCAAAGGGCGGACCAGTTGCCTTGTGGTTGCAGCAGGTTGATTGGCGTCTCAGAATGAGTTGGGATGGGCAGGGATCTGCCTGGGGGATGCCAATGGAGCCCGGGAGTAACCGCGGAAAGTGGACGCAGCAAATCGCTACTCCAGCCGATGCTCGCATACCTGCCTGACGACAAAATCGTCTGGATGTCAGGGAGATGTGGTCACATGGGGTGAATTCGGGGAGGAAAAAATAAGAATAGAAGAATTTGCCAGTCTCCCGAGTTTGTGGTGTGTAAAGAGTAATTCTCCTGTGCTCAACAACAGGAGTGAATGACCATAATGCTGTGGAGTGGTGGATCTTCATAAATTGTTTTTGTTGATTCTACAGATCCCATTGTTAATTGCGCAGTCCTCGAGCCACTGGTGGCCTAAAGTGTGGCCCTTGATGTGAAAACACACCCCATCATCATCCCCCATAAATGCCATCAAATTGACCCATTGGTTTTAAAATGAGTTCCGATGCGAAGCATAAGAGTAACATCCCCGACATCAGTAGATGGCAGGGATGCAAACAATAAGCTTGTCAGCCCATAACCCAAACAAAAAAATTTTAAATTAAAAAATAAAATAAGGTGTCCGAAGAGGCGGGCGGGCTAAATGCACCATTTGGAATCCTGCAGGTGGTGGACGACTCTCACACATTGATGTCTTATCATCAAAAGTGTCCACCATTCTCTCAAAAATAGTGAACGATCTGCTTCTACATTCCAGAACATGCGAAATTGTTCCAAACTGATGGATATATAGCATATACCGTCCGTTATCATTAATTATCGTTTACAAAAATATAATACACCAAATAACCGTCCTCATCATTATATTTTTATCTTCTCAAAATTATAGATACTACCAAGTTACCCAACGTCCTCTATCATTAAATTTTTTACAAAATAGCATACAATACCCTTATAATATCTATACCAAAAGTATATCACCAATCCCCTTACATCTATTCTTTTCCAAAATAATACAGATACTCTTTATCATTACTTCGAAAGGAATAGATACAAACCAAAATACCGCCTTATCCATTCATTATCGTTCCAAATGATAGATACAATACACCAAGATCGCTTCCTTTCTATTCATTCATCTTCAAATGAAAAAAATCACCAATAATAAACTCCATCCTTTAAAAAATATCATGTTCATTATCTTTCCATAAAATGAATTAGATTTTCACCAAGATAATAATAACCGTCCTTTTTTCTCCACCTCAATCATTCCTCTTTCAAATGATAGATACAAACAATATACCCGTCCTTGTAAATTTATCATGTATTCTCTTAAAAATGATTTAGATAATACACCAAATACATCCTTTATTTTTTCATTAATTCTTTTAAAAAAATGGATTTACACCTAGATACTTCTTTACATTCATCTCCTTTTCCATATGATAGATACACAATTAGACGTCCTTTATTCATTATTCTCTTTAAAAACATGATGGATACAACCAAAATACCCTACCGTCTTCTATCATTAAATTTCTCATTTAAATGATGCATAGCACCAAGATAACCGTCCTTTTACTCAAAATTCATTAATTATTATCTTTTTCCCAAACAAATGATAGATAACCCAAGATTACGTCCTTTAAATTTTCATTAATTATCTTTCCAAAATGATTAGCTACAAGCATAGATACCGTCCTTTAATTTCATTAAATTACTTCAAAAATGATAGATTCATGACCAAAATAACACCGGTCCTTTTGTAATTTCATTTAAATTATTATCCTTTTTCCAAATTGATATAGATACAACCAAGATAAATAAACCTACCGTTAAACCGTCCTTTATATAATCATTTATTATTCTGTTATTATTCTTTTTCCAAATGATAGATTTACCAAATCCATAGATATACTGTCCTTTTAATTATTAAATTATAAATAAAAATTCTGTATCATTATTATCTTTTTTTCCAAAAATGGATAGATTACAAAAGATATACCATCTTTATTTTATTAATAAATAAAGAATATAATTATTTAATTAAATAATCATTTATATCTCCTCTCTTTAAATTAAAAATGATAGTTAACCACACACCAAGACACATTCCTTATTTAATTTATTATATTAAAATGTTTAATTTTTTTTTTTATTTTTTTATTTTTAATCTATTTAAATGTTTTTTTTTTTTTAATAATTTTTTTTATATTTTATCTTTTTTGATTTATTCTTCTCTTTAAAAGAAAAATTCCGTAAAATTAATAAAAAAAAAAAAAACTTTTAAAAAAAAATTGTTAAAAAACAAAAAAATGATAGATTTATCTAAGATACATTTCCTTTCTATATTTTAAAAAATATTAAATAAATAATTATTTTTTAAATTTCTTTTAATATTTTAATTTTTATTAATAAAATTTATGTCAATGAATGTAGGATGTCTCTGTTGTTGATACGCAAATATATTGTTATTCGTGTTAAATTGGTAGGCGTTGTCATAGCTAAAACAAAAGCAGAAAGTGTGTTGGTGGGTGAAAGGACGAATGATGGATGATACAACATACCACAAACCTAAAATAAATTTTAAATTATTCGCTCGTAGTGTGATAGGTTTAACCAATAGTCGTACATAATTAAATAAAAAATATACCAAAATTTTTTTAGAATTTTATTCTAGTTTAAAATTTAAGAAATTACACGAGAACTATTACACCCACACAAAACTTACAAACAACTCAAATACACTCCTTTCTAAATTATCAATTTTGCTATCAATATTAATCTTATTTATTTAAAATATTGTTTTAAAATATTATAATTATTTGTATCAATCATTAATTTTCTCCCTTGTTTCTCCCTCTAAAAATGGATTGGATTTTTAACAGACAAAAACCAAACTATTTATACATTACA
>CM068956.1:155725062-155736209 GCA_035128595.1 Eptatretus atami | reverse complement strand
GAGTTGGGCAGTGCTGCTTCAGCGATGTTGATCTCTGCAAAGCTATTTGATTCAGTGAATCGGGATGCCTCTGGAGGATTCTTGCTCCCTTGGGTGCCACCAAATGATCAATCTGAGTGTCTGAATTATACTCTGGTACTCAAGAGTGCTGTGAGTGTGGTGGATACTCTCCGATTACTTCCGTTGATATGAGTTGTCGGCGTTGTGGACTGGTCGCCCACAGTTTTCAGCACTTGTATGGACTGGATTCTGGGAGGATGTCGGAGAGATCAAAGCTGCGGTGCACTCGCTTGGGGAGATGTCAAGGATGCCAAACTTGATTCCACAGGATGATTGCAGCATCTTCGTGAAGACTCTGGATATCCTTTGGGGGCCCTAGAGGTAAACTCGAAGTGAGGAGTTGAAGCGACTGGGATTACAGGTTTCTGGGTCAAAACTAGATCGCAGTCTTTGCAATGACATTTGGAGCTGCTGCTCCTGTCTGTGCTGTTTGTGGTGAGGATGTTGAGGTCGTGGAGAGATTCTGTACCTTGGCAGTGTATTCATGGCTCTGTGGCTGTGAACCAGAAGGTCAATAATGTCTGGTAATTTTAGCCTTGGGAGTCAATAGATTCACTATTATGCAGTGTGGCACTGGTCGTTCTGTGCGAGGAGGATGAAAGTCGAGTATTCAGTTCCTTGGTGCATCCACTGCTCTACGATGGAGACTTGGAAGTCCTGAGGCAGGGCATCTGAGCGGAGACATAGATTCCTTTGGTACACGGTCTCTGGAGAAGTCCGCTTGGCTATTGCTGGTCAGCTTTGTGTCCAATGAGCGTGTGCGTGCGAGAGACTCAAAGGAGATTTGTGGTACCATGCATGTCGTGAGCTGCGGCTGTTGTACATGGTGGCTTGTTTTTGCCTGACATAGAAATGGCCTGCTCACGATTCTTCAGCGAGGAAGGCTCGTGAGTGGAACGAGGCGAAAGGGCGACCAGGGTGCGTTTGGTTGTTGCAGCAGGTGTGATTGGCGTCTCAAGGAGATTGGGGATGGGCCGAGGATTCTGGTCGCTGGGGGAGTGGCCAGATGGGAGGCCCGAGTACCGGGCGGAAAGTGGACGCAGCAAATCTGCTACTGCCAGGCCATGCTCGCATAACCTGCCGTGACCTGACAGCATCGTCTGGATGTTCGGGAGTTGTGGTACATGGGTGAATTGGGGGAGGAAAATAAGAATGAAGAATATTTGCCGAGTCTCCACGAGTTTTTGTGTGTAAAAGAGGTAATTCTCTGTGCTCACCACAGGGAGTGCAGACATCATGCTGTGGAGTTTGGTGGATTATCAATCTGTTTTGTTGACGTATTACAGATCCTGATTGGATGTTTCATTGCGGTGAGGTCCCTCGTGAAGCAGATGGTGCCTAAAGTGTGGCCTTGACTGTGAAACAGCCCCATCATATCCACAGATGCGTCATCAAATTGGAGCCCATGTGGTGTTAAAATGAGATGGGTTCGCGATCGAAGCAGGAAGGAGTAACATACGACATCGAGTAGATGGCAGGATGCAAACAGTAAGGCCTTGGCAGCCATAACACAGAAAAACAAAAATTAAATTAAAAATAAAATAGGTGTAGAAGAGCGCGGCCTAATGCACCATTTTGGGGATCCCTGCAGGTTGTGGGACGACTCTCACATTGATGTCTTCGTCGATGCAAAGTGTCGCAGTCTCAAAGATAGTGAAGATCGCACGGCTTCTTCCAGAACATGGAAATTGTTCACTGGAGTTGGATATATAGGGCAATGATAGCCGTGCCGTAGTATAATATCTTTATACAAAATAATAGATACACCAAGATACCGGTCCTCTGATCAGATTCTTATCTTTCAAATGATAGATATAGCCAAGTTGACGGGGTGCTCTATCATTAAGTTTCTTTACAAATAATAGATAACTCAAGTTACCAGATGCCTCTAGTCAGTTTTATCCTTACAACTGATAGATACAAAGCCAAAATATACATCTGTTTATCATTATTATCTTTCAAAATGATAGATACACCTCAAGGATACCGGGTCCTTTAGTCATTCATTCCTTTCCAAAATAATAGATACACAAAGTACCGTCTTTATCATTCATCTATCTTTCAAAATGATAAGATCACCAGAATCCGTCTTCTCATTCATGTCTCTTTCAAAATGATAGATACACCAATACTGACGTCCTTTATCATGTAATTCTCTTGTAAAAATGAATAAGAGTACAAGAGCCAAATATCCATCTTTATTGCATAATTCGCTTTAAGAAATTGGATATAGCCGAGATACGGGTCTTGTCATCATTCGATGTCCCGTGTCCATCTATCATAGATACCCAATTACCGTCTGGTATCGATTAATTCTCTGTTAACAAGTGATGGATGCACCAAAGATACCGGTCTTTATCATTAACATTCTCTTTAAAATGATAGATACCCAGCACTACCGTCCTTTATCGATTAAGTTATTATGCTGTTCCCAGAAGATGATAGGATACGGTCCAAGGATAACGTCCTTTATCTTAATTATCTTTCAAATGATAGAATACACCAACGATACGCGTCCTTTAATCATTAATTATATTTCCAAAATGATAGATACACAAAATACCGTCTTTATCATTATCTCTTAAAAATGATAGATACATCAAGCACCATCCTTTATCAAGTTAATTCTCTTGTAAATGATAGATATACAAGAATACAATCTTTATCAATGAATGCTCTTTAAAAATGATGGATACAGCCAGAAATACCGTCCCTTTACTCATAATCGCTTAAAAATGGATGGGATACACAAAATACCATCCTTTATTGCATCATTTTCTTTAAAATGATGTACACCAAAATACGTCCTTTATCAATTAATCTCTCTTTAAAATGATGGGATAACAAAATAGCATCCTTTATACATCATTTCTTTAAAATGATGGATACAGCCCAATACGTTTATCATTCATCTCTTTTAAAATGATGGATACACCATATACCGTCCTTTATCATTAATCTCTTTAACAATGATGATACAAAACAAAATACCGTCCTTTATCATTATTCTCTTTAAAAATGATAGATTTCCCCAAGATGTCCTTTATCATTAATTATCTTTCCAAATGATAGAAGCACCATATACGTCTTTATCATTAATTCTCTTTAAAAATGATAGATAGCAGACCAAGATCCCGTCCTTTAATCATTAATTATCTTTTCAAGATAGATCACAAAATACCGTCCTTTATCATTAATTCTCTTACAAAATGATAGATACGACCAAAGCATACCGTCTTTTATCATTAATTCTCTTTAAAAATGATAGATTCACCAAGACACCACCTTTATCATTATTCTCATCTAAAAATGAATGGATACACCAAAATACCGTCCTTTATCATTAATTTCTTTAAACATAGATGGATACAACAAAAATACCGTCTTTATCATTCATTCTCTTTCCAAAGATGACAGATTCACCAGCTACCGGACTTTATCTATCCATTTTTCTGTCCAAAATGAGAGATACAACCAATATAAACGTCCTTTAATCATTATTATCTTTCCAAAATGATAGATACACCAAGATCGGTCCTCGTAATCATTAATTATCTTTCCAAAATGATCGATATACAGTTACATCCTCTATCATTTTATTTCAAATGATAGATACAGCACAATACGTCCTTTTGTCATTCATTTGTTTCCAAAATGATAGATATACGCAAGTTACCGTCCTCTAATTAATTATCTTTACAAAATGATAGATTACCCAGATACCGTCCTTATCATTAATTATCTTTCCAAAATGATAGATATACCAAGTTACCGTCCTCTCTCATTAATTACTTTCAAAAATATAGAATATACCGAGTTACCCATTCCTCGTATCATTATTTTTTCAAAATGATAGACTACCCAATATACCATCCTTTATCATTAATTCTCTTCCAAATGATAGATCTACAAGTTAACGCGCCTCTCTCATTAATTATCTTTACAAAATAATAGATATACCAATTACCATCACTCTATATTAATTCTCTTTCCAAAATAATAGATATACCAGTTACGCTCCTCATCATTAATTATCTTTTAACAAATAATAGATATACCAAGTTACCATCCTCTATCATTAATTTCTTTTCAAATAATAGTATATACCAGTTAGCATCCTCTATATTATTATCTTTCAAATGATAGATAAACCAAAAATACATCCTTTATATTCATTATCTTTCCAAAAGATAGATACACCAAGATACGTCCTTTATAATCAATTCATTCTTTCCAAAATAATAGATCCAACCAAAATACCATCGCTTTAATCATTAATTCTCTTTAAAAATGATAGATACCCAAATACCGCTTTATCTATTAATTTCTTTCGCAAACTGAAGAGATACACATATGACCGTCCTTTATCATTAATTCTCTTTAAAAAGATGGATACGAAACCAAAATAGCGTCGCTTTGATCAATTATTCTCTTAAAAAATTGATAGATTCACCAAGATACCGTCCTTTATCATTAATTATTTTCAAAATGATAGATAACACATAATATATCGTGCCTTTGATCATTAATTCCTCTTTTAACAATGATAGATACCAAATACCGTCTTATCATTTATTCTCTTGTCAAAATGATAGAGTACAGGCCAAGATACCGTCTTTATCATCTTCTCTTCCAAACGACAGATCACCAAATAGGCACCTTTATCTTCATCTATCTTTCCAAAATGATAGAGATACACCAGATACTATCCTTTATGCATTATGTCTCATTTAAAAATGATAGATACACAAAATAACCGTCCTTTCATTAATTCCTTTAAACCAAATGATAGATAGCACCAATTATACCGTACTTTATCATTAATTTTCTTAAAAATGATAGATACCCAAAATCGTCCTTTTATTTCCTTCATTCCTCTTCCAAATGAAGCAGATTCACCAGAATACCATCCTTTATCATTATTCTCTTTCAAAAGATAGATACACCAATATACGTCTTTATGCATTAATTCTCTTCAAAATACACACACACGCAAGATACGCATCCTTGTTCATTATTCTCCTGTTCCAAAATGATAGTACCCCAGATACGTCCTTTATCATTATTCTCTTTCCAAGAATGATAGATACACGCAAGATAGCCGTGCTTTATCATTCCTTATCTTTCCAAATGATAGATACCGCACGATACCTCTTTATCATTCTAGTTCTCTTTCAAAAATGATAGATAAAGCCAAGATACCATCCTTTATCATTCATTATCTGTTCAAAAGATAGATAGCAAGATACATCTTATCATTAATTCTCTTTCCGAAATGATAGATACACCAAGAATACATCCTTAGGTCATGTCAGTCTCTTTCCAAGTGATGATATACCCAAGATACCATCTTCACATAAGTTCTCTTTCAAATGAAGATACAACCAAGATAACATCCTTTTCATTCATCTGCCTTTCCAAAAATAATAGATAGTACCAAGTTACCATCCTCTGTCATACTTACTTTACAATAATGGATAGTACCAAGTTACCGATCCTCTATCATTAATTATCTTTCAAAATGATAGATACACAAAATACCATCCTTACTCATTCATTATCTTTAAAATGATAGATACAGCAGATACCATCCTTTATCATTCATTTCTTCTTCTTCTTCTTCTTTTGGCTAGTCCCGTTTGGGTCGCACAGGCGATCAACCGTCTCCATTTCGCTCTATTCACATCTTCATTGACACTCAACACCCGCCATGTCCGCTCACCGGCATGCCCCATGGACCTCTTCTTTGCTTCCTCTTCTCTCCTGCCTGGCGGTTTCCATCTTCCAACATCCTCTTCGAATACTCACTTCCCTCCTTGCTACATGTCCCAACATCTCAATATCGCCTCTCTTCTAACTTTGGTCCTCAAACCGTCTACTGCGTTTGTCCCTCTACAATACTCATTCTTATCCTGTCCATCTCGTCACGTTACCAATGAACGAGCATCTTTCTCTGCCCTCCAGCTCCGCTTCTGTTTTTTGTTTAGCGCAGCCCGCCTCGCCACATACAAATAGCTGGTCTCCACGCGTCTTATATACTTCCCTTCCTCTTGCAGCTACCTTAACTGTCACAAATCACGTCTGGCAACTCTTCTCCACCCTGCCAGGTGCTGCCTCTCTTTTTCACTTCTCTCCCACTTCTGTTCTTTGGGAGCAGTTGATCCCAAGTATTTAAACTCATGCCACCTTCCAACACCTCAACTCCTCGCACCGACCAACCACCAACCCTCCTCTCGATTTACGACGTGTACTTCCGTCTTCCTGACTGACTATTCATTCCCTTCTCTCCAGTGCGTAGCCTCCACTCTCGAGGTTCGCCTCAGCCGCTCCCTACTGCTCCCTACAGATATATGTCATCCGCGAACATCATAGTCCATGAGACTCACAGTGCTGATTCGTCCGTCACCTGTCCACACCATTGCAACCAGGAAAGGGCTCAGAGTCGATCCTGAGGTGTAAGTCCCACTTTTTACCTTAACCCGGGTCGTATTCCTACGCACACTCCGCTGTCAACTGTCCTCATAGCAATCCTGCACGATCCTGCACAATACTGTTCCCACTCCGCTGACTCTCATACAAGCCAATATTTCCTTCTCTTGGCACCCTATCATAAGCTTTCTCCTAAAATCAGCAAGACACACAATGTAACTCCTTCTGGCCATCCCTATACTTCCATCAACATTCTCAGCAACATGATCACGTGGTGCTCTTTCTGTGCATAACCATATTGCTGGCTCACGAAAAGTACCTCTCTCTCAACCTGGTTCCATCTCTTTCCACACTTCATGGTGTGGTAACAACTTTATCCTCCTGGTAATTTCCAAAAGCTCTGCACATCACCCTTGGTTCTTGGAAAATCGGAACAGTACAGCTTATCTCCACTCTCGCGCATCCTCCTCACTTCCAAGATTTATTAATCATCTGGTTAAGACCGCCACTGCATCTCTCCTAGACACTTGCCATGCCTTCAATGGTTGTCATCTGGGCCAATCCGCCTTTCCACGTCCTTCTCCTCTTCATAGCAGTCCTCACTTCACCTTACTGATGGCCACCCCTTCCAGATTCACGTATCTCCACCTCTTCACCTTCTCTCTCTCATCATTTTCTTCATTCATCAGCTCTCAAGTATCCATCCACCTTCCTCAACACACTCTCTCGCTGGCACATTCCCATTTGGTCCCTTATCAGGCGACACCTGCAGCGACATCCTCCCAGGTCGGTCCTCTGGTCTTCCATAGGTATAAATCCTTTTCCTCTTTTGTCTCAACTGTCTCATACGCTGTCGATATGCCTTTTCTTGCTTTGCCACCCTCTCTTTTTTTGCCTTTCGCGCCACTGCCTTGTACTGCTGCCTACTTTCTTCATCTCTCTGACTATCCCACTTCCTTTTCGCCAACCCCTTCTTCCTTATACTTTCCTGTACTTTCCTCGTCCACCAGTTCCACTTTTTATCTTCCTTCTGCTGTCCAGATGTCACCGAAGACTTCCTAGCTATCTCCCTCACCATTCTGTGTAGTTGCCCAACTCTTATCCCACCCCATCTATACCACATCCACGCCTGTCTCACTCCTCCTAGAATTCCGGCGCAACCGTCTTCTGCGTTCAGCTTCCACCCATCTGGTCCTTGGTTCAGCCCTCCTCCTTCCTCAAACCTCACTCTGAAAGTCATCCTATCAGACCACCAAATCGATGCTGTCGAGCTACCTCTCCCCTGCACGACCTTTACAGTCGCTAATCTCTTTCTAGGCTTGCATCTCTGCTTAAGATTGTTTTTAATCCACCTGGTGTGCACTTTCCTCGCTTTGTGTGTCACCTGTGTTTCCTCCTTCTTCTTGAAACTCGGTATTACGCCACTGCGATTTCATTCTTTTTGGCAAACTCTAGAACCACCATGTTGCCCTTCCACATTTCTCTTTGTTGGGAGAACGTTACCTACCATCCACTTCTCCTCTTTATTCTTCCCCAACATGCCCCATGTGAATATCTGCTCTCAATACCAGCTCTGTTCATCTTGGATAGACTCTCCACCAACTTCAATCTAACTCCACTCAGAAATCTTCCTATTTATACTCCGATTCACTACGCGCATTAATGCGGTGATGATCCACATGATAATCAGTCATCACCACTTCTAATTTCAACTTCACACACTCATCACTCTCGGCAGACAGACTGCTCTCATCCAATAGCCGCTCCTTGACATATGCTCCTTCAGGATTACCGCCCGACAACAATTTCTCTTCCATCCGACAGTACATGGAGGACGTTTGAAACACCCGTTCAATGCTCTAGCCTTACTCCCCTCCACTTGTGTCTCTTTGTACCAGTAATGTCCACCTTTCTTCTCTCCCATCATATCAGCCACTCTCGCCTTTGCGTCATCGGTCCCACATTCAGAGTTCAGACTCTCCCTCCATGCACTTCTACCTTCCCTCTCCCACTGCTCCGGACTCGGGCCTTCCCCGTCTCCATTCTTCTCCTTGCGCCCAGCAGTAGGCGCACAATTTCCATGCTACCTTTATCATTCATATCCTTTCCAAAATGATATGATATACACAAGTTACCGTCCTCTATCATAAATTATCCTTTCAAATGAATAGAGTACCCAAGATACGTCTCTATGATTAATATCTTTTCAAAATGATAGAGTTATGCAAGTTACCATCTTCTATCATTAATTTCTTTCCAAAATGATAGATACACAAGATACGTCCTTTATCATGATCATTCTCTTTCCCAAAATAATAGATATACCAAGTTACAGGTCTCTTCATAATTAATCTTTACAAATAATAGATATACCAAGTTACCATCCTCTAATCATTAACTTCTTTCCAAAATGATAGATACACCAAAATACATCCTTATATCATTTCATTCTCTTTCCAAAATAATACGATGATACAAGTTACCACCCTATCATTAATTATCTTTAACCAAGGAATTAATAGATATACCAAATTACCTTCCTCTATGTTAACTTATCTTTCCAAAATGATAGATGCAACGCAAGATACCACCTTTATCATTCATTCCTTCCAAAATAATAAACTCTTGTCTGCATTCAGTGAGGACCTGAAGAGTAAGGATACAGTCGATCGTTGACCTCTTTGGTATTAAGCCTGACTGCTCTGGTTGCTGGTGCTCAAGCAGATGGTGCTGAACCCAATCAAGAATTATCCGAGCAAAGAACTTGCCCGGCGCTGAGAGCAGCATCACCCCTCAGTTGTTGTTGCAGTCCTGGTGATCATCATTCCCATTCCAGAGAGGGACAACAAGACCCCTCTTCTAGTCAGTTGGGATGATGCCTGTGTTCCAGGCAGAGCACAGAACTGCATGCACAACATGAGCACAGCATTTCCAACAGCCTTGAGAAGTTCAGCATGGATGCCACAGATCCCAGGAACTTCACCCCATTTCAACAGGTTCACCGCAGTGTGTTTCCACAAATGAAGGTGATTCACACTTGATTGGAGGGTCAGCAATAGAGATAGCAACACCCATGACATCCAACTCAACAGCTGGTGGACCACCCTGGGACAGCCGCTCAAAGTAACCAGACCAGCGGGCCTTCACTTCAGCCTCCTCTGTGACGAGCCCACCACCCTCCGCTCTAACTGAAGTACACCAAGGGAACGGCTTTGAGGAACGCAATGCGTGAATTCCCCTGTAAGCAAGGCAAGAATCACTTGACCACAGGGGATGTCATGTGGGAATTCCCCTGAAAGTGGGACAAGAATCATTCTACCCCCTCAAAGATTCCTCACATTTAGGCCTCCTTGTCCGCTTTCAACGCACGTACAGTTTTATGCCGCAACTCCCTGAACAGCTCAGCTCTGCCATTAAGCCTGGCCCTGTGACTCTGGTAAATGGTCTCCAGTGTCCCGAGAGACAAAATTCTTCTTCACCCTCTGGTGAGTTCCAAGACATCCACCGGCAACATCAAGGATGGTTGTTCTTGAAGGCACTCCGCAACTCTTCAGGATTATCCAAAGCACCCAGACCCCCCAAATCCCCACTCAGCCTTTTCTCAAATTCCTCAGCTATCCTCTAATCCTTGAGCTCACAAACATCCAGCCTAGCCTGGGATAGTAACAATCTCCAGGATTTCAACTGAACTTTTGAGTTGCAACAACAAGCCTGTGGTCGGTCTTGAAGAACTGAGCACTCGGTAGAACCTGCAGTTCTGGATCATCCTCCAGTGACCCTCATCGAGCATATGGACAATCTCTTTTTGCCACACCGCCAGCGTTGGAATACCAAGTCCAGCGATGAGATTGTCGGCACTGAAACCATGAACCCGCCACCTTAAGTCCATGACTTCTTGCAATGTCAAGGAACTTAGTGCTATTCTAGATCACCGTTCCAGACCCATGGGGACCAACACATGTCTCATAAACATCCCTATCAGTTCCAGTCGATGCATTGAAATCCCCCAAGATGAGAAGAGTATCTCACTTGGGGCACTGATCAACCACAGACACGAGCGTGGCATAGAATGTGTCCTTCATGGTAAGATCACTTGCCACAGTCGGAGCATACACAGAGAACAGGGAAATGACACCCAAGGAGTGACAAATGCTTAGTCTCATAATACAATCGTTGACTGGTGTTACCTCAATTATCATTGGAATCAGCTTATTGGACACAGCGACAGGAACTCCTTGGGCATGGTAACCATCAGAGCGACCAGTCCAATTGTCGGTGTGACCACCCATCATGATCTCTCTGCAATCCGGTCTCCGAACCTCAGAGAGTGCTGCAATACCGATGTTCAAACGCTTGAGCTCAGATGATAACAGAGACAGGTGATCATCCTCTCTTCGGGACAGGACATTCTCGGCACCCACCTGAAGGGACCGCCTCAGGTTAACCCAAGCAAACCACCGTCTGAGGGATGACACCACAGCACCACCCTGACATACACTACCGCAATCTGACCCAGGAAGGTTTCCCTGTGTTTTTCCTCTTCTCATCAAAGAGTGGGGGCTCCCAAAATATTTTCCCCAATCCCATCATCCGTTGAGCTGCTCTGCGAAGGGCCACTCAGCCAAAGCCACATAGCCGGGGTTGGGTTTCATGAGGGA
>CM068956.1:155654088-155677027 GCA_035128595.1 Eptatretus atami | reverse complement strand
TAGACAATGAGCATATGTTCATTTTACAAGAATAAATTATTATCACTCAATGAGCACATCCGGAAGTCACAAAGGAGATGGAATATGACTCAATTCTTTACAGTTTTGAGTACACCCGACCCAGTGGGTAAGCTTAGAATGTCCCTCCGAGTCTGGGAGTTGCCGAAGGTCGTGTTCATGCGACCCAGGCTGTCATACAAAAACTTATGCCATTCTTTATCCATTTTTGGCTAAGTTGGCTGAATGCCCAGCATGGAATGGAGGAAATTGCCGATAATTGGATGTGATTAGTTTAATGCAAGGCGTGTAGTTAGCAATGCAAATATTCAAGGACTGGGCACCTAGGTACAAATTTGGTCTGTTTGGTGTTGCCATTTTATGCTTCACCGATGCTGGGACCGAGGATTAAATCACTGCTATTGTGTTGCTATTGCCCACGGGATTGGTTTCAGAAGATACTTGTCATGAATACAAAAGTAAACATGTGTCTCCCAATGTCCTTTTTTCTGCATGGGATGTGTGCACAAGGTCCCCTGTGAGCATTACGTCACAAAAGTGATGAATAATGAAGCTTGTGATGAAAACCGAGCATCGATTCTTTTCTGGACTGAAAAGAGATTCTCAGCCTTATTTGGATACCCTTCATTAAGAGATGACACTTGACCATTTCAGAACAGTCGCCCGTGCTTGCGCTCCTTTCTTCAGCCACTTTCTTTGGCCTTCTTCCAACGTGTCTGAGCGCTCTTCCCCCCTTCCTCGTTTCAGCTCCAATTCTCCCGCTCTAAGCCATGCGCATATGCTTTCGTCCAATCGTAACAATTCTCCATCCTGTTCTTCCATTTCATCAAAAAAAACAATCATAGCCTTAACCCTTCATATATTTAGTTTGTCCACCTTCCACCCCAGTTCTCCCCCAAACCAAACCTGAGAAAGACAGGTCAGGTGATGGCGATCTTTAGGGAATAACGAAGTCCCTTGGATCGTCGAAGGATCATCCCAGGATTGTGGACATGATGATCCTAAAGATGAAAATTGGTAGAAGCAATCAGTGTCTCCTATTGGCGCCAAAATGTTACGGCACAAGTGAGAACCCTCATCCAGGTGCATAGAGATGGAAGTCCCACCTATATTCTTGTAAGGACGGTTTTCCTTGGCTCACATATGGCCTCGCGTTCACGGCAAGATTAGGAGGTTATCAAAAACCCTCGGTGACCTTCGCCAAAAATGGACAGTGAACACCGGTGAGGTAATCACAAGCCACGGTAGTGGTGTTATGAGGAACTTCGGGGAGAAAGAAGATGGAGGGAGATTGAAATAACAAGAAAAATGTAATATTCTGTTGAGTGTAGCGACAAATGTAACATCAAACGGCAGCATGCAGCAGATGGGTTGCCACATGATACCACATTATCAAGAACATACGCTTGATGTTAGTTGGGAACCTTTTAATTACATCATCGTTGGTTTACAAGGTTACCTGTGGAGCCACAGCAGCCATTGCTTTTACCATAGACACTGTGCCTTTATGGTGTGATTGAGTTCGGGGGCCGAGATCTCCGCGCTCAAAGTACTTGGCATTGGTCACCATAAAGACGGCTGGCACAATGGGTGAAGGAGAGAGGGAACGTCAGGGGCATGGAGACTATATAATTTTTGTGCCACTAAATTAAGACAAATGCATTCATGCGTTGTCATTGCAACAATCAAAGTTTAACATGGCAGTACAATGGTAACACGACCAATATTATACTTTCATCTGCATTTCTCTCCACCAGAACAAATGACTGCCCTCCTCTTCCAGTACCCGAATAGGTTCTCCACGGGTTTGTGCCACAAAGTTCTTTCTGGAAACACAAAGCTCCAACTGACACATGCTTTGGGCGGATTGTTATTTATGCCATGTTGGGCTGACAGGGTGGATAGAGGTACGCACCTCACCTCAAGGCTGTAGTAGCTGGCGTTTGAATCCTGACCAGCTATAAGTCATCCCGGTGTTTCGAGGTATGATGCTTCCATCTGTGTGTGCCGTCCCTTGGAACGGACGTTTACCAGGGCGGCCGTCTGCCAGCATGTCATTGGTTAAAGGATCCCATGGTGTTCTTTTTGGGAAGAAAGAGGCGAGGCTAACTATTCTCCCGGCACCATTACCAATTAAACAAAACCGTGCCATAACTCAGCAGAAGGCACCTGCATCGGCGACAGAGCTGACCCTTCAGTCAATGCATGCTACCCCACAGCCCTGGGCTACAACAATGAAGAAGATTATGCTTGTCCAGCCAATTCATATCACATTTACATTAATCACTCTAATGGCTGGACAGGATGCCCAGAGGTGATGCACACTCCCTCTAAATTTTCCTCCTCCTTCATATGCAGCGCAAGGGATGTGGTAGTATATTGCTGGGGTGCAACTGTTGCGCTTGATGCCCAATGCCCTCTCTTACCAGTTACACTGATTTATCATTTTTGTTGACCTCGGGAAGATGAACAGGCTGAAGTTCAGCCCCACTGTGTTAATTCAATGGCAAACAGGGCCTCAAACTCAGGATCCTCAGCATCCCAGCCAGCCACCCAAACCACTAAGCCAGCGTGCATGAAACGGCTTTCTATAAAACTCTCTAGCCTGGATTTGAATCCAGCCCAGCTATGACTGCATCCCGTGTGTTGCACAGGCAGGGTTATTATCAGTGTTAGTGCTTGTCTCTCGGATGACATTGAAATGCACGTCCCATTCATCTGACTGGCATTGTTGGTGAACGTTAAGATCCCATGGTGTTCATCCGCGAAGAGTAGGTGAGCTATTGCCGGCACTTACCAAATTTCCAATTCCTGCCAAAACAGGCAGATGGAAACACCGCCATCCGCGCACGCCACCATTCCTCAGCCAAGATGCTATCCCGCAGCCTTGTGCTGCTACAAAGAGACGAACACATTCAATTAAAGACACTCAAAATTGCCACCTAACTGCCATTAATCTAGTCGTACACATTCCCTTCACCCATCATCGATATATTTTTAGTCCTTTATTTCCCCTAAACGCTCAAATCTCACCTGCAACATGTGAAAACAAGCAGAAGTTGTTAATACTTGATTTTGCAGTTTCAGGAAATTATGGCTGCTGAGTTGGTTAGGAGAGGATAAAACAACAGAGAGACTGATTAGGCTAATAATTATCTTGTGAGCTCGTTAATGAGGCCTGGCTGTCCTGTACCAATCACCCAAAGATCAATGTTTATCTGGTTAATGGACCTTGAATCAAAGATTCATTTTAATATCAACTCCTGACATCAACTCTTCGCAACTTCACCTACACACATTACGGTAAAACTCAGGGTAGTGGACAGAAAAGGGAAAAACACCTGGGTATGAAGGACATCAAGCAAGGCTTCCATCAAGTTTGGCCCATGTGTTATTTAGCAAAATAATATTTCCGTATGCTTAGGGGGTCATGTATAAAAATGCTGCACAGGGCCAAGTTAATGCCTACAATTATGGCTAGCAAGGCCTGCAAGAGGAGACCTCCAAAATGCCCCCATCCACAGAGCATGTGTTGTCGCCCAATGGTTGATGAGCATGACACTGATATTATCTACATGCCATGGCCTTCTCAGTCACAGATCTGACCCAATCGAGCATTTTATGGGATATTCTGAAACCGATTGCCCGAGACAGCGTTTTCCACCTCCTCAAACAGGTGCAGCGTTGATTGACTTTCTCGGTGAAAAATGGCGTCGCATCCCTCTGCCACCAATTCCAGATGTTGTGGACTCTTGCTCGGCACCGTAACAGGCCATACTGGCTGCACGTGGTAGCCAATGCCCCAATTTTTTTGACTTTAAATTGCGTGCCACTATTGCATCTATGATTTTTTGTCTTACTTACCTGCACGTACTTGTAATTATGCTTGCCAAGCTTCTCCACACTATTGTTTTTCGCTCAGTCCTCCAAGCAAGAGGGGACTGACTCCCTGCCCAAAAGTGTGAAATATAATAATATAATATGAAGTTCCAGGACCCGCCACCAATTTAAACCGAAAACCTAAGGGAAATCCTGGTGCTCTTCCTTTTTTGAGAGGCAAAACAACACCTCCAACAACACATCACCTTTTTAAAGCAGTCTGTTGGAGAACACCTGCGAAATGGTTCGAGCACAGGTGTACACGTTTTCAACGTGCTTCAAGATGGGATCAAATAAAGTTTCAACGTGCTCCAAAACTGTAACGTGATGCTTTGCTGAAAGCTCAATCCACTGACAGCTATTGATCGGAAGCATTGTTGCGCTGAAGAAACCGTCGGTGACCACAAACTCCACAGTTTTGGAATTTACAACGAGATGCCCAGGAAGGATTGTGGGTCCATGGGAGGATAAACAGAATCGCTTTGTTGACTGGGAATAAAAAATCCCCCATTAAATTCCTGTCCCGATTTATTTTTAAAGTTGTTATTACAGGTCAACGCTCACGAAAGAGCTCATAGAAGGATCACTGATAATTAATACACTGAATGGAATTCAGGGACGAAACAGAACAAAAGGCAAACAGCAGCGGCTGGAAAACGGATTTTAGGCACTTTTTGGGCCTACAAACCTGACCGAAGATCAATTGAGTTCTTTCCATGCAACTTGAGCACCTTGAAGCATCATATCCCTCTCACATCACTTTCTTCAGCCAACCCCACGCCCCTTTCTCTATATCCTCATCGCTTTGCTTCGGCAATTTCCATTCAGTATTTCTATGGCCATTCATTCTGGATCTCCATTCGATGATCCGTTACATCAGTAGTTCAGTTTTCAATTATCACATCAGTTTTTGATTCGTCATTTGCAACTTGTGGGCTGGCAGGATGCCGAGTGGTACCGGCCACTTGCCTCTCAGCTTCAGCTTGGGTTTGAATCCCGACCCAGCTATTAAACTGTCATCCCTGTGTTTCACAAAGCAGCGGTGATTCATCAATGTGTGTGAAGTCTCTCGGAATGAACATTAAACGGGAATCTGTCTCGGTGACATTAACTGGTGGGCTAAACAATTCCACGGCGTACTTTCATGAAGGGTTCAGCTAGCTATTCGATTGGCACCATGAATAAATTAACAAATTTCCCGCCCTAAACCAGCAGGGGGCATTGCATTAGCCACACAGCCACACCCCCCCAGCTAATTGATTGCGATCCAAGCAGCCTTCTCTTTCCAGCAGAAGAAGAAAAAGGATTGCAACTTGGTGATATGATGTGAATTGGTGCACCATAAAGCGTCATCAAAAACGATTTTCAGTGAGATTGGCAAGAGATTAAGAATTGGAAGAGACATTGGGCAGGTTGGAAACAGTTTATCAGAATTAGCAAAGGCACGGATTTGCAAGGCAGGAGCACAAGAAAGATCTTACCCATTAGCACATATTCCTTCTTGGTCAGTGAACTTATCACAATTTCTTCACACCACAGCGGTGCTCATCATTCGGGGGAAAATGAGATAATAGAGTGATAGAACAGATGTAAGGAGAAGAAGGGGCGTGTGGCGCCCTTCGCTCACTGACGCAAGCTGGCGGGTTACATTGTCCCAACGTTGAAAAAGAGGGAGGGGAGAAAGAAGAGGAGGATAGAGGAATGTGTATGAACAGTGTGGAAAGAGCAGTGGTAATTGTTGAATGCTTCGAGTTTAGAGGAACACATGATATTACAAGTCGAGTAACCAGCCTAAAACGGAGGACAAGGGCTTTAATGTTGAGTTACCCTCGTGCATTCCAAGTAAACGATAATAGAAGTAGGGAAGCAGAGATAGATTTGTGTAAATCAGTGCGTTTGGCGGTATAGTCCAGGAACTCACGGCCCTTCAGCTCTCTACGCGCTGTGTCACCAGCCGGGTCATTCTTGCAGGTTCGTCCCTGACTTCACTTCCCAGATGACTAAAAGCACGAGCTTTTGCATTTATGGGTTAAATCGGCCCTGGGAGGGACGTTGGTTGGGGAGAGAGCAAACTTTTGGTTCGTCAGTGCTGCTCCTCCTTGTCCATTCCTGTTGACCATGCAACGCCCCTTGGTTGAGTTACAGCTCCACGATGGAGCTGAGTCCAGACCTCATCATCAGCTGTGAACGTTCTCATGCAGGTGTTGCATGCTCATGCTGTTCATATGCTTGATTGTTGTTTGATTGAAGATTTGCACTTGTCGGCTTGTGTAATGTGTGTTTCATAATGTTGCGTGTGATGTTGATGCAAAGGCTTGAGTGTTTGAAAAGCGTGATGGATGCGCTGCAGGGTGTGGAAGAGAAAGAGAGAGAAAGAGGAGAGAGGGAGAGAGAGAAAGAGGAAGAGGGAGAGAAGAGAGGGAGAGAGAGAGGAGACTAGGAGAGAAGAGAGGAGACTAGAAGAGAGAGAGGAACTTAGGAGAGAGAGAAGAGAGAGAGTGAGAGAGAGAGAGAGAGAAGAGAGGAGAGAGAGAGAGAGAGAGAGAGACAGACACACAAACACAAAGAGATTAAGTGGGGAAGAATCCAGAGGGGGTTCAAGTATTCTACACAAACGAACACATTTCCCTTTGCAGTGATAGGAGGGAGAGGTACGGGGGGCTCAAAGTATCCACTTTCATTTCAGTTAAGGCCTGTTATCTCACTGGGCTGCGACAGCTCGCGACAAAATGGCGAACGGATTGTCCAAAATGTCTGGAACGTTCGCGGTGGTTTCTCAATTTTCTTCGCGTGAGTCGGCAGGACGTCGCTCTGGTGTCGCTGGATTTTGAACATGTTTCAAAAAAATTCGTGCGACAAATTTTATCTCAAAATAGTCACAGAGTTCGTCGCGGTTGTCTCACGTTCTCGAACCCTTCTCATTTGTTTTCGTGAGTCAGAAGGTGCGACAAATGACATGCCATGATGTAGTGATTCACATATTTCATCAGATATGACTTAAAAAACAAAACAAAACTATAGTCCTATGTTAAAAGCTTGCTGTCCTCTTTCTCTTCCGTCTGATATGGCCTTACCAATGTCACCTTCCCATCATTCATAAATACGTCACACATTTTTTACATAAATTAGGTCACACACAAAATATTACACCACAAGCCCTATCAAGGCAGAATGAACAATTGGGTCACACACATGTTTGGGTGCACGTTGGCAAGTACAGAACACTTTGAACAATCAGGCTTGTCAGCATTTTCTCCTGTAATCCCACCATCCTGTTCTGCCAGGGCACAGCTACACATTGTAGTACTCAGTCAGGTACTCTTTATCGTTTCCAACTGACATATGATTGCTGGAAGGAGAGGCCTCATATATATATATTCGATTTCTAATTGTCACGGCACGTTATCGTTGAGCAAACATTCGGCGTGGTCGCACGACCGTCGTGTGACCGTCGCGCGACATTGAGTGCAAAAGGTTTTGTACCTGACGTCGCGCGAATGTCGTGACATGTATTGCGAACTCAGGCGAAGTTCATCCCAATTTCGCGGGGTTCGTGGTGATCTGGTCAATGCTTTGATGTTCTGAGGGGATTCAAGGTGTACATTGTCGGTCCTTCATTTTTCAGTGATTGCTTTTGGTTCATTTTACCACAAATTTCTTGGACTAGAATATCAAAGTTGTTGCGAGTGCCAGCGGTTCTTTACAAATTCTGTTGTTCGTTTGTGCAGTCTACACTTTTTTTTTTCCTGTCGGTCATTAAGTCAATATCATTCTCTTGGCTAACCCACCTCACCCCTCACCTGTTTTGTTTACTCTCTCCCCCACCTTTTCTTTCACTCTGTCCCCTCCTCGCTCCCCCCTCTCATAAAATGCAGCCCTCACTCTCTCGTTTCTGCCGTGTTGTCGTTGTGTTCACACACACACACACCCACACACACAATACATACTCCCTCCCACAGTGATTGCAACATTTGGTGAGGTTTGTCACTCTCCCCACACCTCCCCCTAACTTCCCTTTTTCATCCTCTCTGCCTCCTTTTCATGCTCCCTCTCTCTCTCTCCTCCTTCTCCCCCCCCCACTTTATTGACCCATCAGCGAAGTGACAGGTTGTACTTGCTAGTGTAAAAGAAACTGGTGATTCCACAGGAGAAATCTCAGTGCATCGAATGATTCATCAAGATGATATCTGACACGCAAGTTCAGCCTAATTTGCATACAAGGTATGGAAGGAATCCGCCATTGTGGACTGGTATCAGAGAGTAGTACAAGAGGTATAAGGAGACTGGGAGTTGTGAGAAACAGAAAAGTACCGGTCGACCAAGCACAAGTGCAGCAGACGTTAAATGAGTACGTGAATCATTTCAACAGAGTCCCAGAAAATCAATTTGACACACATCCAGAGAACTGGGACTACCCAACCACCACTGTACCCAGGATTTGGCATGAAACACTGAAGCTTTATGCCTATAAGGTGCAGATTCTGCAGGAACTCAAACCAAATGACTGACCCAAATGCAAGGCGTTTGCCATGGAAATGCTCAGTCGCATAGAGGATGATAAAGATTACCTGAAAAAGGTCATGTTCACAGATGAAGCTTGTTTTCATGTATCGGGGAGGGTCAACCGGCACATGTGAGGATCTGGGGCTCTGAAAACCCCCACATGATCATTGAACACAAACTGGCAGTCCAAAGGTCAATGTGTGGTATGGTCAGCCCTTCTCCATGACCACTTGGTGGGTCCGTTTTTCTTTGCGGAGGATACAGTGACGTTAACAATTTACATGCACATGTTGGAAGGCTTCACCTTCCCAGAGATTGAAGACCTGCAACCTGATATCATTTTTCAACAGGACGGTGATCCCCCTCATTGGACCTTAGTCGTTTGAGCCGTCCTGAATGAAAAAATTCCAGGTCGCTGGATTGGCCGAGACGGACCAACCACCTGGCCCCCACGATCACCAGACATAACCGCCCTTGATTTTTTTTCTGTGGGAGTTTCTCAAAGATGTTGTCTGCAACACCAAGGTGGCAAGCCTGCATGATCTCCCTTCTCCGATCACAGCTGCATGTGCACTGGTGTCTGCAAACATGCTGAGCTGAACACGGCAAGAACTCGTGTACCACCTTGATGTCCTGCGCATGACAAACGGAGCTCACATTGAAGTGTATTGATGGTGTGCACAAAACCTTATGAATTTCTGTATCATATAAACCAAAGCATGTCGTCGCATCATTTGTGGTTCTAAATATATTAACAACCAAAGTTGTCCGGGTCTTTTTGGAACACCGTGTACATTGGAAAGGAGGCAATTGCGAAGGGATCTGATGGAGATGTTTGAAATAATGAAGGGCGTGGACAAGATAGGTTGAATGAAGTTTTTCAGCAGTGTGGACAGTGTTCGGACCAGGGTCCGTAGCCTGAGGGTATAAGGAAGATGAGAGGTAGGACAGCTTTAAGACAGGGGTCTTTCAGTCGGAGAGTGGTAAATGCATGGCATGGCTGGGTGTGCGCTGCCGCTCGCCATGTCGCCACAGGGCAAATCCCCCTTACCTGTGGCTAATATTTTAAACCACCCATTAGCCACTGTGGCTAATCCATGTTTCAGTGTTTTTTTTCTTCCGGTTTTAGACAAATTTTGGGTGATTTTAGCACAGAATTCAACCTTCGTTGAGACGGCTGAGACGGCCGCCATTTTGTATGTTTTTGAGTTACGGAATTCAACGCGTGATTTCGTACAAGGCTTATATATACTAACTTTAGTAGTTTTAAACTAGTTTCTGGTAAAAAAAAAACAATCGACCGAAATTACGCCACCATTCCATGATTCTCGTCTCAAAATTTTTTATTTTAATTTTTTCCGGAATGATTCGGCATGATTCGGCGCTACATGCTTCATTGGGTCAGTGGTTGCCAGGTGAGTTTTGAACACAATCAGTAGTAGTACCTGTAGTAGGACGAGTTTGTTTGGATGAGTGAGTTTGATGGGTGAGACTGGTTGGATGAGTGAGTTTGACTGGCATGAGGTTGGTCCAATCCTGGTCCACAACCACCCCCATCCCCCACTACCCACCGACTAAAGGCACAACGAGCATACCCCCCCCCTCAGCTAACACACACACAACCACCATCACCACCACCACCCACCACATCCTCACAATCACCTCCGCATGGTCGTACATTCAACAATTCTTCACACGTCAAATCACTCATCCAACCAATCTGAACAATCCAACTCACTCAACCAACTAAACCACTCACCATCAAACTCACACATCCACCTTAAAATTAACTTATTATTTTCATATTGCTAAAAAAAAAACTTTTGATAAAATATGTGGCTATTTCCTTTCTCCTGTGGCTAATCATTCTAAACCTGGATTAGCACAGTGGCTAATTCCTTTTGAAAGCCAAAGCACACCCAGCATGGTCTTCCCGTGGAAAGTACGACTTGGAGGTGGTGGACAAGTTTAAATGGATTTAGATAGTTATCTGGATGTGTTAGAGATAAGAGTGGTACGGGGATATTGGCTTGCGTGTGGATGGGTGATGATACTGGGGTGGTGCAGCACAGGCATGATGGGCCGAATGGCCTCTTCCTGTGGCCCAACGTTCCTTGTGTAAAATCTTCATCCAGCTCTCCATCCTGCTGTTATCTTAATCATCATGTCGAGAGAAGCAAAGGTAATCCTGTAGATCTTCTGCTGTGCATGATGGATGGTACTTGGTTAATTCGGTGAGCTGTCGTTTTGAAGGGTCACGGGTGACGGTCAAGTGGGAACTCTTACCCCGCCAAACCTCGTCCCGACCCCGTTTGAAACGTTCGTCCTGAACAGATTGAGCATCCACAACATTCCGGGAAGACTGTTCATCCGCAGGCACGTTCAGCAACGATTTGAACGGATTCACTATTGTAAAACCAAAACGTCACAAACGTCATGACGTCATGTCACGGAAACGTCATGACGTCATGTCACGGAAACGTCATGACGTTCATTCACCGGAAACGTCATGAGCATGTCACGGAACGTCATGACGTCATGTCACGGAAACGTCATGACGTCATGTCACGAAACGTCATGACGTCATGTCACGGAAACGTCATGACGTCATGTCACGGAAACGTCATGACGTCATGTCACGGAAACGTTCATGAACGTATGTCACGGAAACGTCATGACGTCATGTCACGAACGTGTCATGACGTCATGTCACGGAAACGTCATGACGTCATTCACGGAAACGTCATGACGTCATGTCACGGAAACGTCATGACGTCATGTCACGGAAACTGTCATTGACGTCATGTCTAACGAAAACGTCATGACGTCATGTCACGGAAACGTCATGACGTCATGTCACGGAAACGTCATGACGTCATGTCCCGGAAACGTCATGACGTCTATGTCAGACGGAAACGTCATACGTCATGTCACGGCGAAACGTCATGTCACGGAAACGTCATGACGTCATGTCACGGAAACGTCATGACGTCATGGAAACGTCATGTCATGGAAACATGACGTCATGTCATGGAAACGTCATGACGTCATGTAAAACCCGTCCACACCCAAAGGGACGGTGAACTCTGCTTAGAAACTGGGTGGTTGGACCCTTGTATTATTACGTATGACGTCACACCAATAAATTATTCAATGTTATTTATTGTATCAAAGCTTTGTGAGGAAGGGGACTCACCACGCGGCCTGTCCTTCACGAGCAGGTCGATGGTCAGGTCTCCGAGCGTCGTCTCCATCAACACAGCCATCGAACCCACCACGTTCACTTCACTTTCACCGTCAGATCTCCGTGTTTGATGAATGAGAGCTTTCGCACATTAATCCGAACACTTCATACAAACATTACACGCAGAGGGAGGTGAATACGAGTTTGATTTGTGGGGATATGAAAATCGATCGTGAAGAAAAATACTACTACATGTAACCAAAAACAACAAGGAAACCCCAGGATGAATGTCCCGGAAGGGAAACTCAAAACATGACCACGTGATTCGCTCTCCCGGAAGTACTTCCCTACTTCCGCTTTCTCATTCGATTTGTTGTTTTTAAAAATAAATAAAAATTCACCCAAGTCTCCGTTATAAAACACGGTCTATCGACTTACAGCTCGAAGAGCGAATCGTTTTATGGAAATTATAATTTATACACCTCCCAAAATACGAATCGTCAGCGAAATATATTCAAGTATCGCTTGAAACAACAAACAACACAAACTTTAATTAATACGATCAAATTGAGCAATTGTTTGCATTTGTGTTTCACTTAATAACTTTGCCCCGGAGATATTATATCCAAAGGACGCGATGAATTTGTCAAAATTATTTAACCTAACCCAAATCAGAACGAAAATTAGTCCTTAACTTATCGAAACTAGTCTTTACACATGCCACAGTCAGGATCAGCAGCCCTGACCTTATGTTGACAGTGACCCCCAAAGTTGGCTCTGCACATCAAGTTCGTAAAGTGATGCCCAGCAGCAAGCTAGTATTCGAGCCCCGGGTCCTAGTCCTCAGGGATATCAGGTCCATGCAAGATGCAGCAGGCACAAGCTAGTATTCGAGCCCCGGGCCTAGTCCTGAGGGATATCAGTCCATGCAAGATGCGCAGCAAGCTAGTATTCGAGCCCCGGGCCTAGTCCTGAGGGATATCAGTCCATGCAAGATGCAGCAGCAAGTACTATTCGAGCCCGGGGCCTAGTCCTGAGGGATATCAGGTCCATGCAAGATGCAGCAGCAAGCTAGTATTCGAGCCTGGGGCCTAGTCCTGAGGGATATCACGTCCATGCAAGATGCAGCAGCAAGCTAGTATTCAAGCCCGCGGGCCTAGTCCTGAGGGATATCAGGTCCATGCAAGATGCAGCAGCAAGCTAGTATTCGAGCCCTGGGCCTAGTCCTGAGGGATATCAGGTCCATGCAAGATGCAGCAGCAAGCTACTATTCGAGCCCTGGGGCCTAGTCCTGAGGGATATCAGGTCCATGCAAGATGCAGCAGCAAGCTACTATTCGAGCCCCGGGGCCTAGTCCTGAGGGATATCAGGTCCATGCAAGATGCAGCAGCAGCTACTATTCGAGCCCTGGGGCCTAGTCCTGAGGGATATCAGGTCCATGCAAGATGCAGCAGCAAGCTACTATTCGACCCCGGGGCCTAGTCCTGAGGATATCAGGTCCATGCAAGATGCAGCAGCAAGCTAGTATTCAAGCCCCGGGGCCTAGTCCTGAGGATATCACGTCCATGCAAGATGCAGCAGCAAGCTAGTATTCGAGCCCCGGGGCCTAGTCCTGAGGGATATCACGTCCATGCAAGATGCAGCAGCAAGCTAGTATTCGAGCCCGGGGCCTAGTCCTGAGGGATATCAGGTCCATTGCAAGATGCAGCAGCAAGCTAGTATTCGAGCCTTGGGGCCTAGTCCTGAGGGATATCAGGTCCATGCAAGATGCAGCAGCAAGCTAGTATTCGAGCCCCGGGCCTAGTCCTGAGGGATATCAGGTCCATGCAAGATGCAGCAGCAAGCTAGTATTCGAGCCTTGGGCCTAGTCCTGAGGGATATCAGGTCCATGCAAGATGCAGCAGCAAGCTACTATTCGAGCCCCGGGGCCTAGTCCTGAGGGATATCACGTCCATGCAAGATGCAGCAGCAAGCTACTATTCGAGCCCCGGGGCCTACTCCTGAGGGATATCACGACCATGCAAGATGCTACTCCCTTGCCTGCGTCTGAGCCTGTACTTTGATGCCTCTATCCAGACAAATGCAAGCTGTGAGCACTCGTTCAACAGGTTCAAATCTCAGGAAAGGAAACATCCAGTTCCTCGTTAATTTCCATTAACAACAAACCCACGAGCATGATGTAGAGATGAATCCTGATTCAGCTATAAGCTGCCATCCTGGTGTTTTACAAGCAGGGTGATTCATCAATGTGTGTGTCATCCCTTGGATGGACGCTAAATGGACGTCACATCTGCCAGCATTAGTTGGTGGACATTAAATATCCCACGGTGTCCTTTGCGAAGAGTAGGCAAGCTATTACCAGCACCCTGAACAAATGACAAATTCCTGACATAACTCCTGCTGGGAGAGGGATGGCAAACCACCCAGTATAACTCTTGCCAAGAAACTGCTTCGGCAGCACCAACGCTCTGTAACAGAGTATGGTACATCAGAATATATATATATATACTTACCAAAAGACAAAATAAAAACACAGGAACCAACTTTTCCAATGCATGCCACTGACGACCAATACAGAAGCAGGAATCATGACAAAATTATACCATTGAGGCAGCAAGATGGCGGTGTTCCTCACTGCAAGACAGACAGGGTTTACCTTAAAATCCGACCTACATTAGGGTGGCCATCGAGGGAACTCAAGAACAGAGGACAGCTACATTGATTGCAGTGTTATTATTATTATTTATTTTTTTACAAAATTTAGTGCCAATTAATAATAACCAGTTATAAAGACGACCAAAAGCTTGGTGTTGGCTTGACAGTCAATGTGGCTGGCTTAAGATCTTAGTGTCTTGAGTTTGAGCCGCTGTCGGCTGAAGAAGTAACGCCAAGTGGATGGCAAAATGAGTACCAACTTACTGGTAATGGGGCATTGCATCAGCAACACAGCTGTGCCCCCAGAAAATGATGCAACCAGCAGCCACAGGCTGCACATGATATAGCTCACATGACCATGCACATGATATAGCTCATAGTGATATAGCTCACATGACCATGCACATGATATAGCTCATAGTGATATAGCTCACTTGCTCACAGGACCAAAAATTTAAATTGGTATCAAAATTCTTCAACCGACGAGTGTTTATGCTTATGTGCTTTCCTGGCATTATTCAGAAGTTGTTTGTTCCCCAGGAAATAAATGTACATGTCAATAGCCTATTCGTCTGAAAAATTAATGCAGATCTCAAGCTCTGCTTTCACACCGTCCGCTTCCAGTTCGTTTCTCCACGCATTGGTGATCATAAAAAAATAAATAAATAGGACCACTGGATCTGTAGCTTATCTGGGCCCTGACCTAATGTTGTAACCCAAATTTGGTAGCTTTCTGACTTGTGTGTCTGGAGAAGATTTTTAAAGGAATTAATGCGATTTCACCAAAACTTGAGTAAGTCAGCCATTTTGACCAACTTAAGGTCAAGTGAACAGAACGAGCTTTGCAATCCCTGTTACCAGTCAGGAGCAGAACATTGCTGCCAAATAACAGCCGGACCGGCCCAACGGTTGGGCCGGAGAATTCGAAATAGGAGACGGACGGATGGACGGACGGACGGTGCATGATGACAATACCTTATCTGGAATTCCAATTCCAGATAAGGTTAAAAAAAAAACCGTTGTGTGTGAGCATTACTGCATGGTATTGAGAACATGCAGGAGTTGATTATCTTCATGTTCTTGAAGTGTATCTACGCTTTGCTGAAAAGTTTCAGATATCTCTCTTCACTCGTCTGACAGTCTTTCATTTCTGACAGTTTCCACAATGGAGAATTCTTTGTACAGCGTATCTATGTCAATGTTGTTAAGATTGCAAGCCAAGACTAAAGACGTTATTAGGAAACGTGACAAATAGGATGTTTGATGGCATTCACAGGACCATTACAAATGCGGAATCAATTAAATGACAAATATATGAACCAATGAAGACCAACATCAAAAGTTAAATTGTTGGTTGAAAGGTTTGCTGGTTCAAGAGGAAAATTCGAAGACATCAAGATGCCTGGTTTCGTATCTATAGAGGACAGAGGAGCAGAAAACCAGACTGTCCTCTATAAAACTCCGAGAAAGCTGGACAAATGGCCACCCCACCCACATTAAGGCAAGGAAAGTTCAAAACCATCGATAACCGGAGAGAAAGTCGCCATGAAGTCCATGAGATCACAGAAGAGAGCACAGACAGCAGCATACCCAAGGAGATAGGAGCACAAAGTCACTCCCTTAGCGTATCATAATATAGTATGGATTAATGAAACAAAATACAAATCTGCGGAAACATCACAAGCAGAGCACTCGGACTGCGATGCCCACCACCCTGTGCTAATTATGTCCCTTCTATCACCTTATCGTGGGGCTGACAAGGCCCTTTCTTGCATTCGCTTCAGTTCGAGGAATTTTAGGTGGCATGGCCTTTTCTACATGACATTCTATTGCTCGTTGTCCAAAGGCAGGGGTTCTCAACCCACGGCCAAAACAGCGAAACAGGTGTGGCCCCACGTAACATTCAAAAGGAATCTTCGGATTTTGTATTTTATCCTGCCCCTTTAACGACTTCCGACTGATATAGCTGCAATGAAATGGTGTGATGTTAGTAAAGTATCAATTGCAAAAGCAAATTAATTTCAAAAGTCGCATATTTTGCAAATTTAAATGATCTTGATGTATATTTGACAGTGTTCTCCTTGATGTGTTGCGATGCCGTCGGACCCATCCACACATTCACGAGGAGGATGTGGTTGTATCATTGCTAAATGTAGATGCACATCTGATGCAGTGCCCTGCCCATCTCTCTCCAACTCCTCCCCCATAGGTCAAAGCATGCAACTTGCAGTATCTTGTATCATGGTCATCATATAGTGTGAGAGAGGAGGGCCACACAACAGATGGAGGGCCGCATACACATGGCACTTGATAGTGAATAGGTTGAAAACCATTGTCCTTAAAGCATTTTGGAGTGAACCACAAAGTGTGGATTGGCATCACATGAAGGCCAAACAATGCAAAACAGGAAAATTATTCCCTCCCTGGATATCATCAGAGAGCCAACTGAATTTTTTTTTTTCTTATTGAGGAACTTCTATAATTCTCTTTAAACAAGCTCAGGAGCCAATTGTTTTATGTCAGATCCCAAAACTTCACCACTAACTTGTCGCAGACAATTTTATGGTTTCTCTGGCAGCGAGAACAAATTTGCTACACTTCTTCTTCTTCCTCCATATACAGCAATTGGCTACAGGTAGCATCATTTACTGAGGGTGCAGCTGTGCAGGATGACATGTGCCCCCAGCAAATAATGCAATGCCCCTGGTAGGTTAAAGCAGGAATTAGTAATTTGTTCAGGGTGCTGGCGATAACTCGTCTACCTCTTCCTGAAAGACACCATGGAATTTAACGTCTCTCAACTAATAATAGCAGACGGGACACCCAGGGAGGGCATACACATTCCGATGGATCGCCCTGCCTGCGAAACACCAGGGTGATAGTTTACAACTGAACAGAGATTCTAACCCAGGGTAGCCAGCTCAAAGGCAGTGTGCATAGCTCTAGGGCCGAGGCTATCCTCCCAGCACTCCTGGCTACACGAAAACTATAAACCATCACAAAAAAACACTTGGAGATGCATTTTATAACATCAAATTTACATCCTCAAAGAAACAAAGGATTGTACAAAATCAATACCTGTGGCATGTTGCATCAAGGGGGGGGGGGGGGGAAGAAGAAATGTGCAAGACGAGCAGACCAAAAAAGAAAAAAACAGAAAAGTACGCAAGAATAAAGTTCACCAAGTAAATCGCAAAGGAGGAATCAAACAACTTGACAACGATATGGCTCATGAATCACGTGCTAAAAAAGGACATAAAAAAAATCAACACCAGCACAAACAAATCTCTCGGAATTTGCAACCCTGGTCCACAAATTCCTACAGCCATGCTTAGCAAGGTTATTCTTTGCTTACAGTAATCCTTAATAGCCAGAAGCACATTTTTAGGTTTGCACCTGCATCTGCTCCCCAGGTATACACAACACCAATTACTTGCTTTCTGGATCATAAATTACCATGTTCATAAAAAATACTAATCTGCACATTTGCCCAACTAAGATAAGTGCTAAAACAAAGACTTGGAACACGGTTGCACCGATGCCAACCAACTGACCGTGGTATCGTGGAGGCCTCACGGTTGTGGAGTGAAAATGTTTCTCATGATCGTTTCCTCATGAAGTCGAAATTCCAATACACCACAAAATAATGGTGTTTAATAAGTAGGTGAGCAGGTGTGTACTTTTAGCAGATCCCTTAATGAGCCAAAAGTACAAACAGTTTTGTGGAGACGGTAACCGTTTCCTTGTCTGGCCTTTTTGAACACCGGAGATGAAATTAAGCACACCTTTTACTCGCTTGGCCACTGGACAAGCACCATATGCGGAGAAAGGGCAAAGTCACAATCACAATAGTGAATGAAACGCTGCAACAATCCTCTCCAACGAAACACCTCAAATGGTAGTGGACAACCACACTGGGCCAATAACATAGTGCCAGGAGAGGCTGTGGTGAGCACGTTGCTCAGAACACGAGGATCTTGTCTCGTCGCACAAGATCGACATCGTCGTCCAAGGTCAATAGTACCTGGGGGTAAAGGAGGGAGAGTAGAATCAATGCGAGATCTTTCCTGTCGGTCATTGGCTGAAATGGGAAAGTGAGGAAATGAAGATGGAGAACACCATGGATTGGGAATACCAAGGAATAGACAGATGTGACAACAATCGTGGACGTTAAACAAATAGCGATGGATCATGTCTGGTGGTGAAGTGTGTTGGTGACACCCTCAAAGACCAAAATACAACAATCAATCAACCCTGCAGGGAAGCAGGTTTCACATTCATAACATCTGGATTTGACATTCATGACATCTGGACTTTTATCAATGGCAGGTGCAATCACAATTCTTGAAAGCTCAATAGATTAGATAACATTTGCAGATCATGATAATGTGTAAAAGTTTGAGTCACTTCCAATGACATTCATACTTCAGGGTAAATTCATCAAATTATCAGTAATAACAGTCATATGTGTTTATTATTGTAAATTAACAGCCTTTATAAATGTACATGAAACAAACTGCTGAAATAAATAACAAGAACAGTGTCATTTTATATTATCAGTCAATATTTTGTGTGTCCTCCCTTTGTCTTCTTGAGTGCCATCACTCTTTTACCCATGCTTCCTGCATACGACTGAAGCACTCTGGCAGAAATATTGTGCCAAATATCCTGTAGTACATTCCACAGTTCTATATGGTTAGTCATGTTGTTCGTGTCCTTCTCTGTTTCCAGGTAATCCCAATTGGCCTCAATGGGGCTCATGTCCAGACTCGAGGGTGGCCATTCTAACACTTGGAGCACACCAGCTGTAACCTTGTTCTCCAAATGCTGTTTTACAATGTTGGAAGTGTGTTTGGATCATTATCTCGTTGGAAAACGCATCCCCTTCCGATTAAACAATTATGACGAGGAACTGCATGGTGCTGCAGTATCTGCTTGTACTTCTCCTTTGTTCGCGTTCCATTGATTTCAACAAGTTTTCCAACACCAAAAGCTGAGAAACAACCCCAAACACTCACAGAGCCTCTCCTGTGTTTAACAGTCAGCTGCAAATATTACGTGTCGTAACATTCAAGGTCTTCAGCATACAAACTGGCATCTCTTAAATTAAAAAAGTTCAAACTTCGATTCATCAGAGCAGAGTAGGCTCCCCGATTCCATTGTTTAGTCACCCAACATCGGTGTTGCCTTGCAAATGTCAGTCCTTTCAACTTCTTCTCTGATATCAGCAGTGGTTTCTTTGCTGCAACTCTACCATCAGACCTGTGGCAAACAGCCTTCTTTGCATGGTGCTGAATGAGATATAAACGTTCAGACCTGAACTCATTTCATGACAGCTGCTGACTCGATTTTCTTCCATTGCGCAAGCTGAGGAACTTCAAGTGCTTGGCTTGCCTTGGGGAGGTTCTCGTGGGTCTTCCTAGCCCTTTTGGTCTTGTATCAAGCTAATTTATTCTAGGCGTTGCAAAGTGTACTTCACATCTTTGTATGAAATCTTCAGTTTTTCCGTTATTTTTCTTCATATTGTGAACCTCTTCTCGCAGAGTTCGGATCTTCACCCACTGTTCTGTTGAAAGTTACTTCCTTGGCGCCATTCTGAAACCACTGACTTTCAAGCAACCATCAAATATCGTTGAGGTAAGGTTCCTGGTAAATGCCATGATAGTTAAAACCACGATCGTGGAAACCAAGGACCAATGGGAAAAGGGGGGTTCGGTTCCTGGGCTTCAAAAAAATATCGAGGAAGGTGGACGGCAGCCAGAAATAAACACATAACAATTGAAATAAACACATACAACATCTATAAATGATGTTGGGATTGAAATAAAAATGTAAATACAATAAATACAGTGTAAATTAAACAAAACAAGAGTTTTTCCTTTTAAATTTATTACAAAACAGTGTGGTGGGTTAAGGTAAGAACATTACATACTCGTACTGTACTTTTCCGTAAATAGAAACCACAAGACTTAGCTCGGGATGATGCTGTTAGAGAGGAGGGTAGAGTGAGGAGTGGGTCGAGTGGGGAGCGGGAAGCGGGTGGAGCAGGGAGCGGGTGAGTGGTGGAAGGTGGAGCGGGGAAGGTGGAGCGGGGAAGGTGGAGCGGGGAAGGTGGAGCGGGAAGGTGGAGCGGGAAGGTGGAGCGGGGAAGGTGTGGAGCGTGGAAGGTGGAGCGGGGGGAAGTGGAGCGGGGAAGGTGGTGCGGGGAAGGTGGAATGGGGAAGGTGGAGCGGGGAGGGGTTGGGTGAGTGGGATTTTGCGATTGGAACAGCAGCATTAGCTTTAAGACGAAGTCGCCTGCAGTATTGCCACATGAGAGAAGGGTAAGGCGACCCTTAACCACCTTACGTTGAACCCCGATCTTCCTGTTTGTAGAGGAAGGTATGAGGTGGCATCCTCCTCCAGATTAATCCCGTTTTGTCGGTATTAAAGACCAGAAAAAGCATAAATCCCTTTGCCTCCATGAGTTGCGGTAACCCTCGGAAAATAAGCGTTTGAGAACGAGGGTTCGAGTCTGGGTGTCGAAAAATAAGGTTTTGAGATTGAGGGTTCAAGTCCTGGTGTCGGAAAATAAGGGTTTGAGAATGAGGGTTTGAATCTGGGTGGCAGAAAATAAGGTTTGGAGAACAAGGGTTTGAGTCTGGGTGTCGGAAAATGAGGGGTTGGGAATGAAGTAAAATACAGGGTTGGAAAATGAAGATTTGGGAATAAAGTTTGAAGGATAACGAAGGTTTGGGAATGAGGCTTGAAGGATAATGAAGGTTTAGGAATGAGGAAGATAACAATGGGGAAGGTTCTACCTACAATCATTGACCCTGTAATGGTGGCCCGTACAGATGCCGCATTTTCACCTCGAGCCAACCGATCTAACGACTCGATCTTTTAGCCAAACGTCATAACCTTTCTCTGCCTTTTGGCACAACTAACTTTGTCCATCGCTTCACATTTGAGCTTATGAAAAACGGTACACGAGAAACACCACAAGGCTCATAATGGGAGATAATCGTACACACACCAGAAACAAACGATAACGCATCTCAGCTCAAAAACCACAATTGGTCCAAATGAAATCCTGCGATAACTAAATCGGAACAACACAATAGGTTGCCTGCGATTGGTCGAAACCCACGATATTACAACCCGTGATATTTGAGGGCTTACTGCATTCACTAATTTGCAACTTTTATTGTGGTTTCTTCTAAATCTCATTTATGTAAAAGTGGTATTGTTTACTTCAATAATTTAATATTTACGCATTTACAAGAATCCACAAACTGTTTCCTGAACATTTTCTTTGTGGTAAGTAGATATTACCAGCACATGATAATATAATATGTATCGCAAAAAAAAAAAAAAATCTTCAATATCCTCATTTCTTTTATATTCTGAAAGGTAACTGTGACATTAAATTGACTTTCATAGATATTTGAATTGCTATCCACCTATATTGCACACTTCTAACTTCCCACAATCTTTAATGGGTAACAGCACCACAAAAGTGAAAATAACCCAAACTTTTGCACAGTACTGTACGTATATCTCAACCTGTTTGAAGAAATCCGATCATGAATATCACCAGAAGTCAACCACGACTTGATGGAACTAGTTACGCCGTGTTGAATTAACTACTTCCTGATATTTGCAACAACTCATACAATACATGTAAGACAATTCCATGAGCCTTGCACAGGAGATACAATGGATATTATCTCAATGGGGAAACAAACGAGGAACAACAAACTCAGACAATGATTTACTAAACACTGCATCTGTAATAGGTGAATGAAAGATAAGGTTTGAGAACTCTAATTCATATATTTATTCAATCTGCAAATATGGCAGACTTTTCGATCCCTCCTTCTCCTCCTCCCTCCTTACACACCACATATATGCCCCCATCCCTACCACCCAACCTTTTTTCCCCGTTTCTCCCGACTCCTGTACTCGCTTTTCCTTCTCCTAGCACTCAACCTTTTCTATTTTACCCTCACCCTACACCCGTACATACAACAACCTGATGGTCCCTTTTTCAATCCAAATAATCCACCTCCAAATTACTGTACATTGTCACTGGTCAATGCAATGCCACGAGTTCCACCCATACATCTCTAGTCTTAACTCCACGATCAAACAAGCTGCCTCTGCAACAAGCTCTCTTTGCCAGAGTGGCGGGAAGCAGTGCAGTATTGGGATGTTTGGACAAATGTGATCATGAATGTCACCAGAAGTCGGACACGACTTGACGGAACTAGATAACTCCACAATCTGTTTAATCAGGGCAGCAGGTGCAGTGTATACCAAGAATGAGAGAAACATGGCGATGGAAGACAAGAAGTGCCATATGTCGTGGTGATCGAAGAACTGGAGCAAGATGCAAGGCTTGTTTCTCTCGCGCGATTTTGCGGCGGTCTCCTGCACACAGCATGAGCCGCACAATGTACAGGTTTCCACTTGGAGTTGATCATGGGTAAATGCAATGTGAAAGATTTTATAATTTCATTATCATAAAGCCGATGCAAAATATCTGAACGACTGGAGCAAAGTCACAATCAAAGATAAATCGAACGATTGGATGCAGTACAGGATAATTCCATTTTTGTACAAACAATCAAAACAATGCATTGCTGTGCTGGGACAAGAGACTACAGTAACTGCATATAGTGTATGCACACTCCTTTGTTTGACTTTTTTTTTTTTGTA
>CM068956.1:155628690-155654078 GCA_035128595.1 Eptatretus atami | reverse complement strand
TGATACAAATGCACCAGCAGCTCGCAAGGCTGCATCGGAGTGAAACGAACGTACAGAATGGGAACGATGTCTCCGCATATCCACAACCTTGCTCTCCATAAGCCATTCCTTACAGTTGGTGGTGTCTTTCTTCCTTTTAGGGCCATCTCTGTCCCTTTAGCTCTTCGCTTCAGGATCATACTCTAGACTCCCGGTATGCCTCACCTCCCAGCTCGTCAGGCCCTGGAAGAAGAAGTAGAGAGCTGCCCCCCAAGCGACCATGGCCAAGATGATGAAGAGCATTGGTACTGGAAGTATCCTTTCCCCACTTCGAATCTGTGCCACGACACAATCAAGCACACATGAAACTAGCCATGGCAATTTACGAGTGAAAACAGCCATCTCATGACGCATCGGTAGGTTCGCACCAATCATTACCTTCATGATGATGTAGAATGCAGAGTAAAGTAAAAGATTAGACATGAATATTCCCAGCAGGTAACTATCGAAATCTCTTGGCCTGATCACCAACCCTACAATGGCACTGCAGTGAGAAAGAAAAATTAAACAAAGTGTGGTTTCCAGATTGAATTTAAACTCCAACCACCAGCAGGTCTGATTCAGGTTCATAAGTCTGACCTACGTTCACATAAGCCTGAGATACGTTCACAAAAGGAGGTACATTTTCTACTTATGTCATTGCAATTCACGTGTAAGTACACTGGTGTCTCCTAACATCTTTGGCCTGCATGTAATGCAATAGAAACTCCATCGGCTATGCGCAGCAGCAGGAATCTACTTCCTTTTATTACCTCCACCACCGAAGGTGGGCAGAGGTGATGATTTCACCCCTGTCTGTTTGTCTGTCTGTGAACAAGATACCTCAAAAAGTTGTGGACTGATTCGGACAAAAGTTGGTGGACACGTTGGGTGTGTGTGACAAGGACGAAATCATTACATTTTGGTTGAGGTACGGATCCAGATCCGGTCGATCGGTGGGACACAAAACGTAAACTGTTCAGCCTGGTGGAGCTATGTGCTCTACCGAGTGCCGTTGTAGTTTTATAAAGTGTCTTCACCATATCTGTCTGTGCTTCAGCATGTAGCTCAGGGTGATGCGTTTTTGTCGTAGTTTGAGTTGTCTGTTTATATCCTTCCCATCATCGGGGACGATATGTAGCCGCAGCGCCATACTTTATCTCTCTTCCTCATCAAGGTTTGTCTGGGTGTGACCGATATCCTGCTAGTTAAACAATTCTCAACCAGACACTCGAATGCACCCATGGTGTCTCCAAAAAAAACTTGGTGGATGAGTTGGTTAGGCGAGAAGAACAGGCCGATTAGATTTTCGTTCAGGTCCAAATCCAGATCCAGCCTCTCAGTGCGATACAAAATGTAAACTGTTCAGCCTGGCAGAGATGTGCGCTCTACCGAGTGCCATTCTCGTTTCTAGCATGCAATACATGTAGAAACGCCTCCAAAACTGTTGGACAATGGAGAGAGGGGACAGGGGAGGTGTAAACATGAAAAGTTTACTCACTATGACCAATTAAAGATGTTTCCAATCACGAGCAGAATCAGTCGGTCCTACAACAAACAAAAAAACAGCAGCAATGACAAAGTTCTACTCGGAGAAACCTCAGAACCAACTACTTATCAAAAAAAAAATGAAATCACATTCACGATCTGTTTGGTTGTGAAACCAGAGTTTGAAACGACAAACTTTCGTCAACTTCAAATGCAACCGATTTATTTACACCTCAAACCATATCAGTGGTTACCGACTCGTCTGAATGCAATCCCATGCCTAGGTTAGTCTTAAATGAGAAAAAGTGCTCTACGCTACAAGTTCAGTTCTCAAGCGTACACATGCGGCCGAGATACCGGTGTGTGAGCATGCACAGTACCATGTGGAGTGGTCTGGTACAGCGGCGGATGCAGTCGTTGTAGAAGACAATTGCAATGTGCTTAAAAATTGCTATGCCTGGGAGATGAGAAGGAAGAGGTCAAAGTTTAGGGTTTATATAAAAATCAATCATAAATTAATCACATTTTCCTTCATCCTCATCACCAATACTGTCATTATCATCCAAGCAGTTCAAATAATGAAGGGAATACGGCATCGTGAGAAAGACAACAGGGAGGAGCGTACGTATTGAATAAAGTGACATTTTGGGGAGAAAACCATGAACTATTTGTTGCCCACAAACCGACTGCAAACAATTAATCAGCTAAACATAATACAACTAGAATGGGCACTCGGTGGAGCGCATACCTCTGCCAGGCTGAAGGGTTTATGTTTTGTATTCCACCGATAGGCCAGATCTGGATCCGGACCTGAACCAAAATCAAATCGGCTTGTTCTTGTCTCCGAACCAACTCATCCACCGAGTTTTGTCATAACTCGTCCACAACTTTTTTGAGATATCCCGCACACAAACAAACAGACAGAGAGGGGTGAAAATATAAATCTCTGTCCATCGCAGATGGTGGAGGTAACAAGGAGCTGATACTCTAGATCCCCCATCTTTTGGCTGGTATGACTATGAGGACTAGATCTATGGAATATGAAAGCGAAATTTTTTGAACAATATCACGTACACAAGCCAAGTTACCGAGATGGTTGCCATGGCAACATAATTCAGCCAATCATTCAGTTGTCGAGCCAATCACAGGCCGAGGAACACAGATCTCATCAGGTTGAGATAACGTCATCAGGAATAGATATTTGCAATATGAAAAGTAAATGTACAACGGATTTTGAAATATCACGGACACAAAAGTACATGGACGGATGACCGATCAGTCGGACGGAGCTCTTTTTAATGTTCCCAGTCTCCAACCTTGTCGGAGGGGCGGGGGACAACTATAAAGCATCCCAAAAAAGCAAAGCCAGCCCACGCCCGTTTTGTACTCAAACTAAATTTGACGAAAGCAATAGCTAAAATGTGTGTGTGTGTGTTGTGTGTGTGTGTGTGTGTGTGTGTGTGTTGTGTGTGTGGTGTGTGTGTGTGTTTTTTGGTGATGGTTATGAGGCAGAGGAGGACAGTGGTGAATCCACTGGGAGGATAAAGCGCATTCTCACAGGTTTGAAGCGAGTTATGTCGAAGTATTCTGTTTATCAATTAAGTTGCATCGTGTACATGGGGGTAGACGTGTGTTGCGATTGTGAGTTAGACCAAGTCAATTGTTCTTTCCTTCCTCGACACTCTCATACAATTTCCGACAAATGCACACGCATTACAACGTCCCCCCCCCCCCCCACGTCCTTCCTTTAGTGGAGAAATTGCAGGGGAATCGAGCACAATCGGCTCAAGTAAGGAAGGAGATGCAAAGGCTATGTGCCAATTCGCCCCAAACGGAAGCCATACATCAGTCTGACAGGTGAGCACTAATCACCTACCCCCTTCTCATTTCCTGGAAAACATTGCCTGCAGAGCCGCTCCACTAATTGGGAAACGTCACTGGTCGAAAGACAGGACTCGACCAATGGCCATCACAGAAGGTTTTCACTGCCCCTACAAGTCCTGCACAATGAGGAGCTGCAAAGCCGAGGACTGATGGGGGTTAGAGGGGGGGAAAGGAATAAAGGAAGGAATGCACGGGGCATTCCAGATACAGACAGAAAGAGAGAATCAGGGGACAAACAGATTTCCTCTCACCATACCTCGTACACATTTTACACAAACCTTTCGATGCTTCTGCTTCTTCTTCTTCACATTTCAAATTTTCCAACTTGATGTTCTTCCCATCTTTCTGACCCTTTCCATTTCTTTCTTCTGTACTTTCCGCAGCTTTCACGCACACACTGAAACACACCACCTCACCTTGTATCACCGCACGAGATTCCTGCCAGCCAAACAGTCCATCGTGGTCGGCCAGAGAACATGCAACAACCCCCACATAACCGGGGCGCTGATGGAGCAGACCAGGAGGGAGTGCTTGAAAGGCTAGCCCAAACCGCTGAGAATTGGGAGACTGCAGCTTCAACCGGGGATGCAAAAGATACACCGGGACACATAAAAGACCCCGCACTACTTTTCTCACTACCATTGCTCACCCCTCTCCCTGTACTCTATATAATTTCTTCAGGTGTCTGGATCCATTTAACATAAAGGTGCTAAGTAATTGTTGCAAGGCATCCATGGGCATGTACATCACGCAAGGGATAAGAGGGAACGTATATATGCCTGCTAATTTATGAATATCGCCGACGTTGCCTTTCCTGAATTCTCCCACCATTCACCCCGTTTGAATTCCCCAACGGCCGTTTCTCCCGCCAATATCCTGGTTGTGTCATAAATTAATGAAAGAGTTGACATCGTGTCTTGACTTATCCTGCTCGGGTTTGATCTGAGACAGCGCTCCTGGGGCAATTGGCCCAAGTGAATAATTTGTCTGATGGGTGATCGAGCGGGGTACGTAATGCAAGTAAGTTCGCTCAGCCATTTGATAGCCATTACGCAGGCACAGGCACGGTTCCCAATCTGCTTCATTCATCTCACAGGTATGGTAAACCAAACCGACCCAGGGCGTAAAGATCCGGCCAGAGGTGAGTTGCAGACGGCATCCGTGGTCTTTTGATAGACACGCCGGACTTCCGGAGTTATCCGACCGGCAGCCGTAACAGTATATTTGTACATTTTATTCATTTGTGTTCTCCATATTCTCACAATAAAGAAGGTATATTGAAGAGTTGATGGCAAAAGCTCAGATGGTAAAAAGACATGGAAAGCTATGGCCTGGAAAGACACATTGAAGCTCAATGCTAAGAAGCCCTTAACTCTGCTGTTACCAAAGAAGCCCTTAACACTTTTTTTATCGGTTCCCTGCCGAGAATTAAACAGTTTACAGAGGAGCATCCATGTAATCGGCTTTTCCCCTAGCAACCACATTCCCGGAACTCATCTCCAAGGTGAAAAAAACAACAAAAAAACAGTCTCATAAGGGCTATTTATAGTTACTATGACTTTGCACTTTCACATTTTCACCCAATTATTAAATATTTTCTCCATATTCTCATAATATGTAAGGAGGTGCAAATGAACTTTGATCCCTTACTGAAATGCCAGTGGCCGACGTGGTATATGTGGAAGCTGAGAGCCAGCGAGGCAAGAATATGTACCAGGGTACAAAGCACCCAGAACCACACAGCCTTCTTGGCCACCACCTGCACACAGCCACATGCCGTCATTCACGTTACAATTCAATATCCATGGCGTGGAGGTTGCACCTCACAAGGTTCAAACGCAGGGAAAGGACGAGCTGCATAATGCGGCATTCCGCAGCAAAAAGGGAAATAAATAATAAAACATCCTGACAAATTCAAATCTCTGCACTCACCACGCCAAGCACAGCGAAGAAAATGATGACGGCGAAGGAGGCGTAAGCTTTGTATGCATTTGCATTCACGTCGGAGTGTCGTTTCTGATACAGCTTCAACATGCAGAGTCCAGCAATTATGTACATGAATGCTGTGTCTGTGACACACGTACACCATGATTAAACATACAGTAATGATAAACAACCCTGTGAAGACCAACTTGTGACAAATATCCACAAAACTGGATGTGGTTGGGAAGATCGATACTCAATAATGAAAGCACCATGAACTAGTACAGCTGCCCAGCAGGGGAGACTAGTGTTTGAGAGTTTCGACCACTGAGCGGTCTTCATCCAGGACTACGCAGGCATCATGTAGGTCTCCTCAGAGATGTTGTGCATAGTGCAGAGCACCGTATCACAATCACGTGATGACCCCCTCCTCCTCCGGAGGGTACTTAATACATGGCACACGATTCCTGCACAGTCCTCGGTAAACACTGCATGGTGGTGCCTTAAGTTTTCAAAAACTTGCGACAAAATACACGCGTGCGATGTGTACGAGTATCGTCAATGGTATAATCCTGGGTTACAAGTAAGGCACCTCCATGGCAGGGAAACTGACACTATAGTGTCATGCAAGTTAATCCTGAGGATGCTAATTATGATTGCACAGCGAGTGTGATGTAGAAGAGACTCGAAGCTCAATTCTGTGCAATTGTTGAAAACCACAAATGATTCCTGCAGGCCAGGTCACGCACTAGTACAGCGCATCATCTTCTATCTTCCATCATCGGGCCAAACGGATAAAAGAAAAACAATGGTGCGAGATGTGAGGTGAGTGGGGGTAACAGTTGAAAACTAGAAGGGCACTCAGTGGAGCACAAACCTCCATCAGGCTGAACAGTTTAGCTTTTGCATCCCACTGACGGACCAGATCTGCATCCAGACCTGAACCAAAATCGAATCAGATTGTTCTCGTCATCTACCCAAGTCATCCACCGAGGCTTGTCATAACTCGGACACAACTTTTTGAGATATCATGCTATATATTGTTTTTGGGCCTATCTCTCAATGGTGAGGAATCACATTTTTCAAAAATTCCAGTATCCGGATCCAGATCTTCACCAAAATTGAATCAATTTGTCATCACATACGCAACCTGGCAAACCAAGTTTCTTCTGAATCTGTCCATAACTTGTTGAGATATTGTGATATATATCGTTTTTGGTCATATCTCTCAATGGTGAAGAATCACTTTAAAAAAGAAAAAAAATTCTCGTATCCGGATCTGGATCTGCACCGTGAGAGTGACAATGGTTATTTCCATTGTGTGAATGACCGTTTTGTCTTCAGGTCCGTAATGATGAAACAGGTTTCCTCTAGGTGGTGACGATACATGACAAAAATGCATATCGCTGGAGAAGACCCTGCCATTGTTCATCACACACACTCCCCATACATTTCAAAATCATCCACACCATTCGTACACATTTTTCTGCTATTTACAGTCCGTACCGTATTGTATAGCGATTGTCCTAAGAATGTCACACGGCGTTTGACACCTTCACCAAGTGAAAACCTGACAACTCCTCATTGCTCTCCAACAATGCACTCGCCGTGCAGCAGCAATCTTGACAGCACGGTGACATGCACCACTCGGAGAGAAGTCGGGTAATGAGTGGTCAACAAATGACACACACTTGTTCCCAAAATACCGCACATAATACAATATTGTAATGCATACACGCAGTATTGGTGACAGCAAAATTCTATCCACTGATTAACTTACCCCCAAACACTCAAGGCCAGGAAAACAAACACAGGGATGAAGAAGCATCAGCATGAAAGGCAAGCAACAAGAGGTGAGTGAACAAACCAAACTGAAAATTGGAGTAATTGGGGCACACGTGGTAGCAGGCACTGAGAAGGCCCTCCATGATGAGGGCAAAACCCATAGCGTAGAATAATCCATAGTGCTTAGGCAGGCCGAGCTCGTGCTATAGGGACACACAGCACAGATAATTGGTTCGTAGAAGAGTTTCACAGCACTAGAGATAAAAAAGGGCCATCAGGGCACACGTGAATGACAGCAACAAGCTAGGTGTTTGACATCGCCAAGGACAAGTACCCGCCAACTCTCTCCCTTTGATCCCAAAGCATGCAATTTTCAACCGCAAAGGTCGTGCCTGTGAATGGGTTCCTTTTGTTTGAGGAGACATCTGGTTGGAGAACTCCCTGAAGGCCACGGTGAGCAGGAATAGCAGACCTAGAAGGAAGTAACCCAGGTTGCTGAACACATTGTTGAAGGATCTGAAATTAAAATGTTGGAAGACAATGAGAATGTATACTTCCCAATACAACATTTAAAAACATCTTCAAAATCAACAATCCTAAAAGATATAAAAACTTTATGAATGACTAATAACACAATGCACACATCATATTCTACATTTCGATTTGTTACACCAATATAAGAATAGTCAATAAAAGGACCGTAGAAACCCGTTGGCACGTGAATCATTCTGTGCCTTACGTGAGTTGGCCCAGCGGATTGGCACAAAGGAAGTTGTAGTAACAGATGTCCTGGTTCCCGGTGTCATGCACCACCTGTGCAGATACAGTGCGTTTCACCTCATTTCCGTACACTGCTCAACCTGGGACCTTGCTTGCCCCCAATACTGTATTTCCACATTAATTCAGCAATCCAAATTAGCTGGAAATTCCAGCTGTCCCCAGATTGTTCCCCAAAGTGATCGTTCCCTGGGTGGGAAGTACGTCACAATACTGACCGATCAAGTAACAGGTGGGCACAAACCATTTGTATGTGCATCCGGGTTGAGTGGAAAACCTTAGCAAGCAACCAGCAAATTGCCAAGGCAGCCACGGTTTTTGAAAAATAAACATTCCGTAGTCACGGCTTACTGTGAATGTAAACCAGAATTTGACATAAGCTTCAAGACCTCTTGGGAGAGAACCATCCATGGTGAGACAAAACTCATGATGCGTAGAAACAAGAGTCATTCAACGTGGGTCGGCCATCAGTGTGCGTTGTGGAAGAACCCGGATCAGCTTGGTTTGGTGGTCAATCCATGCTTGCGGTAATGAGTCAACAGGCCTTTTTTGAGTCCACGTCCAGGAAGGCCAAAAAAATAACAAAAAGAGTCCAACCGGCATAACATGTCCCGAGAGCAACAGAGACCCTCAACAAGTCAGCGCGATGAGAGTAGTTGGTACGTAAGCAGTATGGTTTACAGATTGAACTGTGCTCAGGGTCAGCCCCAATCGTTTGTGTAATACATGTTTACATTACACAGTGTATGTAGCATTCGTTGTAACAGAAATAACCAGAAAGAAATACTTTTAATACTAAAATTAAAGGCTTACGCTCTGGTAGGTCAGAACCAGCTGAATGACGGGGAGTACATAGAACACACCAACAGTCACCAGGTTCCTGCACAGAGATGCACATAGCCATTAAACACACATCTTTCTGTTCCAATTTGACACTTTTAAGTCATCACCAGACCAAGATATTCCAATAATCTGACAACACGGGCAAGTGTATCGGTTCTCGGCAATGGTGACAATTCAATCTTCAATTTCTGTTGGCAGTGTACTTACTCTTGAAATACAGTAGCAACACCTTAATGAACAATCTCTGGACTTGCTCATCAGAGGCCATCTCTTTAAAGGGTCAAACGACACTACTACCCACATGGCATGACGGCTGGCCACCCCACCAAGTACGTACTCAGAACACTTCCACTACCGTATTTTCGCACAAATAACCTGCGGGCTGTACGTTAAATTAGTTCCAAAAATTCCAACTGTGGGGTATACGGTATTTCACCATACAGCATGGGACATAACCACAGGGGGCCAAATTAAATTATCAGGGAGATACAAAAAGAGCCAGGTTTTCTTCCTTTTGCAAGTTTAATTGCAACATCTGTAATTAGTTATTTCCCATGTTTTACTTGTAAATATAATTATCCATCCATCCATCCATCCATTGGGACCATACTCTCAACAGAGCGTTGGTGCTGCCTAAGCAGTCTCCTGGGCAGTTGGGCACAATCCTGGACGGGTCACCACTCCAACGCAGGATACTCAAATGGCTCAATCATCCCAGCAAGCTGGTACTCATTTTCCCGACCTCGGAAGGATGACAGGCTGAGTCAACCCCACCTGGTATTAATTCAATGGCCGAGCGGGATTTGAACTCAGGACCCTGGGATCCCGAGCTCACCAACCTAACCATTAAGCCAACACCAGACATGCAAATATATATCCGATTCCAAAACTATTTAAGGTAGTGGTAAATTGTCTTCTGTAAATCAAATACACGACCAGCCTCTCCGTTGCTGTGCTCTTCTGCAAACGGACAAACTTTCAGTTTGAATTCAGCCGAGAGACTTTCACGGTTTCTCTTACTTGTACTGACAGCAGACGTCGTTTGGCAGGGACTTGTAATGGCATGGCTGATTTTGAGGAACAAAATAAAATTCAACAGCCTGCAGGGTATTTATACATTCCTAATGGATGAGCAGCGTGGTTTCCGGTCGCATTGGTACGGGAAACCATGCTGGTTTTGAACACATCGGTGCAGTAAACTGTAATTATTACAACATCCCTTTCTCAAGATATTCCTTTGAATGCCAAATGGTTATTTGGCACAGTTGTATTTGAAAAGAGCCGTTTGTTGGCCATTGACAACAAAGCTATAACGGCTGCTATATGTATGGAGATCGCATATCTCCCGGTCATGTGGAAAGGAAAGCTGGGGTGTGTTCACTTACCAAGCAGCTAGCTATCGCTTGCCAAGCCAGCCATTCCTTATCACCAGGTTTGAATGAGGTGCTTGCTTGAGTGGTTAAGCCACTTGGCGAGTGCTCTACAAGAAACTTGGTAACTGAACACACCCCCAGCCACGTGGAGATGAAAGCTGGATTGCAGGTTATACGTACCTGAAATTTTCCGAGAACACTTTTTTCCCCAGGTGCGGGATATGCCAGGGAGCAGGTTATTTGCACGGAAACCCGGTATCCCAGCCCTTATGCAAAACGTTTTTTTTCTCTTACCAGCAATATATCTGGTATTTCTTGGTCATGGCACTGTGCTTCCTCCGTGCCAGGTCAGCCACGTGTAGGCATGGCTAGGGATTAACACAAGTCAACAACGATTATCAAACAATGTGTGGAATGCTAAGTACACCAACATTAGCGATTGGCTGCATTGTTAACAAACTAAGATTGGCTCAGGTGCATATAGGAGAGTCCCATTAAAAAAGGAACGCCCATGATAACAAACTGCATTACAATGAATGGCACCTTTTGTGGACAATCTTTGTTTGAATTAACTAATTTAAAATCAATCTAACAAACTGCAATTTGGAAACAAACTATATATATATATATATATATATATATATGTATATATGTCATTGCAGAGAAAAAAAGAAAAAAAACACTATTATGCGCAGTTTGTTAAGCGTATTGTGGTCAAACAGGAACTGCAGGTTGAAGTGTATCAGGTGAAGGGGTGGTGGTTGTTTTTTGTCCAATGGTGTGGTGGTGTGTCATGCTTGCGCATCTCAAATGCTGTGAAGGATGGATTGGTAGAATTTTCAATAAAATTACCAGTTTTTTATTTTTTTAGAGATCAGAGCAAAAGGAAGAGTTGAATGTCAGAGCAGTGACATTGACACAGTAATGGAGATGAGGGAGTTGGCATACAAGGGAAGAATGTAGAAATAAGGAATTCACAGACAAGCAGCATAAGTAGGGACAGATGGACAGGACAAGCCAACTGAGTGGACAAGGAACGTGAAAAGCAGAAGGGAAAAGCTGACAAATAATGAAACTGCACTGAGCTTGAGGAAGTTGAGTCTTCGGATCCACTACTTGCTCACGGGAGGCGGATTGTTGGCTTTGCAATTTAATTACCGGCTCTATTTCGGTCTTGCTCCTCCTGCCCTTCCACCTCTGCATCTTTCCCTTGCCTGTCCAAGTCACACACATTCTACCAGAAGCATTTTCCTTGTTACCCTTCCTGAGTCTAAACTCAACACTCACTTCTATTCTGTCATACCTTTTTCTCACCTGTGGAACTACCTTCCTGAATCCCTCGTCTTGAGCTCCTCCTTACAGAATTAAAAAGTCTGTCCCATTTCCATGATTGAGCTTTCCTGCATCGGCTGAGACCCTGTTCCCACCATTCTCCTGCAACTCCTCTGCTCGTGATGTGGTGCGCATCCATTTGTTGTTGTCCCACCAGTTTCCCTTTCCTCCATTTCGTCAGATGAACCATTTCCTCCTGTTATTCTGCTCTTTCACAAGCCTCCATAACTGTCCAAATAAATACAATATGTGGGAAAAGTCTGGGTGGAAAGGAGAGGAGAGGAGATTCATTGAGAATATAAAAAGATCAGGAAGAAGATTATTATATGGTAATGACTCACAATTTAAAAACAATGGAGAAGAAGAACAAGATTGAACACACTCGGGGAGACAATTCCAGTCAAGAGAAGACGACGACGACGAAAGAGTGGAGATGAGCAGTTAACCTCGGTTTGGGGAGGTCGATAAGGTTGAGGTTCACGGAATGTTTCTGTTCATATGTTAACAACGACCTCGCTGTAAAAGGCAAGCACACATCGAGAGGAGTGCAGGACTTGCCTTGCTACGTATAATGTTCTTGTCAGAAAGGGCATCATCCATCGTGTCATAATCTTCAAGTTCATCCTCGTCCGATGAGGAAATGCTTGTGTGCCTCCAGTCCTTTCTCAGCCGCCTTGCTTTGAGTTCTGGACCCTCAGCCCCTACGTGGCCTAAACAGCTGACTGCCAAACAAGAAAATTCAATCGTTTTACGATCTTTACTTTGGCTATGACAACGTCGGGCTAAAAAGCAACACAAACAGAGTCGGAGAAGTTACCGATGGCTCCGTAGGAGTCTCCCGACAGAGAGCTCGGAATGGAATCATCTTCTGACAGCTTCTCTGCAGGAGGATACAAGACACTCTGTGGTGCAGCATACATGCAAGCATTTTGTAAAATATCAGTCAAGAGTAGCAGGTGGATAGAGGGAACATTTAAAGAGGATGATGCAATCTCAATGTAGTAAACATTTTACACAAAGCAAGCTTTTGTTGTGAGAACCAAATGAGGATACAAGGAAAGATGAAAGGAAGTTGTACTTTGTTTCAGCAATGAAGAGATACAGAAAAACAAGTGGATTATTTGTCTTTGTTGGAATCGTGAAAACATTTAGAGAGTTGTAAATTGAGAATTATTTCAAGTCGATATTATTTTAAATATTACACATGATATAAATAAAATCCATCTTGCTCGCCCCCTGTGTCCTCCTCCCTTTGCTCTCATTCTTCTGCATGTCCTTTACTCCTCCAAGTATTTTAATTTTTTTACTGTTGGTGTGTCCTCACCACTCCCTCTCTACTTACAGTTCTTTTCATTCTGTTATGTCCAGGTCTGTTCTGTGTTCAAGCTCCTCCACGAGCCTCGACAACTTAAACAAACGAACAAAAAAAAAGAACACAAATGGTTCAAATTGCCATGCCATTAATGCGTAAACTTATGGTTCATCAACTAAGTGGCATAATCTGACCGCAAAGGCCAAGCAGTCTTGTCGGGAATTCATCTCAAATGGAGGCATCGGATGAAAATACAGAGCTTTCACAACGTAGGCCAAAGACTGCAGCCCATTTGGACACCGTTTCAAATCATCATTTATCAAGAATAATCAAAGTAAGCTTTTCGTGCAAATAATTTGTCCCAATACGGGACTTTCAAAATGACATATGGATGGTAAACCAGGTCTTTTGCTCGTGTGCACGTTTTCAGTGACTCGGTTCTGCTCACTGGGTACTTTTAACCTTCCGATGCTAGCACGAAATCTGATTCAAATGGTCTTTTAAAAACAATTTCCAGCATTTAGACGAAAACTAGTGGCAATTTCAAAATGGTTAACCATAATTGTTCTGTTCCTGGATGCAAATCGGACTCAGAAATATAGGAAATACGAGAAGAAGAAAAAAACACACACACATCTCTTCCCATTAGGTGCAAAAATTGAGTACAATTTATCTTGTGGCCCTGGAACCAGACAAAAAAAAGATTTCTTTATAAAGGCCCTCATGGCCCATACAACACCCACTCCTACCCCCATCCTACAAACATGATTAATAGTAATTTATCATCATTTTAAACTTACGCTGTACTTTGACGATCCCCACATATGACCTTCCCATCGGTGTTCGGAAGTAACCAAACCAGATACGGTATCTTCCTCTTTGAAGTTTGCCTGAATGTTGGCAATGATGGCATCCGCTTTCTGATTGCAGACTCCATTAAATAAATAACCAAGCCTGCCGTGTTCACACGAGGTAATCCCGCAAGGATCAAAGTCCACTCACTGACAGATTATGGTCGAAGGTTTGGGTAGAACTCGCCTGTCTGTGAACCTTCAGGCTTTGCACCGGTCCACGTCCTCGGGAGTCTGCTGTGTAGGGAGGTGCAAGCTATGAGCTTTTTGGACGAGTTCAGAAAGTTCTCCAACTCGTTCGTTGTGTAGAGGAACACCCCTTTCTCTCAGGTATGTTTCCGAGTATTTCCGGCTTCTTTTAGAAGGTTTGTGAGCAATTTTAGGTAACAATCCTCATCTCACACACATGATATACGTTCAGCTGCCCTGATGACCCCCGTTGCGAACATGCGCAACAAGCATTCTGGGGCAGATTACATCATTTTGAAAGTCGTGTATTAAGGCGAAGGGGAAGAACAGGCAGTTATATGTAAAGGAAATAGGCATTAGAAAATATCCAGGAAGTACTCATTCAAATAAACAATTTTTATCTTGGAAAAGAAACACAATGAAAGTCAAGTCCAAGTGCTCCATGAAAGAGATTTTATAAAATCATATACTGGACATGATACATTATGCCGGATTTGGGGGTAGCATGTTGCCTTGTGTACCGCACCAAAATAAAATAAATAAATAAGGTTAGAGCGTTTATTCTGAGTCTGGGAGGTGGGCGGTTTGAACCCTGTCCGAGTCATACAAAAAAGGACTTTAAAAATGGTTTGTGCTGTTTCCTTGCTTGATGCACAGCATAGATTAGGTTTGCAGAGCACGAACAAACGACCATAGGTTAGCAGTCATAGCGCAAGCAGTCAATAGCCTACCCCTGCATTGAAGTTCCTTGTAAGGGAGTTCGTATTTAATTACTAAATATATTTTCCCTCATTGTGCAAAGAATGAGTAGAAAAGACCATTCATTGATAGATAGTCTTTGTAAATGGTTTATGCCATTATGTGGGTTCCACTCACCACGCTGCCTTTGAGGTGAAACGGGACATGAGAAAGTTGGACGTGAGTGATTTAGTTTATTGCAAAGGCACTCACAGGTATTTTAAGCAAGTCAAATCTGCTCTCGTATAATCCAGTCGCATTTATTTTGCATTAAACGTTCTGCCTTGAAGTCGATTTTTCTTATTGGTCTCAATGACCAGTTGCAAGAACCATTAGGCAGAGCCCATTTAACAAGCGTGAGCCAGATAATTATCCACCGTGACCTAATGTGCAGGCAAGCACCCACAGGCCCACGTGCCAGAAAAACTTTACTTTTCAACAAAATTGCCAACTATTCTCTGGAACAACGGAATACCATGCAATTTAACATGTGCAAAATAACAATGACAAACTTGGAACAACCATGGGCCTTTGAGAAGTAAACGGGGCTATTCCACTGTCAAGGGGCAATCTTTCAAGGTCAGTACAACTTTGGCATTAATGGCAGTTTCAACAAAGTGTTTGAGGCTGATACTGATGTTTTCTCAACATGAGACAAAAGATTCTAAATGGGAACACAAACTTTGAACCCCTTTTGCTGAGGAACCCGTTTCATCTTACATAGTCCAGTTAAATTCTCAGCTGCTCACCATGGTCAGAAACGAAAATGAAAGCAACTAGTCACTGGCAGAAAAAAAAAAAAAAGCAGGCAGGGTAATGCAAGCACTTTTACAAGGTCCAGCACACAGGGAGTTTGATAATAATTAGATGCTTACCCAAGATGGGTCCTAAGAGAATCCAGCACCGGATATGCAAGACAAAGGAGTAGGCACATCATTAGAAAGCTTGCACAGAGCTGCTTGCCCTCTCACACGTGTTGGCAATATGAAAATGACCACAGTAGCTCACCCAAGAGCTTGGAAAAAGCAGCTCGTTCCCAACTACTGGGAAATTCCAATTACCTTATGAAATTAAAAAGACAAAATACAAGTAACCCATCATGAAAATAAATAAATAAATAAATAAAAATAACCTCTGAAAAGTGGATTATATCGTTACGGCCACGGGCACCGAGTGTATTATGAGGGGGTTAATCCCCTTTTCTCAAAGGAAGAGCCGGACCTGGGGCCACCGCTTACAATTAACTTCGTGGTCCGGTGGGTTGCTTTAGAACCACAAACGCCGATCAATTAACCACGAGTTCCAGTGTCCACCATCTAATTTTGCCGTTTAACTAGAGGTCACGTGGCTTCCTGAACGGGGAGCGCGCCCTCGGTAAAGCACCAATCTTATCTTGATTAGATCTTAATTAGGGCGGCCGAGCGCTGGTGCGTGCCGACTGACGGGTCAATTAGTTAGGTAATTACCTCCCAGCCTATCTCGGTTCGGACAATGCTGGATCAATGGAAGGAAAGGACAAGCACGGACGGGTTGAAACGTCAAGGAATTTATTAATAAGGAAAAAATAAATAAAAAGAACTTTGTATTTCCTTGTGGTGAAAATAAGTAAATTCAAATCAATCACAATAATCTCAAGCAAATAAAGAATTAATCAGGCATTGATAGAAAAACAGACAAAGAGCAGATGCTTATGCCTTACTTACTTAAACAGATGCCTTACTAAAGAGCAGATGCCTTACTTAACAATTAAACACGAGACAAGGGTACCAAGCAGATCATTCAGGGGGGGAGAGAAATTGTCTCGCTCACCAAATAGAAGTCGTCATACATCAAATAAAACGTCCTGAAATGTGTGTGCATGCCTTGTCCGTTGCCAGCACCCTGCCTTGTCATGCGCCCACTCGCAAACAGGCTTGAACACCAATCGACGTCACGTCGTCACCCCCAGGAGCCAGGGACGCCTAGAATCAGGTACACAAAGAGCAGGTCTCGAGCAGAACCAGCATTAATGGTCCAAGCGTCACCCACCATCAGGAGCCACAACCAACGGACAGGTGTAAGGAGCTGTGAGGCACAGTGAGGAATTGTGAGGCGCTGCGAAGGACAGTGAGGTGCTGAGGCGCTGAGTGAAGCTGTAAGGCGCTGAGCCGCTTTGAGGCATGTTGAGGCGCTGCGAGGCGCTGAAAGGCACGCAGAGGCGCTGAGAGGCACGCTGAGGGGCTGAGAGGCACACTGAGGCACTGTGAGAAGCTGTAAGGTTGCAAGGCCATCACCAACTGTCACAAACTCAACTGTCGCCAGCTCAGCAACCATCTGACTGGAACTGACTGGAGGTGACTGGAGCTGAAAATAGCCTTCGCCTGACTTTTACCAACTGACACAAACTGTCGTGAAACTCTCAAAGCTGTAAGAACTGCAACCAGCTGTCGCCAACTGACTGAAAAAAAACCACCCACTCGTCCTTTTTATAGGCGGCCAGTCTGGGCGGAACCTCAAGCAGACTTCAGCCACATCCACCTTGCCTATTGGCACATCATTGCACGTGACAAACCACCAGTCTCACGATCATTCCTGGCCTATGATGCCATGTTTGTGGTGCTGGACGAACGGCAGAAAGCAGCCATTTGCCAGAATTACCGAGCGAAAACGAGAAGCGCTCATAAAATGGCAACAACAATTATCACCTCAATGTTCAGCCCGATACGAAAAAGAGCCAGTTAGCGCCCATAGAGCTGCTGAGCGGGGTGTCAAACGTCGGTGAAAGAGGTGGGTGTCGAACATCAATGGAAAGAGGTGGGTGAGGTAAATAATCCACAGCCGTATTTGACCGTCAGAATAACTGATCAGTAAAAGCCTGTGGTGTGCTTAATCAAATGTCCTGTAAGTAAAAGGTGTAAACAAATCGTCCACCTCCAATCCAATGTGTCCTGATGGAAAGGGGTTAGACGAGCCTCTCTTGGGCTAACGGCTATCTCACGTGCATGAAAATGTCTGTCGTAAAGAGAAAAAGGCCATCCCATAAGAAAGGGAATCTATTCGTTACCCTTCTCAACGCATCAAAGTTAGAATCCCACCAGACATGGGGATGGGTCTAACCTGGACATGCATTTAGGGAAATAACTGTCTGAGGACCTAAATGTTTGTATGCATTCGTCGGATCCGATTCTGAAATCCAAAACAATATTTATAAATGTCTAGGAGCTGTGTGACTCACTCACACAGTTTAGACCTACTGACAAACAAAAAGGGAGGGAGTAACTGCCTCCCCAATGGGTGAGAGACATTGTGGAGTCAGGAATGGCTCCTGTAAAGGAGATGGAGATGTGCAACATGGATGGTAAAAGGAGGGGGTGGGTTCTCAGTCATGTATGTATAAGGAGGGGAAGGGAATGGATCCTTGTAATATAACTACGGTATGTGAAAAGGAAGCACATATATTTTTAATCTATACTGTCCAGCTTTAGTAGGGAAAGCCTCGTTTTGACACACGAGTCATCGATGTCAGATGTCAGGAAGCCCAGGGGTCTGTCCCACAAATGAGCCCATGTATTCCCCCCTCCCCACCTTCTAATTATGATTATAAATCCACTTTTTTCAATCCCACCCACCTCATTCTTTATGCCTTATGAGCTGCAAAATCTAGTAACTCCCTCACCCCCGCCACCCCCAATTATACCGGAACTGGCGAGACCATTTGCATCGTACGGCACTGCGCAAGCTGGTATGGCCAGCCAACTAGTTGACACACTTTGTGTTGGTTTAATCCCTGCTATAAACTGTAAACCTTGGAGATCACATTTTGTATATATATATATATATATATATATTGTTGCGGTTCTGGGAACAGCATCCCTCCAAAGCAATAGCAACCATCATACAGCGGTCCCCAGACAGTTATTCCATTAATGTACGTTCAGATAGTCCCTTCCTTCTTGTCCAGTGGATCAAACGGACAGTGCATTGTGTAAACTTCATAGTTTGGTCTGATTAAATCTCTGCACTCATTCCTATTCTTTTTTTGACTCTTCTACTCTTATTCCTGAGGTAAATCCCAGCCACGTGCGCACTTCGCTGTGAGATGGGTCCTCAGCGAAGGCCAAGCAAGCATTACGTCGGACACCCCTCTGCAGAAATCACAGCCTGGCAAACACACGTGCAGTGATAATTTCCAAACACATACCGAGGAGATGGAAGAAACGGCACCCTAAGTGCTGGCAACTTGCAAAGCGCACGCGACCGCGCCCTTTCCGACCCATTTCCAACACTCTCCATTAATAATTATATCCAATCCTTTCCCTCAATTCCCTGACACAGATCAGGGCTGGCACCGTGCATCCCACCACCTCTGATAACTGCGAACACGATGCTTAATGGTGGAAGGACCCGCGCGCTGACCACGTATACAATGGCAGAACCGCGCGCACTGTACGGGCATGCTCGATGGCGGCGGACCCGCGCGCACTACAGGGCATGCTCGATGGCGGGCCAACCAGCGCGCTGACCACGTGTACAATGGCGGACTTGCGCGCAGCCCGTGATACTTTATCATCGTACAGAACGGGGCACGAATAACACACGTTTTGGTCGGGTCTGCACATGGGTTACAATAACGTCTTACTGTCGGTCTTCGCTCGCCACGACGGCCACAAATGTCTCCGCGGACGGTAGACATCCTCCCGCACCTCCGCCTCGATGCAGCTGCTACCAGGCAGAGGCATGCTGTGTGGCCGGATCGCTCGGGCCATGTGGCGCAACAAGGAGCAGGCACATTGACCAGCGCCAACTGTGGGTCATGGCACGGGGTTCGGTGCAGGGAGATTCATATCACGGGGTTTGGTGCAGGGCGATTCGTGTCACGGTGCTCGGAGCGAGACGATTCCGCAGCTCGGAGCCATCTGGCCAGAAGTAAAGTGGAGCCGCTTCCGGTCATGGCGCCCGGCCCTGTGCTGGCGGGGCACAATCAGAGCGCCCGATTAGGATCATGACATCGCTTCGGGTCGTTACCCCCACCCGCACCACGGGATCTATAAAAGAACAGGTCGCGGAGCTGCTAGTTGTCGCCGTTCCTGCTCATTGCTCCTGTCTGCTAGTTCCAGTGTGCTCGTTCCTGTGGTCGTCATTCCTGCCCATCTTCCTGTCGACTCATTCTGTCTTGCTTGGGATTGACAACCTACCCATTCGCCTGCTGGCTCCGCCCTTCTTTACCAATTCACCTGCTGACTCCGCCTTCTTCACCACCTCGTCGTCTCTCTCACCCATTGGCTTCTGACTCCAACCAAGTCCCTCCTTCACGCCCGACGGCACATCTCATTCTCTGGACCGACGCTAGCTGCACGAAGTGCCACGAAGCACCAGCTGTCAGGGAGGTATCGCCCAGCGGAGCATCCCCCCACAACGTATTGGTGGCGTGGTCGGGCAATCGTGCAAGGTATTGAGAGACAGTTAGCCTCATCTCCTCTCCTCTTTTGTCTTCATTAACTCCTCTTCATCGGGTGTGTGTGGTGGTGGTGTGTGTTGTGGTGTGTGTGTGTGTGTGTTGTGTGTGTGTGTGTGTGTGTGTGATGTCCTGGCGCCTGTCCTCGCTTAAGTTAGATTGTACAATAATTATATCGGGATAACTCTGCTCTGTCTGCTTTTTAAGTTGCTTGTATATTGCCACACCTCTCACATTTCTTCCTCTCTTCTTATTCACTGTGCCACATAGCTTTCTTCACCTGCCTGTAATAAATCCCTTTGTAGAAATGTTCCCAGCTCTTTTTGTCTGTTCTTTCATTGATCCAGCATGGTCCATATCCTAACTTAGCCGGGACTTTATTCCCAACGATCCGTTCCTTTTAGCCGGTACATGCTTGGCAGTGTCGCTCGGCTGCATCTGATCCGTTAAAGTGATCCGTTCGGACAAGGCGTACCGAGGGCGTTCCCCCAGTAATTACATCACGTAGTTATTTTTAGGCAACCGGACTAACTAGACGGAGGACCCTAAGGTCACGTGGTTGAGTTACTGCATTCACGATCAGTTAGCGACCCGCCGCATCACGGAATTATCCGTGTGCCACGGCTGCAATTCCGGGGAGTCTGGTGGGAACCGAGATAGCTTCCACCCCCTGGTGGTCTTCTCACCCGACCCACACAATATATAATTATATATAATATATATTATATATATATATATTAATTATATTATATATATATATATTTATTTATATATATTGTTTGGGCCAGGGTTCGGTGTCGATAAACGACCACTTAACTAGGTGGAGCAGTGGAGTCGTCTCCCGCCGAACACCCGGAATTTAGGTCGTAACCCTTGGATAGCTCCAAGGTCACGGGGTCCCTTAGCAGACTATGGTCACCAATATTTTGACGGCGTGGGATAGGGTTAATTGCCTAATTTCAATATACCTAAATACCCACGTCGTCCAACTACCGGGGAACCCACACCTCGGCCGACTTTGCCCGAATCGAGTCGCTATCACCGACTCGGATCCGGCGTAACCGAGCGGAAGTTACCAAAGCCGCGCCGGACCAAATGAACAATTTACGGCACGAACGGCCTTGCTAATTCTCAAACCGCACCATGCTAGGCCAATGGAGGAAAGCACAGAAAACGAGATGGAACATTTAACAGGGGATTCATTTTACAATAATAATCGGAAGGGGAACACAGAGCAGAGTTATCACGATAAAAGGCAGGCAATGTACAAGCAAAGGAAAGCACTTACACAATTCTACTTAACAGACTGGGTCCACGGACACACACACACACACAAGAACTGGACGCCGTGGGTCTATCTTGGTCAAGCCGGGCCGGGGTACCTGTCCGCTTCATGTGGCCACACCGACTCCGAAACCACCACGGTGGGACCCGAAGTCCACGGCCCAAGAACAAGGCGCTCAACCACGATCACCACGGTCTCCGTCCGCTCCAGCCACGACCACGACCGTCTGCAGAACGCTCGTCGACAACCACAGACCGCCCGCAATCGCCACGATCACCGTCTGCCGAACGCTGGTCCAGAACAACCACATCCTCCTCTTTAGGAGGGAGGGGCTTCTTCTCCCCGCCACTCGCCTGCTGATTGGACGGTGGGTTGTCAGGCGACTAGTGGTGGCCTCCCGATTGGCTGGGGCGCGCGTGTGGTGCTCATCCTCCGCTCATTGGCTGAGGAGAAACGCTCTCTGCTCCTCCTTGGAGCGGCAGCTTCGACCCGAAGGCGACGAAGGCTCCGCCCACGTCCTCAGCCAAAAACACGTGCGTAATGGCGACCGGTCGAGTGCAGGACGGCGTGCTGTTGTTGTCGTTGTTGTAGTTGTAGCTGTTGTATAAAAACCTAACTGAAAAAAACAAACTCATAGCGCACACACGAAAATCCCATTAGACAGAAGAAGGGTTCTAACTATAAACACATACTTATCGAAATAACTGAACTACGGGACCGCTGTCTGTCTGTGTGCAATGGCTTCCAGATTCGTAACAATATATATATATATATATATTATAAAAATAATTAATGTATATATATAATAATAAAAATAAATATTTTATATATATATAGCTGCTTAATGCCATTTATGCATTGATGGAGAAACCGTCATAAATTCACTCTTCGGTTGAGCACACACTGCCATAAAATCTATGAGCTTTCCTGTGGTGACTTAGAGCCATAAACTTGAGAACATTTCCAGTGGTGCTGTGATGCGATAGACGTGTGTGTAAGGGTGCGAGCTTTACAGAATGTAGCAAACAAGACGCGGTCTTTATATGGAGCAATTTGCTCAACTACATGTGGCAAGCACAAGGACAGAGGGTACACGTGACGAACGAACGCATTCCCTTAACGCTTGAGGTGTCATGATGATAAAAGGACCAAATCTGTAGGAGGGTATTCGATGTGGTGGATCTCAGACCATGCTGTAATGAGCTACGTTTCACCTCGAGTTCAGTAAACATGCAAGACCTTGGAGGGGTTGTATTTCAAAGATTTTACTAAAAGATGTAATTTCTTTTCAATCTAAAAAGTATATTTATGCTTTTCAATGAAGGAATATAAGTTATAAAGTTCGTAAAAAAACAACAATCTACTCGACATATATGCCTGTAAATAGAAAAGAACAAAATGGTGTTTGTAGGATGACATTGTACACCATTCAGAGTGCATTTTGAATATCCTTCGTAGAGGTGTATGACACCCTCCTCGTTCGCTTACATTCCAATGTCCTCCACCTCGTTGAGAAAACATCTTCATCGTTCGTGCTGCACCCGACCCGACCTCTTGACCCTGCTAGATACTGCATCCTCTTTGTTCAGTACCGTATCTTTGTGTGGCACTGCACTCTCCAGTTCAGTAAGTTTACAACATCCCCCACCACCCCTCCTCCCTCCACTCATCACTGGAGTACCTAGTAACTCCATTTGTAGGATGGCATGGGAAAAACAATGGCGTTGTATCAAATGTGTAAAAATGATATGCTGAAAATAGCTACTATAACGTACGTCATACAGTGAAGTTTGTAAGCCTTTTGAAAGCCAACTTTTCATCCTCAAGCATTTTTTAGAACTAACGAGAGTAATAAAGACACCAGAATACATCGCTAAAGTACCAAATCGGAGATCGCAAAATCATCAAATTGTACGTCATGTCTCATCAATTTCAGCAGACAGCCTAGCACAAATAAAATAAGGGGTGGCAGGATGGTCGAGAGGTATGCTCACTCGCCTCTAAGCAGTCTACATCGATATACCACGATGAAGAAGGCAATCAAAAAACTTCACGATAGATCTTGAATAAACAAATTGATAATCGTTTAAGTACAATGCCACATAAAAACTTATAATTTCATGAGGGCACTGGTACACAATGACCTACTCTTTTCAAAATACACTACAGGACATCTCCAGCTCCCTAAAACAAGTGCACGACTTTTACAAGTGCCAAATCATCACAAGCCTATAAAAATGTGATTAAATGAGTGGATTCACGAGGCTTGAAATAACACAAGAAAAGGGTTTATTACTTACGAAATCTAAAGATTTCGTAAGTATATTGATGACTTCTTTCCTCTGTTTGTGTGTTTCTCTGTTTGTCTGTTTGTGTGTTTCTCTGTTTGTCTGTTTGTGTGTTTCTCTGTTTGTGTATTTGTGTGTTTGTTTTGTTTGTTTGTAGGCACGATAACTCGAGAACGGAAGAAACTACCAATGTCAAATTATACCACGTGATTCAGGAGGGTGATGGCTAGCGCTGATTAGATATTGGTCAAAATCGGTCAAGGTCAAGGTCACAGTGAGGTCAAACATAATTTCTGTAAATTCATGTGGAGAAATGGAGTATTTTTTGCTTCGGTCGACGTTACGAGTTCGTTTTAACTTCGATTTAATTTTGTCTTCGGTTTTTGCGATCGCTTAGGACGCTTAAAACTCGGTTTGTCGAAATTCTGGTAAAATCGGATGTTTTTGGAGACGTTTTAAGATTGTATAAAAATATTTTCACTCGCCACGTCACGGCTCGTCACGTGGTGCAGCGCGCTCGAGCAGAGGCGTCGTGAGGTCACGTAAAGGGTTTTGCGTGTGTGCGCTGAAGGTGTTTCGATAAAGATGGTGTTAAAAGTCATTTTTTATCCCAATAAAGGTATCGTCGCATGCCTGACTCGCTAAGCCGTCGCGATTATGTAAAGATTGTGGTGGATGGCCGAAATATTACGGTTTTGTGACTGATAAAAAATATTAAATAATCGCGTGGAGAAATGGAGATTTTTGCTTCGGTCGACGTTATGATTTTTGATGGTTTGGTACAGAATCATCGTTAAAGAAACTTCTTGTTTGCGTCGCTACCTTCTCTAGAGACAGCTTTTATTAGACAAGGTCAGAGGTCAAGTTGACGATTTCGTAAGTACTAGTCTATGACTGCTTGTTTATTTTATTTATTTATTAAAAGAGGAAGGACAGTGGAGATGAAGGAAGAGAAATCAGTAAACAAAAATGGTGTAAAATAAAGAAGGATATAACGTACTTTTGTTCTTCCACATTGCACAAATCAAGTTGGCGCTGTGGACGTGTCCTGTTAAAAACATGATCAAAATGGGGAAAAAGGAGACGTTTCAGTACAATCAAAAACATTTTTGGGCTGAGCTCATTTTCCGTTTGTTCATTGAGCTTACACTTAATTTTCAGGCAAATGAGCATAAGAACTTCATAATATGGACACCCCGTCAATCAGTCCGACTTACCGTGAGGAGAATATAAACAATACAACATGGCAGATTACCTTTTGTGTTTTCCCAAAGATTAGATTTCATTTTTAAAATTCAAGTTGTGTCCACCTTCAAGATGAGGATATATTAAAACGGAATTTTTTATTTTTATTTATCCTTGTTTAAAATACTTCATTTTAAAGTAAAAAATTTCAATTGAAAATCTGATTTTTAATGAAAACAACAGGTGTTTATGAAAACAAACAAAATGTTGGCTCTGTGTTCAACCTCTTGCGCTCTTTTCCAAACCTACCACTGTCCCTCGACTATACTCATAATCACCCATTTTCTCATCTTTGACAAAACGTTTTTCTCTGAGACCCCCACAATCTTACTTCGTTCAAATCACATTGACTCGAAAGATGGGAAAACACCTCCTCCACTCCTGTATCACAGACGACCTATACTTTGGTGCCCACGTATAATCTTGATTTATAGCAGACATTGTACTTTATCGGAGTGATGCACACTCGACGTGACCAGGCATGTTTGGACAATAAAGTGACGTTGAGACGACAGACTTAAACTGGAGGACATGTCATGCTCTTTTTATACTCGTCCAGGCAGAGACAAAAGAGTAAAGGTTATGTTGGAGAATCCATCCACGGCCAAACGATGATCTCTCTC
>CM068956.1:155617153-155628501 GCA_035128595.1 Eptatretus atami | reverse complement strand
GCAGGGAGATTCATATCACGGGGTTTGGTGCAGGGCGATTCGTGTCACGGTGCTCGGAGCGAGACGATTCCGCAGCTCGGAGCCATCTGGCCAGAAGTAAAGTGGAGCCGCTTCCGGTCATGGCGCCCGGCCCGTGTGCTGGCCGGGGCACAATCAGAGCGCCCGATTAGGATCATGACATCGCTTCGGGTCGTTACCCCCACCCGCACCACGGGATCTATAAAAGAACAGGTCGCGGAGCTGCTAGTTGTCGCCGTTCCTGCTCATTGCTCCTGTCTGCTAGTTCCAGTGTGCTCGTTCCTGCTCGTCATTCCTGCCCATCGTTCCTGTCGACTCATTCTGTCTTGCTTGGGATTGACAACCTACCCATTCGCCTGCTGCTCCGCCCTTCTTTACCAATTCACCTGCTGACTCCGCCTTCTTCACCACCTCGTCGTCTCTTCTCCACCCATTGGCTTTTGACTCCAACCAAGTCCCTCCCTCACGCCCGACGGTCACATCTCATTCTCTGGACCGACGCTAGCTGCACGAAGTGCCACGAAGCACCAGCTGTCAGGGAGTATCGCCCAGCGGAGCATCCCCCCCACAACGTATTGGTGGCGTGGTCGGGCAATCGTGCAAGGTATTGAGAGACAGTTAGCCTCATCTCCTCTCCTCTTTTTGTCTCATTAACTCCTCTTCATCTGTGTGTGTGTTGTGTGTGTGTGTGTGTGTGTGTGTGTGTGTGTGTGTGTGTGTGTGTGTGTGTGTGGTGTGTGTGTGTGTGTCCTGGCGCCTGTCCTCGCTTAAGTTAAGATTGTACAATAATTATATCGGGATAACTCTGCTCTGTCTGCTTTTGTAAGTTGCTTGTATATTGCCACACCTCTCACATTTCTTCCTCTCTCTGCTTATTCACTGTGCCACATAGCTTTCTTCACCTGCCTGTAATAAATCCCTTTGTAGAAATGTTCCCAGCTCGTTTTTGTCTGTTCTTTCATTGATCCAGCATGGTCCATATCCTAACTTAGCCGGGACTTTATTCCCAACGATCCGTTCCTTTTAGCCGGTACATGCTTGGCAGTGTCGCTCGGCTGCATCTGAGCCGTTAAAGTGATCCGGTTCGGACAAGGCGTACCGAGGGCGTGTCCCCCAGTAATTACATCACGTAGTTATTTTTAGGCAACCGGACTAACTAGACGGAGGACCCTAAGTCACGTGGTTGAGTTACTGGCATTCAAGATCAGTTAGCGACCCGCCGCATCACGGAATTATCCGTGTGCCACGGCCTGCAATTCCGGGGAGTCTGGTGGGAACCCGAGATAGCTTCCACCCCCTGGTGGTCTTCTCACCCGACCCACAACATATATATATATATATATATTATATTATATATATTGTTGTGGCCAGGGTTCGGTGTCGATAAACGACCACTTAACTAGGTGGAGCAGTGGAGTCGTCTCCCGCCGAACACCCGGAATTTAGGTCGTAACCCTTGGATAGCTCCAAAGGTCACGGGTCCCTTAGCAGACTATGGTCACCAATATTTTGACGGCGTGGGATAGGGTTAATTGCCTAATTTCATATAACTAAATATCCACGTCGTCCAACTACCGGGGAACCCACACCTCGGCCGACTTTGCCCGAATCGAGTCGCTATCACCGACTCGGATCCGGCTAACCGAGCGGAAGTTACCAAAGCCGCGCCGGACCAAATGAACAATTTACGGCACGAACGGCCTTGCTAATTCTCAAACGCGCACCATGCTAGGCCAATGGAGGAAAGCACAGAAAACGAGATGGAACATTTAACAGGATTCATTTTACAATAATAATCGGGAAGGGAACACAGAGCAGAGTTATCACGATAAAAGGCAGGCAATGTACAAGCAAAGGAAAGCACTTACACAATTCTACTTAACAGACTGGGTCCACGGAAACCCACAACACACACACACACACACACACAAGAACTGGACGCCGTGGGTCTATCTTGGTCAAGCCGGGCCGGGGTACATGTCCGCTTCATGTGGCCACACCGACTCCGAAACCACCACGGTGGGACCCGAAGTCCACGGCCCAAGAACAAGCCGCTCAACCACGATCACCACGTCTCCGTCCGCTCCAGCCACGACCACGACCGTCTGCAGAACGCTCGTCGACAACCACAGACCGCGCCGCAATCCGCACGATCACCGTCTGCCGAACGCTGGTCCAGACAACCACACTCCTCCTCTTTAGGAGGGAGGGGCTTCTTCTCCCCGCCACTCGCCTGCTGATTGGACGGTGGGTTGTCAGGCGACTAGTGGTGGCCTCCCGATTGGCTGGGGCGCGCGTGTGGTGCTCTCTCTCCGCTCATTGGCTGGAGGAAACGCTCTCTGCTCCTCCTTGGAGCGGAGCTTCGACCCGAGGCGACGAAGGCTCCGCCCCACGTCCTCAGCCAAAAACACGTGCGTAATGGCGACCGGGTCGAGTGCAGGAGGCGTGCTGTTGTTGTCGTTGTTGTAGTTGTAGCTGTTGTATAAAACCTAACTGAAAAAAACAAACTCATAGCGCACACACGAAATTCCCATTAGACAGAAGAAGGGTTCTAACTATAAACACATACTTATCGAAATAACTGAACTACCGGGACCGCTGTCTGTCTGTGTGCAATGGCTTCCAGATTCGTAACAATATATATATTATATATATATATATATATATATATATATAATATAATTATAATATATAGCTGCTTAATGCCATTTATGCATGTGATGGAGAAACCGTCATAAATTCACTCTTCGTTGAGCACCACACTGCCATAAAATCTATGAGCTTCCTGTGGTGACTTAGAGCCATAAACTTGAGAACATTTCCAGTGGTGCTGTGATGCGATAGACGTGTGTTAAGGGTGCGAGCTTTACAGAATGTAGCAAACAAGACGCGGTCTTTATATGGAGCAATTTGCTCAACTACATGTGGCCAAGCACAAGGACAGAGGGTACACGTGACGAACGAACCGCATTCCCTTAACGCTTGAGGTTCATGATGATAAAAGGACCAAATCTGTAGGAGGGTATTCGATGTGGTGGATCTCAAGACCATGCTGTAATGAGCTACGTTTCACCTCGAGTCAGTAAACATGCAAGACCTTGGAGGGGTTGTATTTCAAAGATTTTACTAAAAGATGTAATTTCTTTCAATCTAAAAAGTATATTTATGCTTTTCAATGAAGGAGATATAAGTTATAAAGTTCGTAAAAAAACAACAATCTTACTCGACATATATGCCTGTAAATAGAAAAGAACAAAATGGTGTTTGTAGGATGACATTGTACACCATTCAGAGTGCATTTTGAATATCCTTCGTAGAGGTGTATGACACCCTCCTCGTTCGCTACATTCCAATGTCCTCCACCTCGTTGAGAAAACATCTTCATCGTTCGGTGCTGCACCCGACCCGACCCTCTTGACCCTGCTAGATACTGCATCCTCTTTGTTCAGTACCGTATCTTTGTGTGGCACTGCACTCTCCAGTTCAGTAAGTTTACAACATCCCCCACCACCCCTCCTCCCTCCACTCATCACTGGAGTACACTAGTACTCCATTTGTAGGGATGGCATGGGGAAAACAATGGCTGTTGTATCAAATGTGTATAAAATGATATGCTGAAAAGCTACTATAACGTGACGTCATACAGTGAAGTTGTAAGCCTTTTTGAAAGCCATACTTTTCATCCTCAAGCATTTTTAGAACTAACGAGAGTAATAAAGACACCAGAATACATCGCTAAAGTACCAAATCGGGAGATCGCAAAAATCATCAAATTGTACGTCATGTCTCATCAATTTCAGCAGACAGCCTAGCACAATAAAATAAGGGGTGGCAGGATGGTCGAGAGGTATGCTCACTCGCCTCTAAGCAGTCTACATCGATATACCACGATGAAGAAGGCAATCAAAAAACTTTCACGATAGATCTGAATAAACAAATTGATAATTCGTTTAAGTACAATGCCACATAAAAACTTATATTTCATGAGGGCACTGGTACACAATGACCTACTCTTTTCAAAATACACTACAGGACATCTCCAGCTTCCTAAAACAAGTGCACGACTTTTACAAGTGCCAAATCATCACAAGCCTATAAAAAATGTGATTAAATGAGTGGATTCACGAGGCTTGAAATAACACAAGAAAGGGTTTATTACTTACGAAATCTAAAGATTTCGTAAGTATATTGATGACTTCTTTCCTCTGTTTGTGTGTTTCTCTGTTTGTGGTGTTTCTCTGTTGTCGTTTGTGTGTTCTCTGTTTGTGTATTTGTGTGTTTGTTTGTTTGTTTGTAGGCACGATAACTCGAGAACGGAAGAAACTACCAATGTCAAATTATACCACGTGATTCAGGAGGGTGATGGCTAGCGCTGATTAGATATTGGTCAAAATCGTCAAAGGTCAAGGTCACAGTGAGGTCAACATATTCTGTAAATTCATGTGGAGAAATGGAGTATTTTTTGCTTCGGTCGACGTTACGAGTTCGTTTTAACTTCGATTTTAATTTTGTCTTCGTTTTTTGCGATCGCTTAGGACGCTTAAAACTCGGTTGTCGAAATTCTGGGTAAAATCGGATGTTTTGGAGACGTTTTAAGATTGTATAAAAATATTTCACTCGCCACGTCACGGCTCGTCACGTGGTGCAGCGCGCTCGAGCAGAGGCGTCGTTGAGTCACGTAAAGGTTTTGCGTGTGTGCGCTGAAGGTGTTTTCGATAAAGATGGTGTTTAAAAGTCATTTTTTATCCCAATAAAGGTTATCGTCGCATGCCTGACTCGCTAAGCCGTCGGTATATGTAAAGTTGTTGTGGATGGCCGATATTACGGTTTGTGACTGATAAAAATATTAAATAATCGCGTGGAGAAATGGAGATTTTTGCTTCGGTCGACGTTATGATTTTGATGGTTTGGTACAGAATATCGTAGAAACTTCTGGTTTGCGTCGCTACCTTCTCTAGAGACAGCTTTTATTAGACAAGGTCAGAGGTCAAGTTGACGATTTCGTAAGTATTCAGTCTATGACTGCTTGTTTATTTATTTATTTATTAAAAGAGGAAGGACAGTGGAGATGAAGGAAGAGAAATCAGTAAACAAAAAATGTGTAAAAATAAAGAAGGATAAACGTACTTTGTTCTTCCACATTGCACAAATCAAGTTGGCGCTGTGGACGTGTCCTGTAAAAACATGATCAAAATGGGGGAAAAAGGAGACGTTTCAGTACAATCAGAAACATTTTGGCTGAGCTCCATTTCCGTTTGTTCATTGAGCTTACACTTAATTTTCAGCAAATGTAGGCATAAGAACTTCATAATATGGACACCCGTCATCAGTCCGACTACCGGAGGAGATATAAACAATACAACATGGCAGATTACCTTTTGTGTTTTCCCAAAGATTAGATTCATTTTAAAATTCAAGTTGTTGTCCACCTCAAGATGAGGATATATAAAACGGAATTTTTTATTTTATTTATCCTTGCTTAAAATACTCATTTTAAAGTAAAAATTTCAATTTGAAATCTGATGTTTAATGAAACAACAGGTGTTTATGAAAACAAACAAAATGTGGCTCTGTTGTCAACCTCGTTGCGCTCTTTCCCAAACCTACCACTGTCCCTCGACTATACTCATAAATCACCCATTTTTCATCTTTGGACAAACGTTTTCTCTGAGACCCCCACAATCTTACTTCGTCAAATCACATTGACTCGAAAGATGGGAAAACACCCTCCTCCACTCCTGTATCCAAGACTACCTATACTTTGGTGCCCACGATAATCTGATTTATAGCAGACATTGTACTTTATCGGAGTGATGGCACACTCGACGTGACCAGCATTTTGGGACAATAAAAGTGAGTGAGACGACAGACTTTAAACTGGAGGACGATGTCATGCTCTACTCGTCCAGGCAGAGACAAAAGAGTAAAAGGTGATGTTGGAGAATCCATCACGGCCAAAGATGCGAACAAAGCAGCAAATACCGCAACTCAGTACGAGATCTGGAGGTCAATTTGAAGAGGGTCTAACAGTATTTCCGCATTTTGAGTGATCATCCATCCTTCCATGTGGAGGGCCGTGCCAACAAGCAGGATATAAGGCTCAAGAAAAGCTTTTCTCTTTATAAGCGACGGTCCATCATGATTCAGTGAGTTGTCTTTCAATGTAATTTACATTTGATAGAATCTCATAATAATGAATTGATACGTTCTGTGGACCATTGGTATATTGAAGATTCCATGATATTGGGACTACCACACCCACACCCCACCCAATTTATACTACATGAGAGATGTCTGTCGATGTGTATGTCTGTGTCGCAATGTTTCTTAGAGACGGCCAAACAGATCTTTGTCAAACTTTCAGAGGTTCATCATCATCATATTCTACAGTGTATTAGGACAAAAGTTTTGGTAAAAAAAAACAAATAATAATAATAATAATAATTAAAAATCGCTCTATCGTGCCTTAACCTTTGTAGCTAAATGAAAGTTAATATTAAATTATCCCCGACCCCATGCTTTGCCCCCCCCCCACCCCACCCCCACCCCAAAGAGTTTAGGTCTCCACAACAAAAAACAAAATTGCATTTCTTCAAAATGCCAACAGCACTGGGCAACACCCCTGCTAGTGATTTCATAAAATACAGCAAAAGTGTTCTTAGATCAGCATGCTGTAAGCATGGAAGAGACCATTAAGCAGAAAAGTATAAACATGCTGCTACTTGTGCTTTCTGAAGCTAGAGAAAGCAGGGTTTGACAAACCGCATCATCGGATGCCTGGGGCTTGTGATTTTTCACTGCCTGGCTGTTTGAACTTTCATTGATCAATTGTTTCTTTGCTGCTTTAACCAAACAGGTTATTTTCCATTTTACTGACCTATTTTGCTCACCATTGTCCCAGAGTGATAATTAGCCTTGTCTGTTCCCAAAGGGATGGGAGAGGACATTGTAATCGGTTTGTGTGCCGGTGCATGTGTTTCGGTCAGTGATTCCACACAAAGACCAACTTTAACATTACACCCCAAGCACCCTCAAGCACAGCTCGACACAGTTGTCTAACCTAACCATGACATTCCTACATCTAATTTAACCACATGTTGATATTGTACCTTTATCGTGTATTATCCAAAAGTTATCCGCGCTCGCTCCCGAGTGTGATTTTTTTCCAGCACCGCGCATAGTATGCCGCAAGATATACAGACTCAACTAGCGTGCCCAACTCGTCTTAGGGACGGTCTGACAAAGTTGTCGAATTTGACAGTAAGCCGTCTGATTTTATGTTTAAGGGACCGAAAGTCACGACCTTGAGTTTCAGGGACACGGCTTTGATTTGTTGTCTGGTTTGCCCGCCTCCTCATTCGGGTTGATAAGGGGGAGGCGGAGGGGGGGGGGGGTTAGAATTATTTTCTTCACTCTTGTGAAAGGTCAGCAGAGGCATGTCTCAATTGCGCACGTGTTGCTGCCCAAAAGGTTGAGTCATTCTATGTTCAATTAAAGGTAAGATAACTCGAGACAAATTCAAATATATATTAATTTTAATCCCTTTTATGATGTGCACACATGAAGCATGGCCCCGTACCAATCATTCGCATTCACCTTTTCTTTCCACCTCCAGCAGATGTCACAGAATGGCAGTTATGTCCAAGTGCAAAAAATAAAACTACATCATGTTCTGTTCCGTATCTAAGCTTGCTGAAGACCTCGAGCTTCTGCAGAAATTTGACCTCACCCTATATTTATGCATCTCAAAGCAGGCCACCTTTATGCTAGGGTGGAACTTGCAACCAGTTTTATCAGTCTTCCGTCATTGCCGCATAAACAATTTATTCTCATGCTGGGTAGAGGTGGAAGATGCCCTTCAGGTAGACTTGGAGGTTAAAAACAGAGGAAAAGAAATAATTCAATAAAGTAATCCAGTCTTCATCTACGTCCCTCAAAAACCGCATTTCCTGTTCACCATCTGAGCAGTGGACACGATCATCACTCCAGACTTAGGGCCCTGTCACACCTTGACGTTTTAGCCAGCGTATGGCAACGTATCAAAATGTATCTAAAACGCTGCGGTACGCTGAACTATGATGTTTTTTTCAGTTTGGGCATATTCATAACGAGTTGGACGTATGCATAACGTATTAGTAATGTACACAGAACGTTTTGATAACTTATAGATAACTTATACCAACGAATGCTTAGCGTGTTGTCGGCGTTCACAACCTATGCCCAACGATAGTCTAACTTATGCATAGCGCGCGGCAGCGTATCGCCGACGATCACGTGGCGTAGCCTATTAATAGGCTGCCGCTCAACGATTTAAATCATAATCGCACTAGAAATCGAAGTGTCAACATCACAGTCATGCGAAGAAAAAAAAACAAAAAAAAAAAAAAACATGGAGTCTGGAACACTGACGGGTTCCTCCTGTGAAGCCCATTTTTATATACAATTCCCTAAACGCTGCCAATATGCCATTATACGAGCTGTAAGTTAGAACACGTTCAGTAAGTTCTGTGGTCGTCCGGAAGACGTCAAATACGTCTACATACGTCAATATGCATTGGAGATACGTACACATAGGTTCAAGGCACGTTACTCATAGGTTAGAAATAAGTTTCGGGTACGCTAAACATTACCTCGACGTGTTTCGACTTATGAGTAACTTACAAGTAACGTGTGTTGACGTGTGTCAACGATCGCATAACGTGCCTACAACTTATGGCCAGCGTATGCGGAACGTGCGAGTCATACGCTGGCATACGTCGAAAAATTTGAGCATGCTTAAAATTTGTCGACGAGCTCGGCGTACTACGACGTATGCCAGCGTGCTTCAGCGTGCTCTAACGTATACAAAACTTACCCATAACGTATTCGACTGTGTGCCAGCGTATTCGCCAAATTTTTCATACGTCGGCATACGCTGGCTAAAACGTCAAGGTGTGACAGGGCCTTTACCGAATAAATTACTTGCCTTCAGTTTTTGAAAAGTTAAACACTGGGAGGTGGTTTAAAAAAAAATATTTTAAAAAGCCTTCACCAAAGTATGAAAAACAGATTATAAGTGGCAAATTGAGTTGAGAAGGGAATGGAATAGTATGAAGATTAGTTTGTGATGGAGAAGGAACAAAGTGTGATGAAGAAATGGGGTCTCACCTCCACTGTCGGATGCACATCCATACAAAGGCAACAAGGTAGAAGGGCAGGAAGAGGGTGCAGCAGAACACGATGGCGTACATGTACACCTTATCTGAATGGAGGAGGAGAAAGGAATGATATATTTACATAAAGTCGCCAACTTACATCGATTTGATTTGCGTCGTTTCGAAAGAAGGTCATTAACACATTATGGGACAATAGTAGATTTAAGTCACGCGAGTCCGATATAAGGTCGTTTGAAATTTTTTTAAGTACAGTAATATAGTGTGCCTTGCAATTTTTAAAAATACAGTAGCGCAACGTCTGCCAGTGTAGAAGCGACCCGCTTATGGAGAGCAGACAACATGGAAAGCGCTCATTGGATGCCGCGTCATTTTATCTCCCAGCGACATGTGTTTCACCCTGTGGTGAAGTGTACTTTGGTATACTTTAGTGAAGGTTAAGTTAAGTTAGGGTGACCAAAAGTTTTTCCCTGGCAACACATTCTCCCACAATACATAACACGAAGTATACGGGGAAAAAAAATCGTGTCTGAATAATGTCTTTTCAAACAGTGTCACAGTTTTTTGGAACGCATCCACGAAGGAAAGGGTTTTGAAAGTCCTGCTAAATGGAAGGGTTTTGAAAGTGCTAAAAAGGTGATTTGTGTTCTAAAGTGTTCAAGTATATAATCCAATTGAATGGCACTCGGTAGAGCGCATACCGCCACCGCATTGCCTGATCCAGTAGAACATATCGGGCCCAATACATTTTTGAAATATCAGCTCTCTATCGTATTTGGCCCTTTCTCCCAATGGTGAAGATCCACGTTAAAAATTAAACAACTCTCGTATCCGGATCCGAAACTTCACCAAAATTGAATCAATTTTACCTTGTCACACACCCAACCTGTCCACCAAGTTTCATCCGAATCCGTGCACGACTTTTTGAGATATCGGGCTATATATGTATATATATATATATAGTTTTTGGCCCGATCTCTCAATGGAGAAGAATCACTGAAAAAATTCTAGTAGTCGGATCCGGATCTTCACGAAAATCGAATCAATTCATCCTTGTCATACACCCAACCTATCCAACAAATTTCATCCAAATCTGTGCACAACTTTTTGAGATATCCTGCACACAAACAGACAAACAGACAGACAGACAGACAGACAGGGGTGAAAACATTTCCTCCTTCCACCTTTGGTGGTGGAAATACAAGGAAATCAGACACAGGCAGAGGCCATTCAGCCCATCATGCCTGTGTGAACACCATACTAATTTATCAACACAAGATCCAAGGAAGAAAATGCAAATTTTAGAATTATTTGAAAAATCTATTTATTTTAAGTTTATGTATTTTTTTTCTTCTTGTTCTCCTTAGGGGAGGGGGCATGGGCTTCGTTAGAAACACACAACATCAACCACACAACACTCCTTGACGAGACCCCACCAACAGCACTCCGTACACAATCAATGTTCAAACTACCTAAAACTCCTGTCAACATCCCTATACCCCTCTATCTCCATAACTTCCAGGTACCTATCTAATTCCAATTTAAACTTATCTACTGTTTCTGCTGCCACTACCTTTCCAGGGAGACCATTCCATGCATTAACTACTCTCTGAGTAAAAGTCCCCTGCCTTACTACCGTCTCAACTCTGCTCTTCTTTACTCTCAGGCCCCTGGTCAACTCTGTTGAATAATTCATCTGCACTTATTTTATCCATATATTTCATTATCTTAAACATCTCTATCATATCTCCTCAGAACCGCCTTCTTTCTGGTGTATAAAGCCCTGTCTCCTTCAGCCGCTCCTGGAACCAATCTAGTAACCCTGCGCTGAACCCTCTCCATGGCATATACTGTATATCCTTCCTGAACTGTGGTGACCAAAACTGCACACAATATTCTGGACGTGGCCCTCACTAAATTCCTGTACAATGTTAACACCACCTCTTTAGATTTATAAATGATCCCCCACTGAATACAACCTAAAACCCTATTTGCTCTACCTATAGCTGCCTGGCATTGTGCTGAATGCTTACCTCCCATATCTATTACCATCCCCAGATCCTTCTCCTGTGTGACACGCTCCAAAATTACCACTTGCATCATGTAATCTCTATTTTCATTATTCTTTCCATTCCCCAACACCTTACACTTGCTCAGGTTAAATTCCATCTGCCAATC
>CM068956.1:155588639-155601129 GCA_035128595.1 Eptatretus atami | reverse complement strand
GCACGGCCGTTTGGAATCGATCTCGGGCAAATTAAACGAACGGGACCTGAGAAATGAAAACGCTTCGTGGATACGAGTAGCACCGAGGACGCGATGAAATGTAAATGTGACGTCGAAGGAGGAACGAGGAAACTCCACAGCAGTCATAACCAGGAACATTGTCACGTGACACGGGGGACGCCTTCTTTCATTGGTTCACTCTTTTTCGACTGTCAGAATTTCAAAATCCTGTCAAGCTGATAACATCACAACTCAATAATATACTCATTCCACAATATTGTTAATAAAATATAGATGTATCGACGGCCGCTGTAATAAATAAAAAAATTCATATTATGTACGCGGCCAGCAGATCCATCGAGCGGCTACACCGCCTTAAATTATGGACTGTGTCTCCAAAGGTGGTTTATTCCCGGCGACATCAAAATATTACCTACGGAAATACAATAAAACTTCCCTTTGGTTGGAGGTGTCTGTCTCTCTCTCATGCCTCTTCTTCTCTCTCATCTCTATCTCTGCTCTCATCCTCTCTATCCATCTCTCCCATCCTCTATCTTCTCCCATCTCCTCTCTCTCTCACTATCCTCTATCTCTCTCCCATCCTCTCTCTCTCCCATCCTCTCTCTCTCATCCTCTATCTCTCTCATCCTCTCTATCTCTCTCCCATCCTCTCTCTCTCATCTCTACTCTCTCTCATCCTCTATCTCTCTCCCATCCTCTTTCTCTCATCTCTATCTCTCTCATCCTCTCTACTCTCTCTTCCATCCTCTCTCTCTCATCTCTATCTCTCTCATCCTCTATCTCTCCATCCTCTATCTCTCTCCCATCCCTTCTCTCTCATCCTCTATCTCTCTCATCCTCTTCTTCTCTCCCATCCCTCTATCTCTCTCATCCCTCTATCTCTCCCATCCTCTTCTCTCTCCCATCCTTCTTCTCTCATCCTCTATCTCTCTCATCCTCTCTATCTCTCCCATCTCTATCCCTCTCATCCTCTCTATTCTCCCATCCTCTCTATCTCTCCATCCTCTCTCTCTCTCCCATCCTCTCTCTCTCCTCTCTCTCTCTCCCACCCTCTTATCTCTCTCTCTTCTCCATCCTCTCTCTCTCCTATCCTCCCTCTCTCTCTCCATCCTCCTCTCTCTCTCTCTCTCCTCCCATCTCCTCTCTCTCTCTCTCTCTCCCATTCTCTCTATCTTCTCTCTCTCCCATTTCTCTCTATCTCTCTCTCTCTCCCATTCTCTCTCTCTCATCTCCCTCTCTCTCCCATTCTCATCTATCTCTCTCTCTCTCTCCCTTCTCTCTCCTCTCTCTCTACTCTCCCATTTCTCACTATCTCTCTCCATCCCCCTCTATCTCTCCCATCCTCTCTCTCTCTCTCTCTCCCATTCTCTCTATCTCTCTCCCATCCCCTCTCCTCTCTCCCATCCTCTTCTCTCATCTCTCTCCCATCCTCTCTCTCTCTCCCATTCTCTCTCCTCTCTTTCTCTCTCCTCTCTCTCCCTCTCTGTCTCTCTCCCATCCTCTCTCTCTCTCCCATTCTCTCTATCTCTCTCCCATCCCTCTTCTCCCCCTCTCTCTCTCCCTCCTCTCTCTTCTCTCTCCCCATCCCTCTCTACCTCTGTCTCTCTCCCATCCTCTTCTCCTCTCTCCCATCCTCTCTCTCTATCTCTCTCTCCCATCATCTATCTCTCTCTCCCATCCTCTCTCTCTCTCCCATCCTCTCTATTCTCTCATCCTCTCTCTCTCTCTCTCTCTCCTCCCATCCTATCTCTGTCTCTCCCATCCTCTCTCGTCTCTCCATCCTCTCTATCTCTCTCTCCCATCCTCTCTCTCTTCCCATCCTCTTCCTTCTCTTCCTTCTCCCATCCTCTCTCTCTCTCCATTCTCTCTCTCTCTCCCATCCTCTCTCTCTCTCCCCTCCCATTCTCTCTCTCTCTCCCATCCTCAAATCCCTCTCTCCTGCGGTATAGCAACATTTGGAGGCCTAGCTCTCCCCACCTCCCCGCGCTTCTTAGCTTCCCTTCCCTCCTGGTTTTCCTCTCTCCACTCCTCTCCCTCCCCTCCTCCCTCTCAACCACCCTCCTTATACCCCCCTCCCCCTCAGCAAAGCGACAGGTTCTATTTGCTAGTGCATAATATATCGATGACTTTAAGTTGTCCCCATACTTTTCCAGTCCCCATGACAAAACAACCATTTATAATTACATTGGTTCAATTCTAAACTGTGTATGCATTCAAATGGATGGAAAACTGGAGATAATATAATTATTTGAAATTCCAAAATATAACTATCGTCTTCTTTTTTCAGATTGCGGATGCTTTGGTGTCTTCAAAAGTGAAAAGTCATTTATTCTGTTGAGACGAAGGTGCAAATTGCATCATCTGTCTGTTGTTGTTTACAATTTATTCAGTTTTATTCCTTGCCATAGTCCATTTTAAATTGCTTACTATGGCAGCGAGGAGAAAGATATACTGTGATAAAACAGTCCATCGTCATGCCAGAAAACGAGACAGAGGAGATCATGACATCTCTTTTTGCAGGCCCCAGAACCATTGTCACAACCCTCCTGTGAACAACCTTTCAGAGATAGTGATGCAGTGCAGAGTCATAGAAAATTTTTTTTTACTGAACATGACATTCAAGGCCAAGGCATTTATGATCCTCATGTAGCATTTGAAGGTGATTTTAGTCACTCCGAAGAGTTCATGTTAAGTGTTTGTGAATGGCAAGGTTAAGAAGACTCATCTGAGTCTGATCAAGAACAACTAACTATCAGGGATAAGCTGAGAGAATGGGCCTTTAACAGTGGGCCACCACAGTGCCACATTCAGTTTATTCGGCGTTCTCGGGCCCCACTTTCCTTGTTTGCCAAAAGATGCCCGGACGTTACTCAACACTCCCAGAGCAATTAATGTGCAGGAACTTGCTGGTGGTCATTAAGGATTGTTGGATTTTGTTCTTTGAATGTTCTTTGTTAAAGTGTCATGCTAAATTTAAATTTATTTTATAGAAATTTTCTTAAATTTAAATGAAGTTTGTTCCTCTGGGTTCCAATCCACTTGTCGTTATTCAAATCCACGTCTGCCCAGCAAATCATCGGACACCCGGCACGCAAGTTTATTCTCCTGAGAGCGAGAGAGCCGACAATGCGAGTTGATTGTGACATCGACAACATGGTGGCAGTGTTTCTTTCGGATCGCTTGTGTGATTTAAACCATGACTATGAGGTCAAGATGGGAGAGCCAAGGAGACTTCTGCTTTCTTTTCCCCATACTGCATCACTTTGGAACTCTTTGCCAGCATCCTGTTTTCCCCTCCAATCCTAACTTGTTTAGCTGCTTTGGAATTACCACCTCCAACGATGATGGACGCTGCAGAAAACCAAGAAGCAAGGACTCGTCATCGTCCTTCTCACGTGCAACAAGATCAGCCCGCGTCTGATCATTTGTCCCAGGAGATATGGCCATCCTCATTTGAGGATTGGGAAGTATTAGGCAAACATGTCATGACAATAGTATATACAGTTGGAACATGTAAGAAAGTATGAATTTAATTATTGTGTTAATTAATTATCTTTTCATTTTTGCTTCATAACTTGCATGATATACTGTCTTCTATCCTTTCAGTCTGCATACAGGAGTATGATGACCAATCCCAGGATTGTTGGAGATTTCCTTGTGGTGATCGAAGTATGGCAGGGATTATCTCTCCACCCATACCCCAACTGGTTGTCGGTGTGGAGACCCACGTATGAGGGATAAAGCTCCCAAAAAAACTTTGCCAACGGACACGTTCATCTGTGATCAATGTGAGTATTCATGAATTTGAATTTCGCATTTACATTTTTCCCGTATTATTGTGTTTCTCTGTTGCCCACTCTTCGGATTTTATTCGTCTCATGGGCCTGCGGTCAAGATTCCTGTAATCGACTTGAACAAAGAAGTAACTTTCTTTGCAATACAACGTAAGAAACACAACTTTGTTTGATACAGAGATATTTTGGAAGACTGCATCGCTGTGTTTTACGACTACGTAGTATATTTGGTCAGCAGGTGCTAAATGTGTGCAGTTTTGTGCTATGGTCATGGTCTCGAAAGTGGGTGTATGTATGTGTGTATGACCTTTGTTCATAGTTTTTTTTTTCCCCCTCACAGATGCATTGACCCTGCAGTTGTTTGGGAGTAATGCATGGCACTGAAAGAAGATCAAGGACATAACAAAAATTAATTAGATGGAAATGTAGCAATGTTTCAGGACATGTTGCGTCATTTTTATGCATTGTTTTCTTCCTGATTTTGCTGCTTGTTTTACTTGTCTGCTTGTTATTTTAAATTTTTGAAGAATCTTTTGTTTTTGATTTTGAATAAAAAAGTTGACAATTGTTCATTGAAGCTTGATACTGTGTGGATAAGTGTACTACTTTGGTTAGGGTAATATGACGTCAGCCCAATGGGACCAGCCCAATGGGACCTTCCAACGTCTCCCCAACATCGGGCCAACGTTGTTCCGCCGGGATGAAATTACGTCGGCCCAACATTGTTTTCTGACGTGGGCCCAACGACGCGGCTGACGTCGGCCCAACGTTGTGATGTTAGCTGGGTATCCACCTGCAAGGCCTTTATCCGCAGCTTGATGGAGTAACGCTCTCTCTTCCCTCTGGGCTGGCTCCCCTGCCTCACATCTTGTTCAGCTTAACACTTGAAACCAAGGCCTTCAGGATCACTGGAATCTCTCGCAATGAAGCCGAGTCGATGGTTCCATCACTTCGGAATCACAGACAGGTTGGCGGTGTTATTTTCACAGGGTGAATTGCAATGGTTTTGCCCTGTTCGCTGTGGTTCTCAAGATGGGTTTCTTTCTTCCTTATATTTTCTTGTTTTGTTTTGATTCTTCTGCTGCAGGAACATTCCTTCCCCCTTCTGCCTTGTATTCCCCCCTTCGAGGCCTCACACGGTCTCGTGCGGCAGAACTGTGTGGATTTTTTGGGTGGGGAGAGTAAAAAAGAAAAAGTGGTGAAGAAGACAAAAAAAAACAAGCAAACCAAGAGCGGCATGGCGGGTGTAAAGGCTGGCGGGAGGGCAAGAGAGGAAAAGGCGGGAACGAATGCAGGATGCGCAGTCTGGCTTGTGATGAGAAATTTGGCCTGCAAGACCTGTGATGATTTGAGTGATCCTTCCGATGGCCACCTGTTGAAGGCACCGTCTGTTTTGAAGACACTGGGGCAGAGGAGAGCCTCACTGCTGCATGTGGATCGGAGATGGAGTAGAAGCGTTTCCTTCTGAGTGTCACCTGAGCCGAACTGAAGCAACATGTGGTTTCAAGGTGTTGCAGGAATTGCTCCTGTTCGTTCGTTGGTGAAGTTTGAGAATACATCCAGAGAGAGGGAAGGGTGGTGGTGAGGCGTCATCCTTGTGGCCTGTGGCTGGGGCGAGGCCGCTGGAATGTCAACTCAAACAGGCCTGAATTCTTCTTTCCCCCAACCTTTCTCCTTTACCCATTCTTTTTTTTATATTTGGGCAAATATTGGATTTCACTTTTCTATTTTTTTGTAATACCACTGAAAAAGCTGTTACACATACAAATCACACACCCACATGCAGACAGAAACATCAGACGAACACAGACATTGACCTTGAAGGAAGTTGCTTCCAGTAATATACTATGTGTCAGTGGTGCCAGGTGGTGCTGCCTTTCTCTCAATAGTCAGTGGGGCATGTTTTTTTTATTGAGAAATCTCTTGCCAAGGAATGCCAACCCGCAGGGTTTATCTGTGCTCTATCCTCTAAAAGTCTAGATGCTGATTGCCAAGCGAGGAGACAGCATGCACCATTTTAAAAGTCTTTGGGATGACTCGACCAGGGTCGGAATTGAACCAACAACCTTCCAGCCTCGAAGCAGTTGCTCTAATGACAATGTCACTGATCCTCTGTTTTCCTTACCCCTTTAGACTGTAGGCCTTGAGGTCCTAATATCCTCTCCAAAATTCACAATTCTTGGGAACCATACAGTTTGGCACTTTTTGACACCACTTTTACATGGACTCCTTTTTTGGAACCTTTTATGTGAGGCTTACCCCCCCCCACCCCTAAAAATGTGACTCCAACAATATCTTCCCCCCCTCCAAAATAGTCTTCTTTTTCACAATTGGGGAAACTTTTTTTCGATCACCCCTTCCTCCTGTGACACTTTGGGAAACACCTACCCACCTCCTAAAGCATCACGTATTTTGTGCATGAACCCTTGCCTCGAAGAGAGGAGACAATACTGACTCCAATCAAACTGTCAAACGCATACCATGCAGTGCTCAGGTGCCATATTGGTTAGCAAGCTAAACAAGAGAGAAAAGGTAAACTTAAGACCTAACAAAGCCAAATAAATCACGTAACCTTCCATTGCAGTAAGTCAGAATCACGAGATATACGTGCTAGATTGAAGAGCTACTGATGCTATTGATGCCAGGGAAGTGAAAGCAACCAACATAGCAGCATGCACGGCATATGGCATAGCTGATCTGAAAACCCTCTACAACCAGCCGCGCAGGAATACTGATGTCGTTTCCTCCCAGCTCGATTTAAAAATCCCGAACAGGAACACAAACCTCATGTTAAACCTGACATTATAACAAATGCTCGTCCAACTTCTGACCAGAAAACGTAGATTGATGTATAATCTCATGGTGATGATTTATAACAGTATATGGAACCTCATCAGATCCTTCTGAAAGCACTGTGTCAGGTGCTTCACTTGCAGCTCCAGGTGCCGTTGCAATGCTGTACATGCACGTCTGATCTTCAGGGAAGAAAGTGTTTTCTGCAAATAAAAAAAAAAGAACCATTGATTTCTCATCGGCATTTTGATTTATAACACCGACAATCATTCAAAGGTAAACGGACAAACCTCAAACAGATCACGGAGACTATCGTTGTCAGCCGGTTCACTAGGTTTCCGTGGCCAAGGTAACCCTCTGTTCTCTCGGGGCCACTTGCCCCACTTGGCCACTTATTGCCCCTTGTAAACGAGCCTTCAAATTGTGCAGTTTAGGCCTTTTCCTACTAAGACATACCGGTATCTACTTGCACACCTGGCAGAGCATGTGCTGTGCAACTAGCAACACTGTCCATTCAATTATTTGATGCCATTAGCATTCCCTCTGTGAGTATAGCCAGTCATTCCAAATATTTTGTTTGTAAAAGTCTACAAAAGGAAACGGAAACCTGTTTCCACGATAGTGGATGGGTTACATGAAAAAGTCATGTGCCCTGTATGGTTATAACGCTCACCAACATCACAATAGTCCGTTTGTAGAGATGAGGGAGACGTAATGTTCACCTGCAGTTCCTCGTACATGGTCTCCATTTCAATATGTGCATTTCGCACGTAAAGGTGCTCCTCCGTATGTATGTCCGTGGAGTCCAATAAGCTGTAAACTGCTGACAAACCTTCGGGAGATTGTTCAGGAACAAAATGAATTCCATGTGAATGGGCAGTTGAGCACCATTTTGACAAATAAGAGCAACCAAAGAGATTCACAACAACCTTCTTTTTGCTCACTATTGTTTTGTCGAACAGACGAAGGTGTTGTCAAACAAAACCGTTCTGCTTCGGTTGTCATCACTTCCTGGGCAGTCTCAACTCGATTTCTGCACATAAATGGTATCATCAGCCACAACAGTATTACTTTGTTTAACCGTTTAACAGCTGATCATGCTCCTTTACCACCACTATGAGTTCTGCAATAGTTCCGCGCAATTCGGAGCGATTCCACTTCCATTCCGCACTGCTCGTTCCACTCTTGTGTTTGCGAGACATGGAAGTGTATAGCCCACCGCTTTGATCGGAGAAGTGACCGTGCATCTCAGGTAAGCATTAGAAATTGATTTGTTGAAAATCTTTTCTGAACAAAGTGGTGCAAGAACTTCAACGATGATAAATTAACGTGCTAATGGAGTTCTAACCTGACACCTGCTCACTGTACCCTTTTGTCTGAGGAAACTCATGATGTCTCCCAGAGAAGCTTAGCTATAATGTTATACCGTTAGCCATTCTTAGCATGTGTTTTGGTTTAATTGATGATATGACAAGTCTGTTGGGAGAAGTCTAACAGCTCAGATACACTTCCTATAGTTCTATCAACATCACCCATTTCTCAAGAAGTGTTTTTGACTTTGAAAAACAGGACTCGTAGTTTGTGTACATTGTGGAAGGAGATTTATTCGGAACAAAGGAACCATTATGAAAGGAGAAATGCAAGTTTGAAATGGCGTACCTCAAACTATTCACACTACCGGCAGTTGATTCTGACAAAAAATAAAAAATAAAAACAAATATGAAAATAAATAAATAAACAAACAAATAAATATGTATGTAATCACAACTCCCAAATGAAACAGTCAAATAAAGTCAGAAATTAATTATTCCCACGAAGCAAGTACATACCTGCGTATAATCTTCTTAAAAGGTAAACAAAAACACCAATCATCAAGACTCCAAGGATGGGAAAGACTACAAGCGGAATGACTTCTTTCCAGTGTTGTGGAAGGAGATGTGGAAGGATTGATGTTGCGGTATTTGAAATATTCTGGATGTCTTCTTTCACTGAAGCGGTTGCTGTTGCGATTATTCGTGTCATGTTTAAAGTGGAATTTTCTTGGGATTCATTCAACAAACCTGTAGAAAGAAGATATCTGGAATATGAGGAAACAAAGAACTTTTTTTTTTTTTTTTGGTTTTTTTTACAGTTCCCTGACAAATGAAACTAGTGACTCATTGCACTTCCTAAAACCCCAATTTTATTCTGCGGGTTCACATTTCAATCATGGATTGAGTATTTTTCCCCACACACCAGTTCCATCACATGACACTGTACAACGCTTGCAATACAAAAGGACAATTTAGCTTCTTTTGTTGTTTTTTTTTTTAACCAACAGCAAAGTGCTATGTAGATATAGTTAAAGCTAATAGGGTTTTAGTTTGTATTTGCAAGAGGTTAAATTATAAATCTAATGAGGTCGTCTTAACACTGTACAGAAATGTAGTGATGCCTCATCTAAAATATTGTGTTCAGCGTTGGTTACCACATCTGAGGAAGGACATAGCTACATTGAGAAGGTTCAGCGGAGAATGAGCCTGGGCAAAGCTTGACTACATGACGAGGAGTGACTGGAGAAATAACTTTATACATTAGAAAGGAGGTGATTACGTGGGCATAGCTGATTGATATGTTTAAGATCATGAAGGGTGTGGATGAAATAAATGTAGAACATTTTTTGGGCAGAATGTACAGTGACAGGTACAGGTGCCACAGCCTGAGGATAGAGGAAGTGACTTCGGATGGCTGTAAGGCAGATATCTTTCACTCAGAGAGTAGTTCATGTACGGAGTGGTCTCCCTGGAAAGGTAGTAGCAGTAGATACAGTAGGTTTAAATTTAAGTTGGTTACCTCAAAGCATTGGGTACTCTCACCTTGACAAATATTGAAGTTCCTTGACATGGACAAATGCAGTGGTGATACCGTCACAACGACGTCCTGACTACAAACCAAGAAGAGCCTGTAGCAGTGCAAAGATGTCAAGGTCAAATGCTGTCGCCAAGCAGATGAAAAGTGAAGTCGTATTCAAAGAATATTCGTGCATTTTCAATAATCATATTCGTAGAACTCCTGACTGCTTAAAACAATGGTGATGCCTCTTGGTTGTGATGAGTGGGGTGAAAGAACAATGTGTTCAGGTGTTTCCATATACAATCTGGCGTCCTCACCAATCACCAATTAGAGGTCTATCGTTAACAAGTAGAAAGCTGAGAAGCTTCAAAGTTACTAAGTGGATGGAACAGTGATCAGTAGAGCCCCAATAAGGACGAAACTAGTCAGTAACTTTGCTTTTCATCTGCTTGGTGACAGTGTTTTGCATTTGAACTTGACATATTTGCAGCATTCCTGGTGTTGGCCGAATGGCTAGAGTGGTGTGCTTGGGATCCTTGGGTCCTGAGTTCAAATCAGGTCCTGCTCGGCTGTTTAATTAATACCAGGTGGGGTTCACTCAGCCTGTCATCCTTCTGAGGTCGGTAAAATGAGTGCCAGCATGTTGGTATGCTGCATCAGAGTGGCGACCCATCCAGGATTGTGCCCAATAGCCAAGGAGACTGATTTGAATTATCCGAGCGCTACAACCATGATGTATTATTTATGCATCGAAGCCGGGTTATTTGTTGTAGCATAGTACCCGCCCGAAGGCGATCTTGTTCCAAGCATGTAACACGTTCTTCTGACACATACCTTTATTTGGGTGGTGTGTGGGCCACTGATAGCTCTGTGTAGGCAAAAAAAAAAAAAAACAGCTTGCCTAAATGCAAAACGTTACGTTTGGTGCAAACATAACACAGCACATCACCCAAACAACGCCATCCCTACTGTGAAGCATGGTGGTGGTGGCAGCATCATGTTATCAGGAGAGAAAGGAAAATTGATGGAGTAAACTAGACAAAAACCCTGGAGGAAAACCTGCTGCCCTCTCCAAGAAAGCTGAAATTGGGATGGAAGTTCACCTTTCAGCATGACAACGACCCGAAGCACACAGCCAAAGCTACACTGGAGTAGCTGAGAAACAAAAAGATAAATGTCCCTGAGTGGCCCAGTCAGAGCCCTGACCTAAATCAAATCGAGAATATGGGGCATGACTTGAAGATTGCTTTCCATCAACGCTCCCCACGTAACTTGACTGAGCTTAAACAGTTTTGTGCAGAAGAATGGGCAAATATTACCCAATCAAGGTGTGTAAAGTTGGTAGAGACCTATCCCAACAGACTCACAGCTCTAATTGATGTCAAAAGTGCTTCCACCAAGTATTAACTTGGGGGGGCGGGTGTGGTGGACACTTATCCAAAGAAGATATTCTAGTTTTGTATTTTTAATTAATTTTCTGAAATTTGTAGAATTTGTTTTTCAGTTGGAAGTTGAGGGTTACGATGTATAAATAAAAGTGGAAAAAGTCTGATTTAATGCAGTTTAATTCCAGACTAGAAGGCAACAAAAGGTGGAAATTTTGAAAGTGAATGTAGACTTTCTATAGGCACTATCTATACAGTATATACAAATATATATTTATATACATATGTATATTTAAAATTTTGACATCCATAAGTGATTAGGTTTTGGCAATTACTCAACCCAGCCATCGTTTTCAAACAATCTGAGAAGTGTCACTAATTAACATCAAATGCCAATATAATCTACCAAATACAATAAGCAATATAAATTGCAATTATTTTTGTGGAGGTTTTCTGATCTATTCCAATTTTGAACATTGGCATGCTACGCACAATTGTTGTACTTGTAGGGGGTTGTTGGAGCTACTGGATGAAGGAGTTACTGGCAGAATGTGAGGAGTAGGAAAATGGAGATTCTTTGGCATGTCAAATTAACTTTGAAGTCAGTGGGAAAATCTAAAATTGTTTTACTTTAGCTCTCCAAAAACAGGATCTAATAAGTCATAACGTCCTCCCTTGTCTAAGGGTGACCCATATTCAGGTGGAAGGGACTGAATCGTGTTCTGGGGCGTACCCAATCCGCAGCATGTCTCCAAGTATGAAAATGAGGGTTGTAGGGACAAAGCACTCTCTTGATCACTTTCACAAAAATTAGCATTTTCTCGCATACTTTTACTAACAATGAAATGTTCATAGTCATCATCATCATCATCATCATCATTTTACGGCCGTTTCCATGCTTACATGTACAAGCCGTGGTTCACCTTGTCCTAATGGCTGCTTTCCAGGCTGCACGATCCCTTGCTAACCCTCTTGTTAGGTCTTTAACTCCAAGATCATCTCTCAGCAACACATCCCATGTTTTCCTCAGACGGCCTCCAGCTCTCCTTCCATTCACATTCATACTTATACACCTCCTCACACAATTACACATCCACATCCTTTCCACATGTCCGAACCATCTCAACCTACCCCTAACATATAACCTCACGATGCTTTCTATACCCAACCTATCTCTTAATTCCACATTTGATTTCCTATCCTTCAGTGTCACATCACATATCCACCTCACCATTCTCATTTCATTCTTCACACATCCGTTCATCCTCCTTTTTGATCACCATGTTTCGCTGCCATACAACATCACGCTTCTAACGCAAGCTACATAAAGTTTTCACTTTAATCGGGGAGGGGTCCCTTTTGATGTCATTGGTGTAAAAACTCCGTAAACGACCTCCATCCAATTCGAATTCTTGCATTCACTGCTGCCTCCACACCACCACCTGCACTAATCATAACACCAAGCAAGGTAACAGAATTTATTTACACCTTCCAGAGATATACTATATATCTCCATAAACTAACCTTTCCGCTCTAACTGGAGTTACTTGTTTACCTGTGCAAACAGCACATTTGAAGTCAGGTACCACCTGCAGTCTACCCCTGATGCCACTCCACCTCTTGTGCACCCAGCAGTTGCAGGATTTACACAATATTGAATTGCTA
>CM068956.1:155498829-155512761 GCA_035128595.1 Eptatretus atami | reverse complement strand
CGCTCACAGACTTTGCAGGTAACAAATCTCATTTGAGTCTCTCTCAGCAACCGCTCGTTGGACAGAAAGTTCGACCAGAGATAGCCAAGCATTCTCCGAAGAGACCTGGTACCAAAGGAATTAAGTCACCGTCATCGGATCAAATGATGCTGTAGGCGTTTCCGAGCAACGCCACTGGCGCATAGCTGTCGCCCCACTGGCGCATGGCAGTCACCCCACTGGCGCATAGCAGTCACCCCACTGGCGCATAGCAGTCGCCCCACTGGTGCACAGCAGTCGCCCCACTGGTGCATAGCAGTCGCCCCACGTCGTAGCCATGCCCCGCCAGGCTTTGGAATTGAAAATGGCTTCATTCACTTTTGAACCTTCTCACGCATCGGAGCTCCATGATTAATATGGGGCAAGAGTTTTCGGAAGTGCTCTCCAGCCCTGAACGTGCACTGGACTCCATTTAAGCGCAGTTATTTGGGGGAAACCCCAAAGCTATTCGCATGTCTTCGAATGAATCCCAGCACACGCTTGCGCTTCGAGTTACATGCCGGAACACCCCGATTCTCATTATCCTTGCTCCTTTGGCATCCTCCGAGACTATGGTGAGAGTCCAAGGGGTTGATGGCAGTTGCGGTGGCAATAGGAAGGTGAGAGAAGCATTGTGGTGTTTATGGTGAAGAGATTGGGAGAGGTGGTTGTAGATGTGGCGTTGTGGCACAGGGGTTGGGGGAGATGTTCGTAGCTGTGGCGTTTGTGGTGAAGGCGTGCATGTAGGTTGTTGTGGGGATTTTTAGAAGACGTGCGGAGTGATTATGGTGAGCGTTATAACGTTGTGGTGAGCATAATGGGTTCTCAGGTGAGGCGGCAGTTGGGTTTTGGCACGCAGTTTGAACGGAAAATGGCACGCATATACAAATGCTTCCTTACATTCTTGGTATCGTTACTTTTCTGCATGCATGCTTGCGTGGTTTATGTAAGAGGTAAAGTAGAGTAAAGGGGTGAAATAAAAGAAAGAATAGAGGATCGAAGACCTTACTAAAAGACTTACGCAACACATCTTTCCCATTTACCCACTAGACATATGGAAAGGACTAACTAAACACATATTAATGAAATAACTTGGACCACAATATGTTAGGTGCCATTGCCTCGGAGGAGTGCCGGTTTTACAGAACCGCAACAATTTGTAGAATAAGATAATATGTTTGTTTGTGTGTCTGGATAATATGTATTTATTGAAATATTATCACTCTCCCGGGGTTGCTGGGGGAACAATGAGGGGGGAGATATTGATGGTTCCTCCCCGGACTCACCGGGAATCGCAGGCCATCTCACATGAATAAGTTTGTGTCGCAGCGGGTCGCTAATCAACCACGAATGCCAAAAAATTGACCACGTGACCCAGTGTCCTCTGTCTGACAACCGTTTAACTAGGAACACGTGGTCGCCATATCAGGAAATTGCACCCTCGATGCGTACTTGTGTTACTTACCATATCAGGTGCAGCCAAGCGGAGCTGCCAAGTGCGCACGGGCAAATAAGCAGATTTTGGGGGATAACATCCCGGGCCAGGTAAAGGTGCGGACCATGCTAGACCAGTGGAGGAAAAGACAAAAACGAGTTGGGTACATTTATAAAAGGCACATTTATTTTAATAAACGAGGAAAGTAATGTGGCACAGTAATGGGATTTATTCACAAATGTACAGGAGGGGAAAGCAAGGAATTTGTGGGTGCGGCAAAAGAAATGCAATATTCACAAAAGAAGACAGTGCATATTTGCCCTAAATAAACTTATACAATCTTATCTTATGCTTCAGTCACATTTGGCTCAGCGGCCGTAGGGTCTAAAAAATCTATGGCCACTAGCAATTATAGGGCGGCTGCAGTATTTCCACGGTCACACAATGTAGCAGTCACATATGTTTTTATTTTTTGGGTAGCCGCACGGGGTATTTAGAAATTGTGGAGACGGAAAACGTGGGGTGCCGTACGGTCTTTGATTTGATGTTGCACGGTGACCTTAGGGCGTCCCTGCGGCGGCCTAGAATTTTCAAGGCAGACGCAAGGTAGCCTCAAGGTGCCGCAAGGCGACCGCAGGGGCCCTAAGGCGAACGTGGAAATAGTGTGGCCGCCGTAATTTTTTTGGGGTTGGCAAAATTCATTTTTTTTTTTTTTTTTTTTTTATTGCATAAGCGAGCCTACGGAAAACGCACGAATAACGCAAGCCCACCGTACGCCCTACGTACGGTCGACGTGGAACACATCTACAGCATGGCTACGGCTTGGCGAATTGCTACGGCCAACCTAGAAATGAAAAAAAAGCTATAACTCCGCGCTTTAATTCCACGGAGACCCCTACGGCCTGTAAAAGATAGCCATACGGCTAGGGCCACCCTGAGGCCACCTCAGAAACTCTGCGGCCGCCGCACGTTTCTGTCAATTCAGGGGGGGTACGGCCGCCGTATCCTAGCCGTAGAGCAAATGTGACTCATGCTTTAAGCTATGACAGGCACCATCACACACACACATACCCACACACACATACATACACACACACACACAGAAAATTATAGATACCCATAAAGATAAGAGGCAGTTTAGGATTCGCGACCTCTTAATACCTGGTGCTGTCGACGGACCGGCGAAACCCAAATTCTTGGGAAGGGAAGGTAGAGGGAAGAAAACTGGTGTCTAAGGTGTGGGAGTGAGAGGTGCGAGTGTCGTGCAGCATGTCGTATGGTGTGGTGTAAGAGGAAGATGTGAGGTGTGAGTCAGTAAGATTCACTCTGAAAAGAACAGTTGTTTTGCTCTGAAAAGAATGGTCGTTCGGGACTTGCCCATGCCAATTGCTCTTTGGGCCTCCACGGTGGACGAGAGATAGATGGTAGAGAAAGATGCTTAAGAGAATGACACTAATGGAGTTGTGTAAGAATCTTTACTTGTCAATGTTGGCTGCTTGATGCAGTCGAACTGAGCGCCGATGAAACGGGAAGGGTCTCAACCCATGCTCGAAATCACTCACTTCGCTGCAATTCTTTGCTTGGCCACGCTGCCTCTTGGCGTTATTCGCTTGGCGCTGAAGCTTGCCCAGTTTGGTGAAGTCTGTCTCCTGTGCTGTCCGCTGATGTTTGCTCTCTCCAAAGTCTGGCGATATCTCCCCGATATCTGGCATGTCCGGCGAGGTCTGGTGTCTGGTCAGTCAAGCTCGAGCCTCTGCTGAATTGCGCCTTTTATGGGCTCCGAGCGAGGGAGGAGCGAAAAGTCGGATCAAACGGGGATGTTGGCGTTTTCAAGTTCCTTCATTGGTGCACAGCAGTTGGCCTGCACCATAGCCATGCCCCACCAGGCCTCAAACCCCAAAATGGCCCCATTCACTCCCTAACCTTGTCACGCATCGGAGCTCTAAGATTAATATGGGGCAAGAGTCTTTGGAAGTGCTCTCCGATCCTTAACATGTGCTGGCCTCCATTCAAGCGTGGCCATTTAGGGAAACCCTGGAGCTATCGGAAAGCCTTCGAACAAACTCCAGTGCATGTTTACGCTTCAAGTTATGCCCCGAAACATCCCGTCTCTCATTCCTTCAGCGTCCTTCGAGGCTGTGGTGAACATCCAAAGAATAGGTGGCAGTTGTGGCGGTTATAGAGAGGTAAGAGAACGTTGTGGCATTGTGAGAGGCGATTGTAAATGTGGCATTGCGGCGAAGAGGGAGGGGATGCTCATAAGTGCAGACGTGAACGTAAGTTGTTGTGCGGAATTTTAGGAGATGTGTGGAGTGGTTATGGTGAGCATTGTAATGTTGTGGTGAGCAGAATGAAGGTCTGAGGTGAGACGGCAGTTGGAATTTGGCACGCAGTTTTGAATGGAAAATTGGTGCACGTACCGCAAAGGATCCACGTTGCTTACTTGCTTGGGTCCTTCCATCGCTATTGTTATTGTTCTGCATCCGTGCTTGCTTGCGTGGTTTGTGTGAGAGATAAAGTGGGTTAAAGAGATTAAATAAAAGAAAGAATGGAGGATTGAAGACCTAAATAAAAGCCCAATGAAACGCATCTTTCCCATTTACCCACTAGACATATGGAAAGGACTAACTTAACACATACTAATAAAATAACTGCCTTGGGATCACTGTATGTTGCGTGCAATTGTCTCGAAGGAGTGCGGTTTTACAAAACCACAACAATATGGATGTATGTATGCATGTATAATAAAATAAAATGTTTGTATGTATATGGCATGTACAATAAAATAATATGTGTATATGTGTGTATGCATGTAGAATAAAATAATATTGTCGTGGCCGTGGCGGTTAGGTTAATTTCCCCGACCCAATTGTCACGGACGGGCAGTTAACACTGACCAGTCTGGATTGCCGAGCGGTTTTCCTTTGAGGCGAACACGTGATCCACGGAGATTATGGCGTGTGCGGGAGTGAAATGGGCGGCAAATGAACATACACGATTGAAGCACAGCACAAGGGGTATATACTTGAACCCACGACAAACAAACAACAGAAGCAATTTAAAATAAACACGGGGGTTTAATGAAAATATATCAAATATTTACGATGGCAATAATTTAAAGTGTAATAATAATAATAATAATAGTACGTAAGGTAAATTAGAGCCTGAAGTTGAGGTGCCTCTACACACAGACTATAACACAGACAAGGGGAAAACAAAATAAAAGAAAAGAAAACACTCCTTTTATTCTGGCACTTCGCTTTGTCCAGAGAAGGTCTTCATTGAACTTTAGGGTCGAGCAGCGTCCTCCTGCATGGGAAGATGCGCCCAAAATGGCACCGAGCTGCTCTCTGCAGTCACGGACATGGGGTAATTCGTGAGGTGGTATTCAACGCTGGGGGTCACCAACTGCCATGCAGCTTCTTCTCATGAACGAATATGCTGAATGTTCCTCTCTTACACGAGGTGTGCTCACAACGATTTCCTACCTTCCTCCTTGGACACACAACGGAATAACGCCGAGTTCACTGAGACGCACACTCCTCCTCCTCTGTCTCATTATCGTACAACTTCGTGACCTAGCCGAACAGGAATGGCTAGCGTCTTGCCCAGCACGCGGGGAAATTCACACAGCACGAAGACACGAATCGCGCAGCCATTTCAACGTGCCCAGAGGAGAGCAAAAACGAGATCCTCATAGTCGATCGTGTCCTCCAACTGTCCCCCCCCCCCCCCCGCCACGTCACACTCAACAATCATAAGCATAATATAAGCCTTGGGGGCGTGACTTGCTGGTACGAAGCCGGGAAGGCAGGGTTTCTTGCCTGCTTGGATGTGCGGCTCTGTTATTATTGTTGTTGTTATAAGAATGTAATTCTTTTATTGCTGGCTTGTAAATGCAAAAATGTAGGAAAACGTCACAGGGGGCAATTACATACTGGGGGAAATTGGCCTTAATCCCTATCAATTGACACAGCACCTCCTCCCCCACCCCCCCCCCCCCATGTGGTGACACGTAACAACTTAAGCTCACACCGCAACAACTTAACAACTTAATTGTGTGATGTGTGTATAATATTGTTGTGAGATTTCCCGCCTGTCGGCGTGCGAACGACCGCGTCTAACCAATAGCGGTCGCTTTACCCAGCGAACGGACAATCCAGTCGCGGCTTTCCGGATCAACGCCGGAAACCAGCCACGGGTGTGTTTTTAACCACACCACAACCTTGTCCGCACTATACCGCGCGCTACAGGGTCCGATCGCCAAATCTTCGATTTACCTATATATTCGCACGGGTAGGTTACCGAGAGATTGTACCTCAACGGGACCGCTTGGAAACGAGCCGCTTAAGCAGCTCGCTTCCTTTTGGGATAACCGAGCGGGTATTATCGCGCAGTCCCGTTGGACCCGATCACTTTACCGGCTATTTAAAAAAACCAACTATATTCCGAGTGCAAGATGGGGCAGTTCAATGAGGGAATGGACGCAACGAACAGGTTTACATTCACACAAGGACATTTATTATAATAAAACACGTATGCAATTAAATAAGGCAAAACACGTATGCAATTATACAAGCAACAGAAGCACGACAAAAGAACTACAACCGTCTACTTATTATGTACAGTCACTTGCACTTAACAGCAGTTCCTACTTATTAGACGGCCCACGGACACACGTACGCCACACACACACACCAAGAAATGGTGGCAGAGGCCTTTAATAACGAGCTCCAGCTCGGAGGACAGGTGAGCTGAAACCCAGAGCCTATCTCGAACCTCTCCACCCGTGTTGCTTCAAGTTGTTCGGACCCGGCTCCAGCGAGAGCGAGCTGGATCCAATCGCCGTGAGCTGCGATCCTTCCCGAGCTCCCGCGAATCCTCCCGCGCTTCTCAACACGTGCTGGTGAGACGAGGCGCCGATCCTTCCCGTCGATGCGTCGCTTCCCGAGAACCACCTCCACGAAGAGGTCGATGAGTCGCGCCAAGCCGGGAACCAAATGGAGAACAAAGAGCTCCACGAACCAAGAAGAAGAAGCCACCACTCGCAGCTCGAGCCGAGCGACCGGCTTAACTTCCTTCCAAGCAAAGCAGCTCGAAGCAAAAAGCTCTCCCGAGCCAAGCAGAAGCCGAAGCTCACGGAACCATCAAAGCAAAAAGCCTCCAAAAGCCTCCTCCCGAGCCAGACCTCAGCCGAAGCTCACTGAGCCAGCCGAAGCAAAAAGCTTCCGAAGCTCAACCCAAACCCAAGCCAAACAGGACCCGAAGGTCTGCGAACGGCTACTCTCAACTCCATTCTCCAACTCTGCCATGAACAAAGAAAAGATCTCCTCTTATCCTTCTCCCCCCTTCCCCCGTCCCGGCGTGACTCATGCCCTCGTGCTCCATCCCCGCTCAGCCACGGGTGGGAGGGAGTTGTTGACATCAGAGTCACGGGATGGCAGGGTGGTTCTTCCTCTTCGCAGAAGAGGGGGAGGGCTGTCTCCATTGTTCGTTCCCTAACTATTAAATCGATCCGCAGCGCATCTAATCGATTTCTGAACATTTAAACAATGAAAGGTGAGCTATCTAGGGAACAAGCACTTATCGACATAGCTGACTAAGGAACCTGTATGTTGTGTGCAATCGAATTCCCAATTCGTAACACTACCCCCTCCCTTTTTACAGACTCGTCGCGAGTCGTCAAATTTTCATGTGACCAGCATGTGTAAGTTTTCCCCTAGTACGTTCTACCTTCGGATCCCTGAGTGCGACATTTCTTTATATGTGTCCCAAAAATAAATAACCTAATGCGCTGCGTCACTAACTAAACAAACTCTCAGATTCATTCGGACAACTTAACTAAAATTGCCGGCGCTAAAACAAACATGCAGGTGGGGTTCACGTATTTACAATTTTCACTCAACTTATCCATTACTTAACCATGGCCCAGGACTTGTGATCTGTGAAAGGGAGAAGGTAAAAGTCGTTTCAAAGTCCATGGATGCAGGGGAATGGATGGAGATGGTCGCAAACACAAATGAGCATGATGGATGCACGGGCTGCCTGCAGGGCAGTCCTTGCAAAAACGGATGGTCCTGGCGCACATGGTGATGGATGGACACAGGGGCAAATGCAAACAAGGGCTAGCAGGCATGGGTCATGGCAGAGGCAGGCAAACGAGGCATGGCAAGGCAAGTCCATGCAGACAGGCGCGCAGCAACAACAGGCCGGCAATGAAGCTGGCCGGCCTCTGGTGTGGTTCCATCAGGTCTGGAGGGAGTGCGGTTGTGCCGGCCGCTTTGAAGGCGGGCTCGGACCTAGGCTACTGTCTCCCCCCACTCTATCACCTTTGCCTGTCGCTGTCCATACCCACTCCCTTAATTTGCCACACAACAAAATTTAGCCCCTCTTTATTTTTATTATTTTTTCATAATTGTCTCCCTAACCCCCTTTATCGTCATTGTCCGGCTAGCCTATCATGTCCACCTAGCCTACTCCCGCTTACTATCCTGTCACTAGCTTTACTTCCCACCCTAGTTCCTCTCTTGGGAGGGGAATAGGGAGGACTGCTTCTGTTCGGAGGCCCAACGAGCCTCAGAAGGCCTCCTCAGAGTTCAGCGATTACAGGTGAGTCGCGGCCCTCATGAGCGAAGGGAATGGATGGTCGAAGGGGTCATATCCTATCTACCTAATTTATTCACCTGAATCCCCGGGGCTTTCCAGAAACCGCCTCACACTTTAAACTATGGTTCTAAACCATGTCCCGTTCGCCTGTGTCAGGTTTGTCCTTATAAATTTGGGCTTGCCCCTATTTTCTATGTGCCCTCGAATTCTGGTGGGCAGGGGCGTGGGGGGGGCTAAAAAACTTGGGGGCAGGGGGGGTGGAAAACTCCCCTTCTTTTTGCCCAAAATCGTAAAACCTGGGGGCCCCCAACCCCCCCCCCCCCAGGGGGGGGGCCCGCTTAGGCTGCCTCGAGCTCTGATCGCTACCACGCGGCGGGGTTGCCTCTTGGCAGCCCCTGCCGGCCACGTGCGTGTTGTGCCCGGGTCCCTTTCCGGTGTGCACTGCCATCCTGCGCCGTGGCTTCTGGCGTCGGGTCCCGTTTCCGCGGGTTCGCCCAGTGCCCCTACACGTATCCCGGCCCTCTTGGGCCCTTGGCTACTTCTTGGCGAAGTCGGGGCCTGTTGCTACTAACAAAATATAAAATTTCACGCCACGATCCGCGGTCCTGATCTTGCACCCCTCAAAACGGTTTCGTGCCTTCTTCGCACAACACAACGACTTGTTGTAATTTGACTTAACCACTTAGCTAAATTCACTGACCCGGGTCATTGGGTGGGAATCATCGCCTCCCAACAGTCGATTCGCCCATGATACACATTGCTCACTCGACCTTTGGCCCGCTGTCCACTTGCTTCCTACATTTCCTTTCAAATTCCAGCTCTATTCTGCATCCTCCTAATTAAATCCTGGACTACCGTGTCCCCTCGTATCCCTTAAATCATGGACATTCTTTTACTCGACGTGCTAGCAGTCTCCACTACAATTTCCAGTCTGTCTGTCCTCCAAATCACAATTTCTATTCCAAAATTTAAACTAAATCTCTAACTAATGCCTTCACGGGCTCCAGAGAACAAACCTGTCCCTGAAGCCGGTGTTAACTTCGCAATCCATCTCTAACTATAGTTCCTGTGCCCCTGACGGGGGGTTTCCACCTAGCCAGGGATTGTTCCCCGACGAGGCTGCTTTTTTTTTCATGCGCACACCGGCGGAAATCGCAACTGCGCTCTTTCCCGTACGTCATGGAGCTGTTCGCTACTTGACTTGCGTCCTTCTGGCGGTTACATCGCAGGATCTTCCTTGCCGGTTCACTACGTGCGCATTGACGTCACCCTGCGCATCAAAAAACTAGCTCGTGTCACGAGGGTCCACACAAAACACATGTGCTCTGCCGTCTGAGTTACACTTGTTCCCAGTGGGGACATCGGTCCAATCCATGTTCCAGCCTATTTCTTCGTCGCAGGGATCGGCAATCATCGAGTGCGTTTCGGACCGGGTTTATTCCGCAGGGCGGCCTGGCGGCCCTGTCGTTACCGCACGGACTGCGCGCCGCCGCTGCCGTGCCAACGGCACGGTTCAAGCAGCTCGGCGCTACTCGCTTTTGTCCCTCATCTGCGCAGTCTTCGTGCCTTCACGCGCAACTCCTGGTTCCCACGCTCACACCCTCACCATTACACTGGACGTGCCGTTGCGTCTCGCGTGCTAACGCCTCTCCCTTTCCCGACTCAACGCTGTCCTTCTCATACCCCGTGCTTCCTAACGACCTTTCACTCACCGCGCCTCTTTTCCAGCGGGGTCTCTGACGGGCGTGTGGAGGCAGCATTTCGGACATCGCAACCAGCACGGGGATTCCTGGTATTGGTGCCAAAAGGGGTCCGGGCCTTCATCACCCAACTGCGTGTTACCCGTTCGGACACTCGCCCCTTCAACCGCAAAAGCTCGACCGGATCCACTAGTCGCGATCGCTCCAGGGGGACGGTTTCTCCCTCGTCCTGAGGACGCCATCCTGTGCTTGGCATCGGGTCCCAAATTCCTAGCTTCCCCCTTTCCTCCACTCCTATACGTGTGGTGCTCAGTATTACTGTAGTTTTCTCCTTCTGTTTTTTCTCGTCACTCGTTTTTAGTTCGTTTCTTCTGGCTCATTTTCTTCCCATTTGAGTCGTTTCTTTCTCTGAGCCCCTTTAGTTGTTCTTTCTTTCCATCTCTGTGGTTCCATCTTTGTCTCTCCTCGAGTTGATTATTTCATTCATTGTTTTTCTTTCTTACCCACGTCGGTTATGTTCTTCATCTCCAATTCATCGTTTTTTATTTGGTTGATCTCCTTTATGGTTTCATTCTGTTCTTCTGTCTGTTTCTTATTCACTGTTCTCTTGTCCTCCTTCTCCATCTCATTGTTTCCTCAATTGTTAATCTCCCTTTCCTGTTTCATTCTTGTTTCTGTCGATTTCCTCGTTACTCCACCTTGTTTTTCTTCAAATGTCACCTTTCTTTCTTTTTGTTTTCCCTCCTGTCGTCCCGTTCTTCTTCTTCCAATTTAGTTTCCTCATTGGTTAATCTCCTTTTTGTTCATTCCTTGTTCTGTCACTATCTCCTCGTACTCACTTTTTTTTCTTTTGTGTTCAGTTTCAATTCATATCTTTGGTTTTTTTCCTGTTCTTTGTTCCTTTATTCTGCATCTGCTGGGCTCGTGTTTTGTCGTTTCAGTGTGGTTCGCTTACGTTCATTCTCGTTTCTCTTTCTTTCTTTTACATCTAGTTTGTTTTGTAATCCATTTCTTTGTTTTTGTGTTTCAGTAAATCAGGCTTTCTTTTTCGATTCGTCTCTTCAACCTCTTACTTTTTCTTCCTTTCATCCTTCCCCAGCCGATTCTTGGCTATTGACCAATACTTTCTCTTTTTCTCTGTTCCCAGGCTTTCTCTTTTTCGATTTGCCCTTGTTATCTTCTTCGTAGTTCAATTCACATGTGTTTCGGTTTTTCCTTTTTCGCTTCGTTTTCCATTCTTTTCATTCTTTCATCTGGGAGTTACTATTTGTCTCTTTCTTTTTTTCAGTCGCTCTCGCATTTTTTGCTTGCTTGCTCTCTCTTTCTGTTCTTCCCGTTTCTTTTGTTTTCGCATATTTCTCTGTTTGTGCCCGAGGGCCAAAATTGGGTCCGCCCGGGCCTTGCCTGCCGATACGCGTGTTTCATCGTGGTTGGGAGCCGCCTCGTATGTTGCAGTTCCCGCTGTGCTAATTAGCAGCCCGCTCCGTGCTGCGCTGAGATCGGCAGCGGTTTTGCCGCAAAGTTAGGTGTCAGTATAGGGGTGAGTGGCTCCATGATTCCATTGTGGTGGGTGTAATATAAGCACCGACGGGGCCTGGTCCTACATTCAACACATTCTAATCCCATGACCGTTGCCCCTTGTTGCCATTGGTATCGAAATATTAATCGGATTTATGGACCGGGAGGGTCCGCTCGCACCCCTTGATCCGTTCCTTATTATGTGAGGGATGATCTGTATCCCACTCCTGACCAGTGTTGTAGTTTTCCGCCCGTCGGGTGCTCGACCGTCTAACCAATGCGGGTCGCTTCGCCACCGAGACGGCCATCGTGTGCTTTCTGGACAAGCCAGAACCAGTCGGGTGGGTATTGAATCCACCAGGCCAGTCCGTATTCTACGCGCGAATAGGGCTCGCGATTCGTAACTAGTACGGGTAACACCGAGGACGTACCTCGACGAAGGCCTTTGGACCGAAGCGTTAGCGGTCGTTACCGTTCTGATATGCGAGGCGGTATTTCGCAGACTCGTGACCCGATTCTATTTAAAAAACTATATTTGGGCAAGATGGGGCAGTTCATAGGATGACGCAAACGACAGGTTTCATTCACAGGACTTTTCGTACAGCTGTATGATTTAACAAGGCATAACGTATGCATTATACAGCAAAAAGCACACAAGAACTTACACGCTTTACTTAGTTTCAGTTCTTGCACTTAACAGCAGTTCCTATGTTATTAGACGGGGCCGCGGACACCGTTCGCACACACCAATAAATTAGTGGCGGAGGCCTTAAATACGAGCTCCAGCTCGGAGGCAGGTGAGCTGACCGCGCCTAGCTTGACCTCCACTCGTGTGGTTCTTCAAGGTGTTCGGATCCGGGTCAGCGAGAGCGAGCTGGATCCAATCGACGGCCGGGATCTTTCCCGGGCTCCGAGCGATCTCCGCGTTCTCAGCCGTGCTGGTGAGACGAGGCGCCGGCTTTCGTCGATGTGCGTCGCTTCCACGAAGGACCCATCCGCGTTCTCAACTGTGGTGAGACGAGGCACCGTCCTTCCGTCCGATGCGTCGCTTCCCGGGACACTCCGGCGCTTTCAAAACGTTGCTGGGGGACGAGGCGCGCCTTCGTCATGCGTCGTTCCCGGCTGCGGTGGATGGTGCCGCGGAAACAATGGGAACAAGGCTCCACGACCCCCAGGAAAGGCCCTCGCGCTCCGGCGAGCGACCGGCTTAAACTTCCTTCAAACCGGCGCTTGAAAGCAACGCTCTCCGAGCCAAGCAGAGTGAAGGTACGACCATAAAGCAAGGGTTCCAAGCTCCTCCCCGGGCAGGCTCAGCGAGCTCACTGAGCAGCGAAAAAGCCAAGCTTCCGGCGGCGACCTCCAGCACAGGACCCGAGGTTTGCTGTGCTACTCTTTGCCGAAGAAAGCTATACGGACGGGGTCTCGTCTTTCCCTTCTCCCGCCTCTCCCGGCCCGGCGTGATCAGCCTGTGTCTCCCCGCCGCTACACGGTGGGGGAGTTGTTGCTTACGGGTGGGCGGGTTCTTCCTCTTCGCAGAGAGGGGAGGATGTCTTCTTGTTCGTTCCTAATGTAATCCATCCGCCAGCGCATCTTCGATTTGATTTACATGGGTGAGCTTAGGGGACAGATTTCATAGGCTGCTAAGGACCTGTATTGTGTGCATGATTCCGATTGTAATTATTATATATATTAACTAATATACTTAACTTATTATTTTATTTTTTTTTTTTATTTTTATTTTATGGCGGGTGATCAGAGTCGCGCCGATTTCTGTCAGTTGATTGTTGTTTGGTTCTTTGTTCGTGTACCAGAAAAAGGTTGATAATGTTGAATTTTATCTCCTTTTATTCACCAGAAATTTTATGGACGTTACCAGATGTTTTACTTGCTAATGCCCCCAGAAGTTGACAGCGAACAAGCGATCGGGCGCTACTTTTGACTCACCTGTGGTTCCCAACCCAGACCAACCACACCCCACCACCCACGATGCCCTCTGTGTTATGGTGAGCATCGCCGGTTAGTCTCGCCGTCGACGCCATTCCGCAGAACAAATCTGTTGCCCAGGATTGTTCCTATTTTTATATTTTTACCTGATGACTGATGGTCCAGTGGTCGTTGGGGATTGCCGACACGCTCTGCGTCATTTTCTGGGCCTCGTTGTGCCTCAGACTTGCATCCTATTTCTTGAGATGCCGATCATGTTGCAACCACCGAGGCATGGTAGCAATTGGCTCCTCCCTCCCCAATCCTCGCTGGGATTCTGGTGGCAGGTTCGCATCAGGAAACCGCCCCGTCATACAGCCGCAGCTGCGTCATGACTTCGAGAATCAATTCTTTTTGGGTCTCTCGCTACCGATATTGAACAAGTTGGCAGCGATCTCATCTACATGCCGTGGTACCCCAGTATTGAGTTTCGATGTCCAGGTCAGGTCCGCTGTTCATCCTGGCAGTGATCAGACCTCAGTTGGACTTTTATTTTGAAGTGAGCGCCCCTAGGTGTCCCTTTCTTGATCCTGGCGCCTTTATTGACCTCTGGCTAGCAGATTGTATGGTAGTGAATTCCGTGTGTGCTCAATTAACCAAAAGTTCGGCAAAGGGAGGGATTCCAGTGTATTGAAGTCTGATTCTAGTCTTGACTGAGGTTCTTTTTTTTTA
>CM068956.1:155480407-155491472 GCA_035128595.1 Eptatretus atami | reverse complement strand
CCGATGCACGCCGGCGGACCGCGAATTCCAACAAACCTAACCAAATACTTCACGTCGTGCCAAAATCAATTCCTGCCAGTGCAATGCCAACAGATTGCCCAGAAAAAGAAAATAAAATCAAAATAAACTCGATAATAATAAGAATCATACAATAATGAATCAAAAAAAATAAAATGCTTTGCCAAAGCGACATCTCACTATGCGTCATATAGCTCAAATCAAAGATTCTGAGACATCGGGGCAATGGACAACAAGCAAGAAAGAAAAAACAAACAAGTATAAAACTGAGCACATACTCCTTCCTCCATTTGGCCAGATTACGCTCCACACTGAATATGGAATGGAAGGATATGTACAAAAGTAAAAGAACATTTCCCTAAAAAGCTCACCTGATGATGAAAAAGCATTAACACTGTTCAACTATGCACAAACAAACCGCCAATAACAGATCATAGTTCAATTTTAACACAATCTTAGCAAATCAGAACGAAAAATTTCCATTCCCTCAATGACGTTGGATTAAATGAATGAAACTTCCCCTGTAAAAGGAAAAACACCGTGATTGGACAAGTAAACTAAATATTTACAACACAATTATTTAAAATATTTTCTTTCTAATCTCATCACTTGTGGATAAAGTGTGAAGAACTAAAAAGAAGATAAGTTGAAACAAAATACCATACTGATACATAAAGAATTATGAGTTTGAGCTTTACAAAATGAAGGCAGCAAAACCTGTTTAGCAACAATGTTGTATTCAGTGCTTGCAAATGCAAAGAGGTGGTCAAATTTCGACATTGTGGGAAATTAAAAACCCTGCATGAAGTGACTAACTAAACACCGATTTCGTCAAATGTCACTTTTGTGAAAATACAAAACACATTGCATAGGTACCTGAACTGAGAAAATCGATTTAATCAATTCATTCAAAAAATGCCTTCAAAGTATTCATACCCACTGACTGCAGGCTTGTGTGTACAGCCTGAATTAAAATGGAGTAAATTTACTTTACCAATCGTACACAAATATCCCATAATGACAACGTGAAAAATGTTTTTAGAAAGTTTTAACAAATTTAATTAATAGGTAGAACTGAATGCTGTGTCAACAATATCACCCTTCCCTATGGCCCAAATGACTCAGTACATTCAATTTCCTGATCATCATGCCGATCCTACAACTTGATAGAATCCACCTTGGCCAATTAATTGAATGGACAAGATTAGAAGAAACACACTTTTACATCAGTACCACAGTGACGTGCATGTCAGAGGCAAAAAAGCCTATTTGCTTGTCAAATCAAACCGAACAGGTATGAATACCTATTTAAATGATTTGCAACTGACATTTAATATTTCAGTTTGTGCATCTACCAAAAAAAACACAACACAAAAAAAACTATAGCCAAAAAAGGCAAGTGTGTGCGTGCGTGTGTTGGTGTGTGTGTGTGTGGTGTGGTGGTGTGTGTGTGGTGTGTGGTTGGTTGTGTGTGAATTCAACTCATGTGACATCACTCACTTTTTGATGCTAAGAGAAAGCGCAAGGAAAGGAACCACAGCTCAATTGCTTTTAGAAGAGGTCTATCATTTGAACGAAAAACAGATTTTTGTAGACACAGGAAGGATTGCCGCATTTACATCAACAGAACAAGTCAGACGGAAGACAAACTATGAACGAGACGCTAAAAATGATCACTTGGAAATGCAAGAACAAATGCAGGACGTTCAGGAATTCAAAAGAAAATGCAACTTTATTATTGTTGTTGAAAACCCCTGAACGAACACTCTCACTCAACTTACAGCAATTACAGGATACAACGAGCAAAACTGAACTGAACGCAGAGGAGGACAAGGGCATGTGGATTCTAAAGAGGCTTGGACAAAATAAAATCTCAAAAACAATTTACCTGGCAACTACACAAGGGACGAATGCAGACTAAAAACAACAAACAAATAGTTTGAAATCTGGAATTCTTTACCACAAACCTATCTAAAGTAATAAAATCATTCATCGTCACTCTGAATCGACTACCTGTGTGACAACATAAGATGAATTTTCAAAAAAACACACTGAAAACAATGAACGAGTGAGTTAAAGTCCGTTGAAATGAAAACGAACAGCAAACGTCCAAAATCAACGACTCCCAAACTTACAGCAAAAATCACACAAACGAAGGCACCGAGACAACACGCCGCCACAATCCTGCCACATCTCTACCTTTGTGTCGTCGTCCCATAACTGCTTGCTGCTGCCAGAGCGAGTCCCGCTGTTTTTTTTGTTCTCTTCCAGCTCGTACAAGTCCGTATGAGGCATGGTCTCTTTACCTATTTTACAGTAATAGACAGTCAATGTCTATTTCTTCCACACAACCCGCCGTCATCTCTGTCGTGTTCAATCCCCCTGGTTTTTTGATATTGGTTGTTTGGGAATAAAACCGTTGATTTAAAACTTAAGGTTCTCGGTTCCCTGCCGAACTACACCTTGTCTCCATTATTTGGAAGTCACAGGATGAGCCGTCGGTACATTGCGGAAAATCTCCCACCACAATACTCGATGTTAGTGAGTCTCACACTATATTGGTCAGGAGTGGATTCTGGACACGAGACTCCAAAGATAGTTGATTGGTGTGCGAGAACGCGGAGCATTTAAAATTAAAAACTGTATTTTTTAATTGCCTTGTTCTGCACGGGAGCGTGCTGCACAAACTGGCAGACGTCAGGGAAGCGGTGAGGAAGCACGAGGAAAGAACAGCGAGAGAAGAAGCAGCCGGTGGGAGAGTTGGAGATCAGGGGAAATTCCCCGATCTGAGAGTACGAGCGAGAAGCAGTCGATGTCCAACCAGGGCTTCGTTTCATTTACTAATGGAACATAGTATAATGATGAAAAATGAAGGGAAAAAGAAGAAATAGAACAAGAAGAACAAGAATAAAAAAATGAATTACAGCACAGTAGGCCCGATTAGATTTAAAGCAAAAAGTTGAAAGCAACTTAATAGAAAGAAGCAGAAGATTGGATTTGGAGGAAAGAGGACGGATCGAGCTAGATGGGAAACAAAGAAAGATAGGACAAATGAAATTGGCAGAAGTAATTTAACAAATAAAAGAGAGAAACACAGCACTATAAAAGAAGACTGAAAACAAAATTGGGAGCACAAATTAACGGGTGGAAAGGAATGAAGACCTGACAACTTAACTGGTGCGGGGATGCAGAATGCCCACAACTGGACCAGCGCAGCAGTTGAATCAAGGGGAGCCCGGTACAAACGGGGGTTGATAATGAAAGCTGTGGAGCCAAATTATGGGATAGGATAAAGATATAATACAGAGCGGATGAACCGGGACACAATCAGGAGGAGTTCTCGAGCCACAGTCGTGGAGAGGGAGCGTCCACAAAGCATCTCAACAAAGGAGATGAAATCTACCAGGGAACCCGCCACATCATTTTGCACGAGCACCGAATGAGCACGCATCCGCGTGATTTGATCCCAGGCTGGATCGGACATAGAGAACGGGAAAGACCCCCAGAAAGACTGTCCCTGAAATTGATGGGTCGGGACTTGAGGCTTTCCTGCGCAATTTGAGTGCGATTCCGACAATGTGGAAGAGCGTGACGCCAGGGGAATGGTGATCGTAGGCCGCGCAGAATATGTTTAATGTCCAGAGAGATGACCACGCCACTCATCTCGAACTGAACCATCTTTCGGGACAGTGCAAATCGATCTGACGGCTTCACACGCACGGCAGGCTAAGACGTCAAACAGCAGAGCTGTCAGATTCTACCAGTCGTGAGAGCGTAAGGTTGCCACAAGCAGGAAAGTGGCATAAAAAATTATGCAGCTCTCCTGACCCTGAAGTGAACTCGTAGAGTTGTGGTCGATCCACATCACTGCGCGATTGCCGGTCAAGGCTGACCTTTTTGAGGAGTCGAACGCACAACCTGAGAGCCTCGCGCTAGGCAACATGAGGTTCGGATTGGAAAAAAGCAAGGACAATGCATACCCTGTTAAGGGGACAATGCATTCCAAAGTGATAAGGAGTAAATTGCGCTGGAGTACAGCGGTGGTCGATCCCCACCATGTGCCGGTTTGGGAAAGGGGAAGACAGCGTGAAGGGGGGGGTAGCAGCGGAGGGGAGAAGGCAGTGGGGGGGCAGCGGAGGAGAGGCAGCATGGTGGGAGGGGAGCACTGAGGGGAAGCAGCGTGAGAAAGGGAGGAAGGAAGGAGTGTGAGGGGAACAAGAAGGGAGGAATGGGAAAGTACGAGAGGGAGGAATGGAAGCAGCTAAAGGAAGGGAAACAGCAGAGCGTGCGGCGTGTGAGTGGGAGAAGCAGAAGGGGGGCAGGGCGTTGTGAGATATGCAAAGTAAAGGCAGTGAGGAGACAGTCCAGAGAAAACACGATCATATACTCACCGTCCAGACGAAAGGGTTAGAACGGGGGAGGGAGAAAAGAAGAAGAGAAGGGGTGGGAGAGGATGTGGGAAACGAGGACGTGGGCGAGGAGACAAAACAAAACATAAATGACTAAATAAAACATATAAACAAATAAGAATTAAAGAATACTTGAAAAGTGTCAAAGGTGGATACAGAACATATTTCTTTGGTAGCTATCAGCTGGCAGGCGTCCATAAGTGAAGCTCAGAAGAGAAATGTAGGCGATTCCCGTGGGAATTTCTGCATTGTAGAAAATTAATAAGAACAAAGCGGCTGCCTTCATTTGCAGTCGTCGTCGTTCCCTTGAATTTCAGTAATTCGCCACTCCTCCGCATCTTGATTCTCATCAAGGACGACCGCTCAGAAGATGAGCACTGTACGACGGCTACAGAATGACGGAGCACGGTGAGTCGCTCGTAATGATGACAACGGACGACTCGCTGGAAAGAAATGGATGACTCGCTCGTAAATACGGAGCATGGACACATGCTGGGAATGATGGAGTATTGTCGAGTCGTCAAGAAGAAGAGCTGGACGACCGCTCAGAATATGAGGCACAGGACGACTTCGCACGATAACGGAAGCAGAGCACTCACGACTCGGAAGACGGAGCACGGACACACCAGAATACGGAGACGGAGCACCACGCTGAATGCCCGAGCAACGATCACGAGCTGGATGACAGAGCACGGGGCACCGAGTCAGAATGACTGAGCACGAACATAGCTCAGATATGAGCATGAGCACTTCGCATCTGAATGAGAGCACCGTCGAGGGTCGCTCAGTAAATGATCACGACGACTCCGGGAAAAGGAGCATGGATGACTCGCTCGAATGAGGGCATTGGGAAGACATGCTGGAATGATGAGTGCGAGTCGAATTAAGAATACAGAGCAGGACGACCGCAGAATGATGGGAGCATGGACGATCTCGCAGGGAGATGGAACGGAGCAGGGAGCACGCACTGCCGGATGGACGACATGACACTAGCTCGAATGACACATGAGCACTTCTCATGAATGAGGAAGCACGGACGACGAGCTCCGAATGACGACAGGACACCTCGATCAGTGTTAATGACGGAGCACGGACGAATGAGCTAAATGACGGACAGAGTCCTCGCTCGAAGATAGCAACGAGCGCTCACTCGGAATACAATACGGTACATCCTCAAGACGGAGCACCGCTCGGATATGATCCCAGGAACATTCACTCGGAATGACGGAGCACGGAGCACATCTCGTCGAAATATGGGAGCACGGAGCACTCTCGATATGGACACTGAGCACTCACAGAAGAAAGGATACGGCACTCGCGCAAATGACGGAGCACGAGCACTCGACCGAAGAGGATTGAGCAACCGATGATAGCACGAGCACCGCTCAGGGAATGACGAGACGAACACCACTCCGAAAGACGAGTACGAGCACTCGCTCTGGCAATGACGGAGACGAACACTCACTCGAAGACGGAGTACGGAGCACATCGCACCGGAATGCACGACACTGGAAACTCACGATATACGAGCACGGAGCACCACTTGAAGGAACGGATGAGCACTGGCTCAAATGACGGAGCACTCGCTCGATAATGACGGAGCACGACTCTCACTCGGAATTGACGGATACGGAGCACTTCGCTCGAATGACGGAAGCATACGAACACTCGTTCGGAGAACGGAGTAGGAGCACTCGCTCGAATAACGGAGCACAGGAACAACTCGCTCGGAATGACGAGACGGAACCCCTCGAAAGACGGACACGCAAAAGCGCCCCGTGAATGACATCTTCGCTCAAATGACACAGCACAGGTTTTGTGTGTTGAATAATCTCGCGTTGCGAAAACACATTGAACAATAGTACGCTCTAACCAGTTGCAACTGCAGTGTAAAGCGTCCCAACGGGAACAAAACTTGCCCGCCGACAACTATGGTTTCGGCAAGCCGGCTAAGCCGACCAACATCCAAAAAGGTCAAGAAGGATGGTTGGCTTTATTATTTGTATACATTCAAAGGCTCGTATTAAACTAACACACAACGCCAAACAAGGGCATGAACAGAAGGGTCAGAGTGAAAGGGAAAAACGTGGGAAAGAGACACGAGACTGGATAGGGAGAGGGACTGCGGGAACATGGGGTATACAAATGGACCATAGGACTTTCAGAAAGGAAAGCAGGGAATTTTGAAGGAGTCGTTGGGAGGATTAACAGGTAAAAAAGATCAAGGTTTGAATGAGGAGATAAGGAGTTGGGTGAACGCTGTTGAAGGCTGATGAAAAGGTTAAGAGATGGTGAGTTATCCAAAGCGGGAAATAAGTAGGAATAAAAGAGTGGAAGGTGACATGATCTATTGGTGTTTTTACCCAAGTGGAGCTGCGGACCTGACGCCCGCTGAAATAGGGGGGGGGGGACGATCGCAGACAAGCAGGGGTGAGACCAGAAGAGAGCGAAGACAAAAAACACCGACCTGCCGGCGGTGAGGAGTAGAGCCCAAAACAGCCTAACCCGCTGGAGATACCAGATCCTAAAGTCCGTGGTTTCCAAGCATAAGCCGAAGGTTAAGCAGGATCACAAACCCAGAGGAGAGCAGACTCCATCAGGGCAAAAGCTGCTTGTCAGGAGCTCAGTAGGCAGAGTACTTGCCCACAAGCATGCCCATCAACGACGCATTGAGCCAGTAGGAATATGGGCTTCCAGGAAAGATCGGCAGATTAGGAACCCAGAACTGAAGAAAGGACTTCTTCCAGCGATTGGGACAAGAACACGAATGGGGTGGGCCCAACGTTCCTTTCGGAGAGACAAGAATGGAGATTGTCAGATGAAAGATGTTCCACTGCCCAGTTTGGATTTATCCAGATCTCAAGAGTGAAAAGTCGCTGCTGTGCGCTCCGAGGGATACAGAGACGGCAATTGGAACAATACACAAAGCGAAAAGATTTTTCCAGAGAGTTGGAGACATCATTGATAAAACCAGAAATGGGAAATGCCAAACCTGCTGAGGAACTCCTGCCGGGCGGGAAAGGATGAAAAACTTCATTTAGGTCACACTGTGCTACGCATAGAGAAAGTCTGCGAGCATGAGTGGAAGAATGGCCGTTGAGAACCATTATGGAAAGAGTTGGGTGAGCAGGTTCAGGTGCCAGACCATGTCAAACAACACGAAGTTTGGAATGCTCTATTCAGTCCGGCATGAGTACCTCACCATTCGTTGGGTAGCGAAGTACATACTAGTAAGTGACCGGTCTGAAACAAATGGCGATCGGAAATCAACTTGGAAAAGGAAGGATGATCTCGACCGAGATGGATAACATACCTTCGAATTGGGAGAGGCGATTGGCTGTTGGGCAGGATCTTTTGCAACCTTTTATGCAGGCAGAGTGCTATTCTAGCAATGCAGATGACCCTTGAGCAAATGTGAGCAGGACAAAAGCACAGAGGAACAGTTTAGACATGTGCTACCCCGTCCTGAACCTGTGCAGAACGAGTCGAGGTTGAACAGCAAGCTCTCGATCACTCTTGTCAAGGAAAAGACATGTCCAGGGACTTGTTGCGATTGGTAATGGTACAGAAAGCGATGGTTTTGGACACATAATTGTCAAACACCTTGAGTTAGGGCAACACTTCACGGCGGTCAACATGTCGCATGAGGGAGGAGGAGAGGGGAACACACACCAGAAAACAGATTGATAGATGCCACAGATGCCGGGAGAGAGTTTGATCCAACTTGGCTGAACATAGCATGTCCGATGTCCAAAACATTTGAAATTTACTCAAATCATACGTGCCCGAAAAAAAAACAAAAAAAAAAAAATATAAATAATAAAATAATTAAACACACAGGTTATCGTCTCACGCCAGTACGTGCACCGAATCATATATTTCGCATTACGATTATTCGAATTATTTTAAATACCAGTATCAATTTAGGCCAAGATTTACCTTTCGCAAGTCTGGCAAGGGGAAAAAAAACAAAAAAGAAGAAAGAAGAGAGAGAAAAAATTACTCCGGTCGGAGCATACCACACTCTGGTTCCGAATATAGCAGCGTTATATATGAAAAGCGACAACTTGGGCCTTGTTATCTATAAATGGCGCATAAAAATCGATGAAATTAAGAATATCACGATCACATCCTCGGATAGTCCGATTTGAACCCGTAATGGGAACGACGTGCTGAGGCTTCCCTCGCCATCAGGCCACAGCCCACGGCAAACAACTTCTTGCATGTTGGTAAATATGCCATGAACTGGAACTGGTCCGAATAATATCAGAAACTGAAAAGGCAATCCCAGGTCCCACAATAACCTGGCCAATTCAATAGATCGATCACGAGAGGATTCGAGAAACAGTGGACACACACACACACACACACACACAACACAACACCACACACATCACACAGAGATTGCTGGAAAAGATAGATGAACCTTGTCATTTTTGAGTCGTACTGCTGGCTAGTCAATCTGAGCTAAATTTGAATCGGTATATATTATGATTCTCGGTTAGTGTGAGGAAATAAATAAAGCTCGAACTAGTTGCCGCCTCCGGCATTAGATCATTGCAATGTACCGTCACAATCGAATATATATTAAGAGAATCAATTATCTATATATTAAGAAAGGAGAAAAAAAAGTTACTAAGAAATCATTCCACCGTTCCAGTCAATGCAGGTAACCATGCGCAAAACATGGGGCTAAACTCCAGCGAGGTAAACCAGGATACTGCTTTTAAGACCAGAGATGAGAGTCCGAGGATCCGTAAAGACTAATTAAAAAGCATAAAATCGATATTCAAAAAGGATTTAATAACCCACAACACGCAATGTCAACATCACACAGTCTGAGTGTCTTTGACTGCAAAATTCCAGGCGCCAAGTTCATGTTTGAGTAAGGAGCACACACACACCACACACCACCCACATCACACACCACACCACACACACACAAATTCACAGACACGTAGTTTATGATTCTTACACATCGAGCCATCCTATGCGAGGCAATTGGCTGGTTTTAGCTGCACCAACAACAAATGGGTCAAAATAGTGGAAACAAGGCGTATTCATTCAAAGTCTATACTCATAGGCAACGCTCTATAAATGTATTTAACATTGTTTTCCCATTAATTACACTTATGCGATCAGTGTAACAAACTGCATACACAATACTTACTCGCATCACTCACCTTACCGATTCCCTCAAACACCCTCGAACCTGAACTACATGACCCTCACTTTATGTCTGCCCTCGACCCACCACTCACTCACACGACTCACACAGTCACCCAACGACACTACTACATACCACTTTCCTACATGCCTACGAACTACTCATACCACTTACATTCATCGCCACACGACCTCACCGACGTCACCGATCCATACTAATACTCACTTCACATTTACACTCGCTCACTCGGACCTGAACATACCACACTTACATCGCCACCGACCTCACCACGACCTCACAGCGACCTCACCACGTCACGACGAACCATACCATGACCCACTCACTACATTGCTCACTCGACCTGACTACAGACTCACTTCACCTAACATCTGCTCACTCGACATCAACCACGGTACCATGGACGATACACATAATCCTTCACTTACATCGCCACTCTTACGGACCTGACACTACTACTCACTACATCTGCTCACTTCGACTCACCACGTCACCACGTACCATACTACAACTACTTCACTTTACATGCTTCACCGACTGACTACAGCTCCACTCACTTTACAGCTCACCGACCGTCAACCACGTCGCTCATTCCCGCCGACGACAAATGACTCACTACTTACATCCCACTCGGACACTCGACCCTCACTCACCACTCGGACCTGACTACATACTAACTCACTTTACATCGCTCACTCGGACTCACCAATTCGCTCATCACGTCGGACCTGACAAGACCACTTCACTTTACAGATCTTCTGCACGTTCGACCCTCACCGTAGCACCACTTCTGACCTGACTACATGACTCACTCACGTAGGAATTCGTCAGTCGGACATCACATTGCTCAACTCCACGGCGGACTGACAATACCATCTCACTAACATGCTTCACATCGGATTCACCTACTCACTCACTCACTCGGAACCTTGACGACATAACTCACTCACTTACATATCGCTCGGCTTCCGTAACGTGAATCACTACGTTTTTCACTTCATCTTCACCGGACCTGACACAGAACTCTCGACTTTAGACAGTCGTCACGCGACCTCAAATCACGTCTGCTCTCACTCGGAGACTACATGACTCACTGTCACGTCACAATTATCGCTCACTTCGGACTCACCGTACGGATCGGCCACGTGACTCGAATCGCGACCGCCTCGCCCACCGGACGGCCAATTCAGTCGTGACCCTCTCGGTCTAATGCCGGGAGCCAGTCACGGGTGGAGGTTTAACCCCACCACAACCCAGTCCGCATTCCACCCGTGCGAGGTATGGTGAATCGCCGAAAGTCGATATACCTAAGTACCCGCACGGGTAACCTACCGAGGGGTTGTACCACGCACACTCGCCGCAGTCGACTCGACACGGGCCGTTAACGATTCTTCCTACTATGATAACGAGCTGTGTTTCGTCGCTCCGGGATTCCTGATTATTCGCGTCCCCG
>CM068956.1:155432605-155454486 GCA_035128595.1 Eptatretus atami | reverse complement strand
AATTTATTTAAGTGTCTGCATGAGTGGGTTTGTTTGTTAGTTACTCAGCCGTAGGTTATTTATTTTTGGGACAGAATCACTAAATGTCGCACTCAGGGATTCGAAGGTAAAAAAACAAAAAATCGTACTACGGGGAAACTTACACATGATGGCACACGAACAATTGCGACGCTCGGGACGAGTCTGTAAAAGGGGAGGGGGTAGTGTATGGCTGGTGGAAATTCGCAGAACACATAAAGGTCCTAGTTCAGTAGATCGATACAGTCTGTGTTAGTTTAGATTTCCCCAGCGTTGTTTAATGGGAATTAATTCGTGTGCCAGGGCTGTGGGATTTTTGAGATAGTGTTTTTCTTTTCCTATCGTTTATTTGGACCAACACCAACGACAACGCCGTCGCTTCACAACAGCACACCACACTGCCTCTCAACAACCACCGCATCTCTCACACTCCGCCAACACAGTCACATCTCCACGAACACAAAAGGGGAACAACACAACTCCGCCCGATTTTCTGGTGAAACAGAGAATGACGGTTTGGAAAACAACAACTGATCCAGCCGATCTCTGTTGGAATGTTCCCCCCCCCCCCCGCACCGCGCGAAGGGAGGGGCGGGGCGCCGGGGAAATAAAAGGGCGCAGGCGGAGGCGTCGCTGAAGAGTCTCGAGAGGTCAGTCAGGGCTAGTGTCAGTCGGCGTTTGTTGGTCTTCTGCCCGTCTGGGTCTTGAGAAGCGGTCCGTAGAAGGACCGCCGTTGGGACTTGCAGTCGGGTGAAGAGTCCGGGCCGTCGCGGAGGGGACCCGGACTGGAGGCGCCGCTCTCCCCGCCTGTTGGTCGGCGGATGCGTTCGTAGCAGCAGCGCGGAAGAGAGCTCGCCCACCATCGCACCACCGAGGGTGGAGTACCTGCCAACGGTCTCGTGGGATTTTGTTCGGTTTCTGCAAGTCCACGCCATAAAAGGCCCCACGGCCTGTCTGGCGGCCCTTGTTTTTGAGGGTGGCTTTTCTTTGCTTTCGATGAATGTTGGTGGCGCGTGTCTTGTGAGAGTAAAACTGTTAAGTGGCTGTACCATAAATTGCTATAGTCGGTTGTAGTGCTTTTCGCTTTATTTGCTTCCATTACTGCAATATGCACTGCATGACTGTATACGTGCTGTAAATAAATTGTACTTGTGTGAATGTTCCTCGTGTCGTTGTGATCTTCTTTCCCGCTTGGGGAACGCCATATTAACATTCTCGGAATTTAGTTGGGTTTTAAATACCTGTTAAATAGAATCGAATCGGCGAGGTCCGGCGCGTAATACCCGCTCGGTTTATCACTGGCAGAACGCACGGACCGCTTGATCGTTGCGTGTCAAGCCGACCTGCGCGAGGTACGGTCTCCCGGTAGGCTACCCGTGTGGTAGTTAGGTATAGTCGAGATTCGCGATTGACCTATTCTGCGCGGGTAGAAATTGGTAGGCCGTTGTGAGGTTGAAAACCCACCGTGACAGGGTTCGGCGTTGTTCCTGAAGGTCACGACTGAATTGTCTGTCCGGTGGGGCGAGCGGCCTACTATTAGTGAGAAGCGGCCGTTCGCCCGCCGGCGGGCGCGAATTCGTACAATATATACCATCACTGTACTTGGTTTTAATATTGTGAAAGTTGAAGACCTCATTGTGCTGATGAAATTGACTATATTTCAAAAAGGCAATTCACTGTTGTGTGTAGGTACATCTCTCTCTTCTTCTTCTTTCAGCTAGCTCCGTTAGGGGTCGCCACAGGATCAAACAGTCCCATTTCGCTCTATCCTGCCAATCTTCAGTTGACACTCACAACACCGCATGTCCGCCTCACCGTATCCATGAACCTCTTCTTTGCTTCCTCTTCTCCTCCTGCCTGGCGGCTTCCATTCTTCAAATTTCTCTCGCGATATGACTCGCTTTCCTCCTGTGCACATGTCTCAAACATCTCAATCTCGCTCTCTCACTTTGTCTCCAACCGTCTAACCTCGCAAGTCGCTCTAATATACTCATTCCTTATCCTGTCCATCCTCGTCACTCCCAACGAGAATCGCAGCATCTTTAAATCTGCACTCTCAGCTCCGCCTTCTGTCTTTTTTTAGTGCACCGTCCAAACATTACAACAATAGCTGGTCTCACACGCTTATATACTTTCCCCTTCTAACTCTTGCAGCTACCCTTCTGTCACAATCACTCCTGCAACTCTTCTCCAACCATCCATCCTCGCTGCAATCATCTTTTTCACTTCTCTCACCACACTCTCGTTACTTTGGACAGTTGATCCCACAGTATTTAAACCCATCGCACTTCCCAACTCACTCCTTGGCAACCGACACATACCACGCTCTCCTCTCATTTGCACATCACATGTCGTCTTACTTTACTGACTATCATTCCTTCTCTCGCAGTGCGTACTCCACTTCGAGGCTCGCTCAGGGCCTGCTCCTACAGATCATGATGTCATGCCGCGAACATCATAGTCATAGGAGCTCACGTCTGTATCTCGTCGTCAACCTTTGTTTTTTTTTTTTTTTTTTTTTCCATCAGATTCGCAAACAGGCAAAGGGCTCAGAGTCGATCCTTGGTGCAATCCACTTTTACCTAAACCGGTCCGTATTCCTACGCACACCTTCACCGCTGTCTTACCTGTCCTCATACATCATCCTGCACGATCCTCAATACTTCTCCCACACTCCGATTCTTCCCATCAAGCCACAACTCCTCTCTTGGCACCCTATCATAAGCTTTTCTATCCACAAACACAATGTAATGCTTCTGGCTTCCTATCTTCTCCATCACATTTCTCAAGCAACATTTGGCATCAGTGGTGCTATTTCCTGGCATAAAAAACCCATATTTGCTGCTCACAGATCGTCACTCTCTTCAACCTAGCTTCCACTACTCCTTTCCACACCTTCATGGTGTGGCTTAACCAACTTTATCCCTCTGCATTTCCACCAGCTCGCACATCCACCTTATTCTTGAAATCGAACCAGTACACAATGTTAATTGTGTATGTCTATGACCATTTAAAATCACAGATAAAAAGCAGGGCCTGCCTGATGTCACCAATTTAGCATACGTGGTGGTCGTACCTGGGGTCAGGTCATGGGCACGAAAGAAAAAAATTCCCTTCCCTGTGAAGGATGCACTGCCAATGCCCCTGCAACGGATAGGGTGTTTCGAGTAAAGATAAGTTTATGGTCTTGGACGCATTCTCACCCACAAACCGTCAGGTGGTTCTTCCTTTTGTCATTCAAATGTGCCTTTCACCACTCTCGTATTTTTAGCAAACCATTCTCCGAAATGCGACCCATGTTAAAATGGGAGAAGTTGAGGAAAAAAGAATAAGATTCTAGTTATATTCAAAAGTTCAAGTCCAGGAAGGAATGTGTGTTTGATGGTGAGTAAAAGGACAGTTTTCCATTTTGACTCAGTGGAGCATAATTCATGTAACTATTAAAAGTATTTGGGGTTGAAACATAATTTATGTAGTTTGTTTAGCATCTAAGGTGAATTTTTTAATTAGTTGCATTTTGTTGCCAAATAATATGCATGCTTGTTGTTGGGATACAGACAACGAAGTAAAACTGTACTCGTGTGTGTTGTGAAATATCGTTGCCGTACTGTTTGCTTGTTATATTAATATGGGGTGGCAATATGGCCTAGGAAGGGTAAGCACACTCGCTCTCGCTATCCTCACTCTGCCGTTGAATTCCTGACGCAAACTATAACCTGCTATCCAGTGTTTCACAGGCAGAGTGATTATCATGTGTGCGCCGTCCTCGATAAACGTTACACTGCGACATTCCGTCTGCCTGCATTATTGGTGACTTTAAAAGATCGCACAGTGGCCTAACAAGCTATTGCTTGGCACACTGAAAACAAATTTCAATTCCTTCTCACTATTTTGGGGTGATCTTTTCATGCGGCGTAGTAACCTGCCCGTATTTGTAACTCTTACGCGAAAGAGACCGGGTTTTAGCAGAACCGATGCTCTATAATGGAGTGCGGTAGTAATACATTTGTAGGGTGGCACAGCGAAAAAATGGCTGCCATTCTGAAATGCAGAGTAGGGTTGATTGACGATGTGTGTGGTGGTGACTTGAGATGTAGAACAAGAGACCAATAAAGCACAGGCTTACTAAGCCGGCAGATTGTACTTAAAATCTTAACAATGCATGGAATATATTATGCATTTGAGTTGGGAGTTGGGGAGTGAAATATAATCATAATGTTGACGCTTGAACATTTTTTTTATTTTCTGAATTACTATTACAAGGCAAAGTGTTAACACTGATTGAATTTCCAGTTCTCCGATATTAAGAGAGGAAGCTTCGCTACCAATATCTTTAAAATGAAGGTCGCCATGCTCTTGCTGTAGTCCTGAGGCAACAGGACACCATGTTGTGCACAACACAAATGCTTTTTCTCCATTAAGACATAGGCTATTCAATTATCAAGGTTTGCCAATATCGCCAAGGAAACAATTTGTGTGTGGGAGAAATGGTTCAGCAACACATTGCAGCGCAAGACCCGGCGGTGGGCCTAAGGTGGCACTAATGTGTTTTCGGCGCAACCTTTTTTCGTTCAGAGAAAATGGCTGTTTATTTAGCTGATTGCATTTTACTCATTACGTGTGGGGAAATGACAACCCAGGCACACAAACACCACGTGGTTATGACGCATCCAGCATTCGCTTTGCTTTCGCTGGTGCGTGGTGTTCGGGGTGTAGCATGCTCGAGAAACATAAATAATCAGGTTTGTGACAAGAGGGAATCATGGAAATGTGGGTGGAGTGAGTGCAAGTATAGGCCGCTGTGGTGTGGTTCTGAAATGCGTGAAGGTCCCGAATAAAATGAGATTTAAACATTGGGGTCATTATCCCTTATACATACACATTGGCAAAACAGGATTGCAGGCCTCCAACACCCTCACCCATTTCTTTAACAAGTACGTTCACGCAGAAGGGAGCCATCAGGCCCATCCTTCGTGTGTCATTTCCAACCCATGCACGTACCCTTCTATCCCAAGTGGTTACTAGGTAACCTACAGTGTCTTTCAGAAAGTATTCACCCCGTGACTTTTTATCACATTTTGGTCTGTGTGTGTTTACAGCTGAAATTTAAAATTTTCATCAACTGATCTAACACATAACCCATAATGAAAAGTGAAAACATGTTTTTAGCATTTTTTTTTACAAATTAATGAAAACGAAAAGCTGAAATGTCTTGCATCAAATAAATGTTTCAACCCCTTTTGCTATGAATCCAATTGAAGCTCAGATACATCCAATTTCCTTTGATCTATCATAGAGATGTCTTACAATTGATTGGAGTCCACCTGTGGCCGATTCATTGATTGGGACAGGATTTAGAAAGGACACTTTCTATAACGGGTCCAGCGATGACAGTGCACTTCAGAGTAGAGATTCAACATTAAGTCCAAGGTTACTGTTCATTGACTTTTTCGAGATGGAATTGTTGAGGAGGCATCGTTTGGGATGGTATAAAAAATTTATCCGAGTTGTTGAAAATGTTCCCAACACACATGTGAAGCTAACATCATTAGCAAATGGCAAGCATATGGAACTACCGACTCTTCTAGAGCTGGCCGTACCGATCAAATTGAGGCAACTGGGTCAGAAAGACGTTTGTTAGGGAAGTGAAAAGAACGCCAATCACATCTGACAGAACTACAGAGTTTTTGGTGAGATGGGGAGAACTGCCAGAAGGCCAACAATCTTGCAGCACTTCACAAATCTCAGCTTTATGGGAGATGTGGCCAGACAAAAACCACTCCTGAGAAAAGGCACATGACGGCACACCCTGGAGTTTGTCTGAAAGGCATGTAAAAGACTTGAGATATGGAGGGAAAAGATCTTTGGTCTGATGAGACGAAAATTTAAGTCTTTGGCTGAATACAAGCACTACATCTGGCAGGAAAGAGCACGCTCATCATCCATTCAAACTCAATCTCCCGTGAAGCATGGTGGTGGCAGCATCATGCTACGGGGATACTTTATAGGCGGCAGGGATTGGGAGACTTGTGGAGGATAAGAGGAACAATGAATGGAGCCAAAATACAGGCAACTCCTTGAGGGAATCTGTTTTTCAGAGTACGAAACACCTTCGCCTGTGGTTGAGATTATGTTCCAGCAGGACAATGACCTAAAAGGAAACAGCCAAAATATACATGGAATGGCTTCAGAACAAGAATGTAAATTTAGAATGGCTCAGCCAAGCCCAGACTTGAATTCACATTGAGAATCTGTGGAAAGAATTTGAATATTGCTGTTCACAACGATGCTCCCCCATCCAACTTGAATAGACCTCGAGCAAATCTGCAAGGAAGAATGGGAGAATCCCAATACAGATGTGCAAAGCTGATACAGACTACCAAGGACTCGAAGCTGTAATCAGCTGACACAGGCGTTCGACAAAGTATTGAACTCAGGGGCATTCAACACTTATTCGAGCAAGAATTTCAACTTTCTTTGAAATTATTGGTAAAAACTTTATAAAAACATGTTTTCCACTTGTCATTAATGGGTTATTGTGTAAGTTCGGTGACAATAAAATTTTTTAATTTAATCACTTAATTCAGGGCTGTCACACAAAATGTGACAAAGTCGAGGGGTGCCACTACTTTCTGAAGGCACTTATATCTAATTCCGTTAACGTATAATACCCTTCTGGTGCCACTACCCTGTCCAGGGAGACCATTCAAGTATAGTACTAATCTCTGAGTGAAAACTTACCTTACTACCTATCATAACTCTCTGTTCTCACTCTCAGGCTAAGACTCAGGGGTGGTGCTCAGTTTACCAGGCAGCTGCTAGCGCTTTGCCAAGCCCGGATTCATAATCAACGGTTTCAAATGGAGTTGTCGAATTGAGTGCTCTGAGCCACTTGGTGAGCGCTCCATAAGAAGCTATAACTGAAGCAACCCCTGCGAGTCCATCAGATCACCTTTACCTTCCATTTTCTCTTCCAAACATCATTTCAATACTTCCCCCTCGGCTCCCAAAAGCTCCCTTGGGATAATGAGTCATTTTGTTGATGCCGCTTCCATTTGATTCAATCCTATACGTCCATTGGTTAATGCACTCCATTATGCTCATGACATTGGTTTGGCCTTGTGGAACACATTTAGCATTTACCGGCCATATTGCTTACCTTTTGGCATCTCTAATGTTAAACCTACCTATTTTTCTGTGTCTTTTGCTGTAAAGTTCTCAAGTTTTTATCGTCCCATGATTCAAGCTTATCCTTAAGTTGAAAGGGCTTTTTGCGTATTTTTTTATCAATTGTTCTCTGCATCCTAGTGATTAAACTTTAATGAGAAAACAGGCTCTGTCAAATACTGGTGTTCATAGAAATGTATTACAATCTATGTCAGCCAATGTTGGAGTCATTCAATGGAAATATGCCTGCGGAGATCTCTTTTCCTTGTCACAATTTTCTTTTCCTCAATTTATATCATTTTCTCCCCTCGCAATATATCTCTAAAGGCGTATAGAAAGCATAAAAAAATGTGGTCGCAAGATAGTCCGAAGTGAAGAACAACGCCTGACAGAAATAGGAGGCATCTAATTAATAGCTGGATTTCTCCGTCTGTCCATCCTTGTGTCTGTCACACTATTTTTCAACCTGAGATGTCATCTGCGGCACTACGTCTGGAACGTCATAGGGCTTTAAGTGTAAGCACTTGGTAAGCTCTGGTGACATGTTTCGCTGATGGGGAGGCGACGACATACCAATATTTTCTAACTCTCTCTGACTACCAGACGCTTGCCAGACGCTGGGTAGGGAATGACGATTCAGTAAGATGCCGTGTAGTAAAACAGCACTACTCTAGCGTGAGGCTATGGCATTACGCATGTATTATTCACTGATCAATGAGAATTGCATTTTGCAAACTCAAAATAAAAATAAAATAAAAACACGCATATCTTAACCCCTGGGAACACAAAATAATTCATAACTTGCTTTTTTGGTGAATAAGTATGGCGTATTATAAATAAGTTGCAAATTATGAAGATGAGTCGATGGCCCATCACTTTCACCTCTCAAACAGGTCGTTTGTGTGTCTGTTTCTTCTCTCCTTCTGGTCCTGCACACTTTTTCACTTTCTGTATTTGTTTCTTCGCCCTCCCCCCAGGTTTCTGCAGCACGCGTGTGGTCCACCAACAACTCCTAGTGAAACTTCTAAAATGCAGATCACTGTTCACTCCACCAGTTCGTCCATCTTTTCACTCCTTGTGGACCAACTTCACATTCTCTTTAATTCATTCTCCCCCCCCATACACCAACCAAGTCTTTCAGCAGCTGTTTCACCACAACTCAGATAATCCCAATCCAAAAACAGATCTTTTCTACACCATAACCACACCACCCCCCTCCTCCTCACAAGCAACTTTCAAATTTCAGTTTTTTCCTTTCTGTGAGTTTAAACTTCTGTATCCATCTTTCCACCTAATGAGTGCTCCGCTACCCCTCATTCATCCTTACCGTCATTCATCCCACACCCATCGTTTTGTCAAATCCCTCTATTGTTCTCAACTTACTCTTAGTGTTTCCCCACTCTTTGCTCTCCTGTTACTTTTGTTATTTTCCATGCGAATACAATTCAGTTGTTCTAGCTCTTCCAAGTCTTGAACTCTGTATACAAAAACAACCTGGGCTTTTTATCGCAGTAAACAAATGTTTTCTGGAATAATAAAAAAATGCAAATATGGCTTCAATAAACTGTATGCTGTGCTGTAACACAGACAAGTTTACTTGCGGGGTATGCTGATACATGGTGTAAGCATTGAACCATGCTTTCCCCATTGTCTTGGGGTCGCTCACCTGTTATTTGATTTTCATTTATTTTATATTTTTCCATTTATTTAATTTCATTTACGGATGCTTTCGCGACTGTTCTTGTGATTTTTTACTGGTGTTCGGCTTCGATGTCATAGGCAGCAAATAAACCGTGCCCTTCCAATTGTCTCGGGTTGCTCACGCTGCATTTTTTCATTTATTTATATTTTTCAATTCACAGATTGTCGATGTTTCTGTGATTTTTCCCGGTGTATGCTTCTTTTATACCATCGCAGCAGAAATTTCGCTTTTACGTCACGGCAAGGTACCGCGATGTTAATATCATCAGTGAGTGAGTCAGTCATGGTTCGAAGGAGCATTAACCAGGGAAAAAGTCATCAAGTTTCTTTTTTATATAACATTTGGTTTTTAATAAAATGAATAAAATATTGCAAATGGTAGTTTAATCGTGGAATTTGTTTTTCTCAATTAATTTTGAAAAATAATATACTGCCAAATGTTTCCAACCATCTTGCTTCTTCACAATGTCTTGCTCTTTTCCAAACTGTCAATCCATTACAGGGAACAAACTCTTGATCAATCGCTACAAATTTCCTTGGAAATGTTGTTTTTCAATTCTCAGTGGTCTGTGGCTTGTGACATATACGTGATGTTTAAGGTACCCCCCCCCCCCCACAAAAAAAATTGTTGGTCGTAAATCTGGTGAATTGGGGGCCAATTATGTTTCCAATATCTTGAAATTATGCGGTTACCAAAAACTGTCCTTCACAAGTCAGTGTCTGGCCTCGCAGGATGGGCGCGCCCAATCCTGCTGGAACTACATTTGGTAATTTTTTCACTTTACTTCCATAAAGCAATACATTTTTCCAGGCATTGCCTGTATTGCTCACCAGTCCAAGACTCGCATTACCATCATCAATTTTGAAAAAAAAGGTCTTCACTGCGGGCTTGAAGTCCGAACAGACCCTTTGACTTCAAAACGAGTGATCAAGTTAGGAATCGTGTTTTCTGATGATTGTTCTTGAACATTAAAATGATGCAAAATTTCTTCTTGAGTTTGAATTCTGATTTCACTGGAGTAATAAATTCAACACATTTTCACATCTGGTCAATTGGTAAATTTATTCATAATGAAATCTCCTTGGGTCTTCTTTTATTCTTTTTAAAAAAGAAAAATTAATTTAATATAAAAGTTTATAAAAAAGAAGCAAACATTCAGTGACTTTTTGCTTCCCCGTATATTAGATGTTGTTCGACTATGGTCAGTTAAGTGATGGGTTTCAATGCTAGTTTAAATGGCGAATGGAAACGGACTGATAAGAGTCAGATTTTTTTGTTAATGCATGTAAAAAAAACTAGAACGACACTCGGTGGAGCGCATACTCTGCAAGGCTTGAAGAGTTAACTTGTTGTATCACTGATAGAACCGGATCTGCCTCCGGACTGTACCAACCTAATCGACTCTGGTTCTTGTCACTGAACCACTCAATCACATAGTTTTGTCATAATCCATGAAGCAACTTTTTTAGATATCATGCCTATAAACATAATTTCTGGCCAATTTCTCAATGGTAAAGAATCACTTAAAATTCTCGATCCGGATCAAGATCCTCATCAAAATTTAATCAGTTAGTCTCGCACACACGTCACTGTCCAGGTTTTGGCTGAATACTGTCCATGAACTTTTTGAGATATCCTGCTCAAGACAGACAAACAGACGAGTGAAAACATATGTCATCCACCTTTGGTGGAAGAGGTATAGAGCGAAGTTGATGGCACCCATGCAAATCCCATGTTCGACCGAAGCAGTAAAGAGGCAAAAAAGTTCCACCAGGAATAACCCAATCAAAATTTTGAGTTTACATTTTTTTCCACCCATTTTGACCACCCCCGGGGCATGATCCTGAAGTAAAATCCCCAAAAATCGTGCATATTTCATGCATCCCCGATGGTATTACATATGTAGTTTCATTTTAAGATGTTTACAAATGTGCCCAGTATTGTCTTTTCGATATTTGTCCTTTGACCTACACGAGGTGGAGGGGCTAAAAGTGACAACTACTCTTGCACCTTCGTGCCATGCTGCTGATCAATAACTACCATGTTTGGGTCATTTTGCCCAATGCTTAGGAGGAGATAGCATGAGGGACGGTCAGACAGAGAGAGAAGACAGACGGAGTCGATACATACCCCCCCTCATCCGTTATTTTTCAAAAACCATGGGGCATAACTAGGAACAAACGGAAAGAGACGGATGGCAATGAGACCACCAACCTCACTTTGGTTGCTGGGACGGATAGTTTATAATCCTACACTCGTTTCCTTCACGAAATGCCAATCGAGCAAAACTCTTCTTTTTCAAAGCAAAGTACACAGACTCCATTGAAAATTTGACCGCCGTTTGATTCGAGGTTAAGCCAGAGGGGATTTGGGCTGAAGCTTGTCCCCAAAGGAAAAACTATCAGGAGGAAAATTCAGTCAAAGTTGGGGACAGGTTATACAAATAGAAAGCCTAGATTATGAAAACATACAGAACCGACCAATTTCATAAACAGGAAGATCTAGGAAATGCTACTTCAATGGAGTTTGGAAGATCATACACTATTGTCTCGATCATCGATACATATGCCCAAGAGGTACGCCACACTTGCTCTAGAACTGTCCAGCCTGGGTTAATCCTGGTCCAGCTTAAATGTCATCCCAGTGTTTCACAAGAGGGTGATTAATCATGTGGCGTGATGGCCCTCGATGGCGTTAACAGGCATCCTGTCCTGTCGGCATTGAGTTTGTGGACGTTATAGACCACGGTGGTCTTCGTGAAGAGTAGGCACGGTATCGCGGCAACCATGAACAAATTAAATTCCTGCCAAAAAATCAGCAGAGGGCATTGCATTGGCAACACAGCCGCATGCTCAGCCAACGATGATACCCGCAGCCTTGTGCTCATACGAACATGCGGATGAAGCTCTGCTGGTTAGGCTGGTTAGAAATTGTTTTGATCCACTTTCTAAAGCTGAGCAGCTGATCCGGATCAGTGACAACCAAACTCATTAAAAAATTTTTATAATCATGTTTACCACGATGTCCTGTTAACTTCCATGCTTGAGTGGTGAGAACAAGCTTTAAAATCAAGTTTGTAATCAAAAGGATGCGGCGCACATTTATCATTTATAAATGTCCAGACGTTAAATTTACAAATGCCAATTACATAAATCTTACACTAAATAAAAGGCATGTGTGTGTGTGGTGTTGTCACAAATGGGGTTTTCAGAATGTGATTATGGAGTCTCCCATTGTGGGCTCAAGTATCACTTCATTCAGTAAGGGGTCACGATCATTGACCAAGTTCGTGAAGTTTTTCTGTTTTCAAAAACTTTTGTGCGAGGGTTCTCTTCGGGGATCGATCCTGAGCCCAGGGATGGTTCCAACTGTAGTTCGTTTTTGTAGTGATATTCCCCAGGGATGTTTATACTCTGTGAGGTTTTTCGTTTTTACTTATTGTCCCGTCAGCGGAAACGATGGTTTGTATTTGCTGGTAATAAATATTTTGAAAGGGGGGGGGGGATAAAATAAATTTAAACACATCGGGGATGACCATTTTAGTGCCTGCATGGAACTTATAAATAAAATTAAATGAAAAAACAGAGGCAGGAAAACCTCCCATCCCCCCCTTCCATTTACCCCCCTCCCACTCCCCTTACCCCATTTACCCCTCCCCATTCCATTTCCCCTCCCATCCCCCTTCCATTTCCCCTCCCATCCCCTCCTCATTTACCCTCCCTCATCCCTCCTTTCCCCATTTACCCCCCTCCCTCATCCCCCTCCGCCATCCCCCTTTCCCATTTACCCGTCCCCCATGCCCATTCCCCATCCCCCTCACTTACCCTTCCCCATCCCCCCCTTCCCCATTTACCCCCTCCCCCTCTTCCCCATTCCGCCACCATCAAATCACACCCTCCAACATTGGTACAACATAATAGGATATCGCTCGGATATTTCATTGCTTATCTTTGCGCAACGAATTTTTTGCAATATGTTAGTCGTCCTGGTATGTTTTTTTTTTGTTTTTTTTTGTTTGTTTGTTTGTTTGTTTGTTTTGTCTGTAATCACGGAAAAAAAAAATTCTGCGAGACAGTTTTCATTGGAAATTTTTGTAATGTTCGCATAAGAGGCTATAGAGGGTCTTTCAGGCATAAAATTTTGAAGGTAGGTCAAAGGTTCAAGGTCCTTTTCGCAAATCAGGGCTAACGACAAACCTTATTTTTTAGTAATTTTTGATCGGTCGTCCTTCAAACTTTCATGGGGCATATAGTTCCTGGTCTGGCGCTCAGCTGATTATTTTTGGTGGCGGATTTGGCTTGACCTCATGTGTTTTTTTTTTGTTGTTGTTTTTTATTTTAAATTTTATCTGTAATCACGTTACAATCACTCTGCGAGCACAGTTATCATTGGAAATTTTTTGTAAAACTTCGCATATCAGAGGCCTATAGAGGTCTTTCAGGCCAAATTTTGAAGGTCAGGTCAAAGGTCAAGGTCACTTTGTACCATAGGGGAGTCGACGAAACCTTTATTTTTTGAGTAATTTTGATTCGGATCGTCTTCAACTTCATGGGAAATAGTTCATGGTCCTGGCCAATTCAGGCTGATTAATTTTTGGTGGCGATTGGCCTTGACTTATTGGTTAACGCCTAAGGTCAACATATTTGACCGCAAGGTCAAATTTTAAAGTTTTAAGGAACCATATGTGTAGTACTCAAATTGACACCCGATGAGTGCTTTTCCTAGATATATCAAGCTTGAGACATTTATGACGTATTTGGTGACGTTATGAAGGCAACACTATTTTTCATGGTTTACTCTGGTAGAACGATTCTAATCGGAATCTCTCGTAGGCAGATATTCTCAAGGAGTCGCTCCTGTGGATACACTTCGTCGTCAAGTGTGACTTTTAAAGAGTCAACGTGGTCTACCTTTTGGGCAAATACAGATCACCCTACGGGTGAATTGTTTATTTCATTGGTTGTCGCAATCGTCTGAATCCCGATCGGCGGCCATTTTTCCTAATGTAAAAAGCACCTCTTAATCGCTTGTTCCGTTACCAAGCGGCTGCAAGCATTGTACGGAACGACTGGCTTCGAGGAGCAACAGCAAGTCGCTTGCGAACGGAACTCACCCCTGAAGTGCCTATTATCTCCGGGCCTGTGGTTGCGGTCCAATATTTAGCTTTACTCCAATCAAAAACATTTCCCCGCAAGGACGCGGGGCTACCTGGTCCTCGCTGAGGCGAAGCGACAGGTAAGGTCATGGCGGATGACGTGGAGGATGTCGTGCGAAGCTGTGTATCCACTCGTCTTCAGTATCTGTGACAATCGTTTGAAAAGACATTCATTTTGAAATCGTAAGATGTGAATATTTCGCCTCTCGATCAACATTGTCGAGGTCTTTCCGAATATTGCTCAAACTACAGGGCCAGCATTCTTCTCTGTTAAAACGATTTCAACTCAGTTTATATCATCTCTTCCTCAGTTCATCAAAAAAAAATAATAATAATAATATATAAATAACAATTGCTCGGATCACTTTGAAGCTCGAGTATTGTCAGAAACTGATCCAGTGACGACTCACATCACTCACGGATCTCAATCTCCCGCAATTTTTCACTCTCCCGCTTTCAACCTGTGACGTCACGGCCATGACGGGAAGATATCGAATTAATCGATGTCAACATCAAGGGGGGGGGTTATTCAGTCAAAACCACGTGATTGGGCCAGGAAACGGCAATCTTGGTCTCACTGGTGCAGAGCTCGTTTAAGACAGGAAAACAGAACGTCCAGACCCTCTTACACTGTAAAAAGAACAGGAGGCTGAAAAGAAACGTCATTTTTTAGTGTTTGTGCGTTATCATTGACATTTTCATCTCCAAACTGGAGACAGAGGGAAAGGACTCGTGGTGTCTCCGTCGTCCCTCAACTCTCATCTCACTCTCACTCTCGGCATCTGCTCGAGCGGACGTCCCTCAGAGTAATCGTGATGCTGCAAGTCCTCGGGTCTGGATCGAGTTCGTGTTCAATCGCACGTTGAAACTTTCCTGAAGTAAAATTGCTCGGTTTATGGGATAGGGAGAATAAATAATTTTCAAAAAGACGAGTTTTTCGAGATGGATTCATGCTCATTTTGTGTTTCCAGGTTTCTCGTGCGCCTATGCTGTTCCATTGCTCAACACGGATTTAACATGAGCGAGTTTTAAACGACATTTTAAATGAAGAAAGGGAGCCGAAGATTAGACGTGTCATGTATGGTATATGTATGTATGTATGTATGTACCATGTCATGATTTGGTACAATTACGATTCAAAAGCAAACCATATAATGAATAACATTCAACGTTAAGATTTCATAGTCTTTGTTTAATACAGTATTAATGTAATCTGTAGTACATACATGACATATATGCATACATACTATCCATACTATATAAACATAATACATACTATAATACATACTGTACAACCTATAACACTATACATACATAATACATACATACTATACATACATCTATAGCACATACTGTACCACTATAATACATACATACTATACATAAATAGCTATACACATCTACAAACTATACAACATACTGTACAATTACATACTATACATACATACTGTAACACTATCATACTACATACATACTATACAATATCTATAAACACTACACATACTATACATACATATGTAACAACTATACATACTATTAACATACATCTGTACACAGCTATAATACTATACATAAAATCATACATACTATACACATATTCTACTATACATACATATGTACACACTAATAACATACTGTACACCACTATACATACTATACATAATACTGTACACACATACTCTATAACATACATACTATACAATACTATACATCATACTATAATACATACTGTACCACTATACATAACTAATACTATACACCTATACATACTATACTACATACTAAACACTATAATTATACATACATACTGTACACACTATACATACTACATACTATACACACTATACATACTATAGATACATACTATAACAACTATAATACTATTACATACATAATCGTACAACTATACATACTATCATACATACTGTACACACTATACATCTAACATACATACTACATACATACCTCATATATAAATACATAACTGTACACTATTACATAAATCATACTATACATACACTATACACATAACAATATAATACTATACTACCATACTATACATAAATATATACATACATATTACATATAATACTATATATACATACATACTATAACATCTATGTATACTAAATCTCATCTTGTATGTATGTATGTATGATATGTACATGTCATGATTTGGTAAAATTAACGACTCAAGCAAACCATATAATGAATAACATTAACGTTACATATCATAGTCCTTTGTTATCAGTAACTTATGTATATCTGTAGTACATTACATACATACTATGCCAATCATACTATAATACATATAAGACATACATCATACTATACATACTACTGTACACTATACTATACTATACATAAATACTATAAACATACTATACTCTATGTATTACTAAAACTCTCATCTTTTGTATGTTATGTATGTATGTATGTACATGTCTGATTTGGGTACATTAAAGATTCAAGAACCATATATGAATAAATTAACGTTACATTATTCATAGTCTTGTTAATACAGTAATTATGTATATTCTGTAGTAATCATACACTACTATGCTACATACTATAAAACATACATACTATACTACATACATACTATACATACATTACTGTACACACTATCATATATAAATACATACATCAAAATACTATAACATACTATACATACTACTATCATACATAACTGTACACACTATCATACATAATAATATACATAATACTATACACACTATACATACTATAATACATACCTGTACCACTATACCATACTATACATAATACGTAACACTATACATAATCATATAACATCATACTATAAAGTCTATACATACTATAATAATAACTGTACACCTATACATACTATACATACAATACTGTAACCTATACATCTATACTACATAATACATACATAATCACTATACATACTACACCATACATACTGTAACACCTATAATCTGTACACCTACTACACACTAATACATCACTATACCATACAGGTACTGTACAACTCATACATACTTATACATAATACATCATCTATACATACTATACATACATACTATACATACTACTGTAACACACATCATTACTATCACATAATACATACATACATACTATCATCATACTGTAGCACACTATACATACATAACATACTATACATACATACTCAGCACTATACTACTATACATACATACTGTACACACTATAATTATACCATACATACTGTACACACTATACACATATACATACTATAACATACATACTGTACACATCTACATACTATACATACTAACATACATACTATACATACTATACATACATACATACTATGACATACATCCTGTACACACTATACCAATACTATACAATACATACATACTACATACTATACATATATAACATACAACTATAATACATACTTAACATATACATACAATACTACTATACTAATATATACACACTATACATACTATACATACATAGTGTACAGCACTATACATACTATACTCATACTGTACACATATACATACATACATTACTTATAATACTATATAACACACTATACATACTATACATACATATGTACACACTATACATATATAATACAACTGTTACACCTATCATACTATACATCATTAATACATACATCTATCACACTTACATACTACACATAATACTGTACACACTATCATATGTACACACTATCAACACTATCAACTATACATACATACTGTACACCTATACATCTATAATAATACATACATCTATACCATACTATCATACTACTACTACATATCATACGTACACACTATACATAATACATATATAGCCACACTATACCATACTATACATACATACTATACACACTATACATACTATACATACATACTGTACACACTATAACAATACTCATACTATACACATCATACTATAGATAATACTACACACTATATCATACTATACAACATCACTGGTACACACTATATCATACATCATACATACTGGTACACACTATAATATTACATACTAACATTACATACATACATCCATACTATACATACTATACATACATACTATACATACATACTGTACACACTATAATACATACTCTTAACACTTACAAAATATAACATACATACTATAAAAATACTATACATACATACTATACATAATACCTATTAAACAATACATACTAATACATCTATGTATTACTAAAATCTCCATCTTGCTATGTATGTATGTATGTATGTACCATGGTCATGATTTGGTAAAAATTACGACTTTCAGCAAACCATATAATGAATAAACATAACGTTACAATTATCATAGTCCTTTGTTATAAGTAATTTGTTATCTGTGTACATACATACATACTGCATACATACTGTTCGGCTGTGGAAATTAGCAACCAAATTCAGTCTTAGGTGGTATTTTTTAGTACATGTATAGTTAGCCAACATTGTTTAGAGGATTAATGTGGATTATTCGGGTGCGACACTTGAGTTAGTCGTTTTTCTGTCCTTTCTTTATTTGAAACAACACCACCAACACAACGGCTTCTCAAATAACCGCGCACCACCATCCACGCAGCCACATCTTCGCCTCGCGTCAACAGCTCCGTGCGGCTCGATCTTCCGAGAGCTAGCAGGAGGATGCGCACGTTTTCCGGCCTGTTTTGCCTCCGTCGGTTCTCCGCGCTTGGTTGTGGGAGGAGAGAAGTGAGGGGAGGGCAGCTCGCCGCCGATTGGCGGGATGGACAGTGTGAGGCGGTGGGGTGAGGGAAGCCTTTGCCAGACCTCTCGAAGGAGGGTGGGAGCCGAAGGCGGGCGGAGAAACAGGGGGGCGGGGGGGGATAAGAATCGGGGAGGCGAGGCCAGCCTGGTTGGTCCTGGTCGGGGTTGGTCTGGTCGGGGTTGGTCTGGTCAGGGTTGGTCTGTCCGAGTTAGTCGGTCTCCTCTCTTCTGGTTCGCTCCTCTCTGAGTTGGTGTTCCTCTCTCAGTCGGTGTGCTCTCTTTTGGTTGGTGCTCTGCAGTTCGGTGTGCTTTTGGTTCGGTGGCTCGCAGTTCGGTGTCTCTTTGGTTCGGTGTTCTCGTCGGTGTTCGGTCGTGGCGTCAAGGGGCCAGCATGACAGGCACGAGGCACGCCGGACGAGGCCTGCGACCACGCTCGAGCAGGGAGTCAGCCAGTACCACGTCGGCGGACGGGGCGCCAAGGACCGACACCACGGAGTGCGACTTCCATTTCTTTTGGTTTTGTGTGAACGTGTGTGTGTGGCGCTGTGTTCGTGAAGTAGAACTGTATAGTTTGCCGAGTGTCCCGCGTTGCTCGGCTTTGTAAGCTCTGCGTATGTTGCTTTTGTCGTTTTCTTACATTTGCTTTATGTGCTGTCTTGCGTAAATACATGCTGTATATGTGTGCTATCTATGTGCAGTAATAAATGCTTGTTGTTGATGGTTTTCCCCGTTTCGCCTGCGTCTTTCTTTGTTGATCCTTCATCTTGCTTCAGTTAAAGGGTTTGAGTGGCGCGAGACCGCCCGATAATTAATTGGAAACCGTCAAGGTCGACGATAATCGCTCGGGCTTCCTGTAGCACGGAACGAGCCGCTTAAAGCGGTTCGTGTCCGAAGTCGCCTGTGGCGTGTACAACCTCGGTAGGTTACCGTGCCGGGTACTTAGTATATCGATTTGGATTCACATACCTCGCACTGGTGGAATGCGGACTGGGTTGTGTGGGGTTTAACTTCCACCCGTGACTGGCTCCGGCATTAGACGAAGGGTCACGACTGAATTGGCGCCGGTGGGAGGCGGTCGCGTTCGAGTTCCGTGGCGATCGCACGCGGCGGGCGGAATCGCAACAATCTATCATTACATACTATACATCATACTATAAACTATATACTACTCTCATACATACTGTAACTATACATACATACATAATATACATCAACTATAAACAACACACTATACATACATACTATCATAAATACTATACATACATACTATACATAATATATACATACATACTATATAAATACTATACATACTACTAATACTCTATGTATTACTCAAACTCCATCTTGTATGTATTAGTATGTATGTCATGTCAATGATTTGGTAAATTACGACTTCAAGCAACACCATATTAATGAATAACATTAACGTACATTATATAGTCTTTGTCTATAAGTAATATGTATATATCTGTAGTACATACATACCATACTATGCATAATACTATACATAATACTATACATCATACTATACATACTATACAATACATACTAACACATACATACTCTACACACTATACATACATACTATACTAATACTATACATCATACTTACATAATATAATACATCATACTATACATATACTAACTACATCTATACATCTATGTATTACTAAAAACTTCTCTTGTATGTTGTTATGTATGTATGTATGTATGTATGTACCATGTCATTGATTTGGTAAAAAATTACGACTTCGCAAACCATATAATGAATAACATTAAACGTTACAACATTATCATAGTCCTTTGTAATACAGTAATTATGTATATACTGTCGTACTACATACATATATACATACCATCTATAACAATATACATAATACTATCATAAATATAATACATACATACATCCACTATGTATTACTAAAACTCTCATCTTGGTATGATGTATGTTACCATGTCATGATTGGTAAAATTACGAATTCAAGCAAACCATATAATGATAACATTAACGTTACCATTATTCATAGTCTTTGTTAATACAGTAATTATGTATATTGTCGTAACATACATACATAATATACATACATACTATAAATACATCTATAAATAATACTATACATAACATACTATATCATCTATGTATTACTAAAACTCTCATCTTGTTGTATGTATGTATGTAGTCCCGAAATACAGCAAAACGGGAACACGTAGTGCAAAAATTTTTAAGTGCACCTTACTCACCATTCTCCTGTGCAGATCAAGTTTGCATTAAAATCGGGGACAACGAAAAAAAATATTAAAAAATCAATTCCCTGATTCAGTCGTACTCTAGGATTATTTGATCATGCAAACAACCTCCATGGTATAGTTCGATGGGCTATCTCTTTTTTTATGATTTTTTTATCACCGCTGTCACAGCGGGAACCCAACGGGTTCACAGGTCGGTCTAATAATATACTATACATAACGTCATAATAAAATAATAAAAAAAATATTATTTTTATTACACACAAGCAAATACACCCGTCGTTCACTGCTGGAATACTGACAAAGTGGAAAGAATGGGGGAGAGAGAGAGAGAGGAGGGAGAGTGAAAGGTGGAGGTGGAAGAGACGAAGAAGGGAAGGGGAGCGAGGGGGAGGAGAGTGATGAAGGGGATGGGGGGGGGGGAGGGAGACAATGGTGGGTGAGAGGAAGAAAACAGTGTGAATGAGAGAAGGAAGGCAGAGTGAGGTGAGAGGAAGGGAAGGAGACGTGCAGTTGCAGCTTTAATTATGAATTCATACTGTTATCTAAATGATTCTACATAGAATGATCAGTGAAGATGGAACTCAAATATATCTGAAATCCATTTTTCTACCGGTCAACTACAAATACGCCCAACAAGTCGGGAGCAAGCGCCGAGAGACACCTCCCGGAACGCGTCCGAAAACTTAACACCGCCGGAGCCGGCGCTACGACACACATGCAGGGGGCAAGCAACTCATTTACATTTTACAACTTATCCTTAACCTTATTCATTTTACACTATACCATGGCCCAGGATCTATGGACTCTGCAGGAAAAAAAACAGCAGGGAGCCAGGCTGCTCACATGCAGT
>CM068956.1:155410187-155432419 GCA_035128595.1 Eptatretus atami | reverse complement strand
CATTTTGTTTGCTTGCGTCAGTCATTCATGTTCTGAGGGATGCCTTGCAGCAGCCGCACACCGGAGCTGCATTTGGTGCAGCCCGTCACGTCTTGGTGTTTACTGTGCGCTCATTTCAAAGGGGGAGGCTAGGACTCATGTGAACCGCCGGCCAGTTCCCTGTCCCTGCGGTTGACTCATGAGCCAGAGACCTCATGTGAGCAGCCTGGCTCCTGCTGTTTTTTTTCCTCGCAGAGTCCAATAGATTGGGCATGGTATAGTGTAAAATGAATAAGGTTAAGGATAGTTGTAAAATTGTAAATGAGTTTGCTTGCCCTCTGCCATTGTGTGTCGTGAAGCGCGCCGGAATTTATTTAAGTGTCTGCATGAGTGGGTTTGTTTGTTAGTTACTCAGCCGTAGGTTATTTATTTTTGGGACAGAATCACTAAATGTCGCACTCAGGGATTCGAAGGTAAAAAAACAAAAAATCGTACTACGGGGAAACTTACACATGATGGCACACGAACAATTGCGACGCTCGGGACGAGTCTGTAAAAGGGGAGGGGGTAGTGTATGGCTGGTGGAAATTCGCAGAACACATAAAGGTCCTAGTTCAGTAGATCGATACAGTCTGTGTTAGTTTAGATTTCCCCAGCGTTGTTTAATGGGAATTAATTCGTGTGCCAGGGCTGTGGGATTTTTGAGATAGTGTTTTTCTTTTCCTATCGTTTATTTGGACCAACACCAACGACAACGCCGTCGCTTCACAACAGCACACCACACTGCCTCTCAACAACCACCGCATCTCTCACACTCCGCCAACACAGTCACATCTCCACGAACACAAAAGGGGAACAACACAACTCCGCCCGATTTTCTGGTGAAACAGAGAATGACGGTTTGGAAAACAACAACTGATCCAGCCGATCTCTGTTGGAATGTTCCCCCCCCCCCCCGCACCGCGCGAAGGGAGGGGCGGGGCGCCGGGGAAATAAAAGGGCGCAGGCGGAGGCGTCGCTGAAGAGTCTCGAGAGGTCAGTCAGGGCTAGTGTCAGTCGGCGTTTGTTGGTCTTCTGCCCGTCTGGGTCTTGAGAAGCGGTCCGTAGAAGGACCGCCGTTGGGACTTGCAGTCGGGTGAAGAGTCCGGGCCGTCGCGGAGGGGACCCGGACTGGAGGCGCCGCTCTCCCCGCCTGTTGGTCGGCGGATGCGTTCGTAGCAGCAGCGCGGAAGAGAGCTCGCCCACCATCGCACCACCGAGGGTGGAGTACCTGCCAACGGTCTCGTGGGATTTTGTTCGGTTTCTGCAAGTCCACGCCATAAAAGGCCCCACGGCCTGTCTGGCGGCCCTTGTTTTTGAGGGTGGCTTTTCTTTGCTTTCGATGAATGTTGGTGGCGCGTGTCTTGTGAGAGTAAAACTGTTAAGTGGCTGTACCATAAATTGCTATAGTCGGTTGTAGTGCTTTTCGCTTTATTTGCTTCCATTACTGCAATATGCACTGCATGACTGTATACGTGCTGTAAATAAATTGTACTTGTGTGAATGTTCCTCGTGTCGTTGTGATCTTCTTTCCCGCTTGGGGAACGCCATATTAACATTCTCGGAATTTAGTTGGGTTTTAAATACCTGTTAAATAGAATCGAATCGGCGAGGTCCGGCGCGTAATACCCGCTCGGTTTATCACTGGCAGAACGCACGGACCGCTTGATCGTTGCGTGTCAAGCCGACCTGCGCGAGGTACGGTCTCCCGGTAGGCTACCCGTGTGGTAGTTAGGTATAGTCGAGATTCGCGATTGACCTATTCTGCGCGGGTAGAAATTGGTAGGCCGTTGTGAGGTTGAAAACCCACCGTGACAGGGTTCGGCGTTGTTCCTGAAGGTCACGACTGAATTGTCTGTCCGGTGGGGCGAGCGGCCTACTATTAGTGAGAAGCGGCCGTTCGCCCGCCGGCGGGCGCGAATTCGTACAATATATACCATCACTGTACTTGGTTTTAATATTGTGAAAGTTGAAGACCTCATTGTGCTGATGAAATTGACTATATTTCAAAAAGGCAATTCACTGTTGTGTGTAGGTACATCTCTCTCTTCTTCTTCTTTCAGCTAGCTCCGTTAGGGGTCGCCACAGGATCAAACAGTCCCATTTCGCTCTATCCTGCCAATCTTCAGTTGACACTCACAACACCGCATGTCCGCCTCACCGTATCCATGAACCTCTTCTTTGCTTCCTCTTCTCCTCCTGCCTGGCGGCTTCCATTCTTCAAATTTCTCTCGCGATATGACTCGCTTTCCTCCTGTGCACATGTCTCAAACATCTCAATCTCGCTCTCTCACTTTGTCTCCAACCGTCTAACCTCGCAAGTCGCTCTAATATACTCATTCCTTATCCTGTCCATCCTCGTCACTCCCAACGAGAATCGCAGCATCTTTAAATCTGCACTCTCAGCTCCGCCTTCTGTCTTTTTTTAGTGCACCGTCCAAACATTACAACAATAGCTGGTCTCACACGCTTATATACTTTCCCCTTCTAACTCTTGCAGCTACCCTTCTGTCACAATCACTCCTGCAACTCTTCTCCAACCATCCATCCTCGCTGCAATCATCTTTTTCACTTCTCTCACCACACTCTCGTTACTTTGGACAGTTGATCCCACAGTATTTAAACCCATCGCACTTCCCAACTCACTCCTTGGCAACCGACACATACCACGCTCTCCTCTCATTTGCACATCACATGTCGTCTTACTTTACTGACTATCATTCCTTCTCTCGCAGTGCGTACTCCACTTCGAGGCTCGCTCAGGGCCTGCTCCTACAGATCATGATGTCATGCCGCGAACATCATAGTCATAGGAGCTCACGTCTGTATCTCGTCGTCAACCTTTGTTTTTTTTTTTTTTTTTTTTTCCATCAGATTCGCAAACAGGCAAAGGGCTCAGAGTCGATCCTTGGTGCAATCCACTTTTACCTAAACCGGTCCGTATTCCTACGCACACCTTCACCGCTGTCTTACCTGTCCTCATACATCATCCTGCACGATCCTCAATACTTCTCCCACACTCCGATTCTTCCCATCAAGCCACAACTCCTCTCTTGGCACCCTATCATAAGCTTTTCTATCCACAAACACAATGTAATGCTTCTGGCTTCCTATCTTCTCCATCACATTTCTCAAGCAACATTTGGCATCAGTGGTGCTATTTCCTGGCATAAAAAACCCATATTTGCTGCTCACAGATCGTCACTCTCTTCAACCTAGCTTCCACTACTCCTTTCCACACCTTCATGGTGTGGCTTAACCAACTTTATCCCTCTGCATTTCCACCAGCTCGCACATCCACCTTATTCTTGAAATCGAACCAGTACACAATGTTAATTGTGTATGTCTATGACCATTTAAAATCACAGATAAAAAGCAGGGCCTGCCTGATGTCACCAATTTAGCATACGTGGTGGTCGTACCTGGGGTCAGGTCATGGGCACGAAAGAAAAAAATTCCCTTCCCTGTGAAGGATGCACTGCCAATGCCCCTGCAACGGATAGGGTGTTTCGAGTAAAGATAAGTTTATGGTCTTGGACGCATTCTCACCCACAAACCGTCAGGTGGTTCTTCCTTTTGTCATTCAAATGTGCCTTTCACCACTCTCGTATTTTTAGCAAACCATTCTCCGAAATGCGACCCATGTTAAAATGGGAGAAGTTGAGGAAAAAAGAATAAGATTCTAGTTATATTCAAAAGTTCAAGTCCAGGAAGGAATGTGTGTTTGATGGTGAGTAAAAGGACAGTTTTCCATTTTGACTCAGTGGAGCATAATTCATGTAACTATTAAAAGTATTTGGGGTTGAAACATAATTTATGTAGTTTGTTTAGCATCTAAGGTGAATTTTTTAATTAGTTGCATTTTGTTGCCAAATAATATGCATGCTTGTTGTTGGGATACAGACAACGAAGTAAAACTGTACTCGTGTGTGTTGTGAAATATCGTTGCCGTACTGTTTGCTTGTTATATTAATATGGGGTGGCAATATGGCCTAGGAAGGGTAAGCACACTCGCTCTCGCTATCCTCACTCTGCCGTTGAATTCCTGACGCAAACTATAACCTGCTATCCAGTGTTTCACAGGCAGAGTGATTATCATGTGTGCGCCGTCCTCGATAAACGTTACACTGCGACATTCCGTCTGCCTGCATTATTGGTGACTTTAAAAGATCGCACAGTGGCCTAACAAGCTATTGCTTGGCACACTGAAAACAAATTTCAATTCCTTCTCACTATTTTGGGGTGATCTTTTCATGCGGCGTAGTAACCTGCCCGTATTTGTAACTCTTACGCGAAAGAGACCGGGTTTTAGCAGAACCGATGCTCTATAATGGAGTGCGGTAGTAATACATTTGTAGGGTGGCACAGCGAAAAAATGGCTGCCATTCTGAAATGCAGAGTAGGGTTGATTGACGATGTGTGTGGTGGTGACTTGAGATGTAGAACAAGAGACCAATAAAGCACAGGCTTACTAAGCCGGCAGATTGTACTTAAAATCTTAACAATGCATGGAATATATTATGCATTTGAGTTGGGAGTTGGGGAGTGAAATATAATCATAATGTTGACGCTTGAACATTTTTTTTATTTTCTGAATTACTATTACAAGGCAAAGTGTTAACACTGATTGAATTTCCAGTTCTCCGATATTAAGAGAGGAAGCTTCGCTACCAATATCTTTAAAATGAAGGTCGCCATGCTCTTGCTGTAGTCCTGAGGCAACAGGACACCATGTTGTGCACAACACAAATGCTTTTTCTCCATTAAGACATAGGCTATTCAATTATCAAGGTTTGCCAATATCGCCAAGGAAACAATTTGTGTGTGGGAGAAATGGTTCAGCAACACATTGCAGCGCAAGACCCGGCGGTGGGCCTAAGGTGGCACTAATGTGTTTTCGGCGCAACCTTTTTTCGTTCAGAGAAAATGGCTGTTTATTTAGCTGATTGCATTTTACTCATTACGTGTGGGGAAATGACAACCCAGGCACACAAACACCACGTGGTTATGACGCATCCAGCATTCGCTTTGCTTTCGCTGGTGCGTGGTGTTCGGGGTGTAGCATGCTCGAGAAACATAAATAATCAGGTTTGTGACAAGAGGGAATCATGGAAATGTGGGTGGAGTGAGTGCAAGTATAGGCCGCTGTGGTGTGGTTCTGAAATGCGTGAAGGTCCCGAATAAAATGAGATTTAAACATTGGGGTCATTATCCCTTATACATACACATTGGCAAAACAGGATTGCAGGCCTCCAACACCCTCACCCATTTCTTTAACAAGTACGTTCACGCAGAAGGGAGCCATCAGGCCCATCCTTCGTGTGTCATTTCCAACCCATGCACGTACCCTTCTATCCCAAGTGGTTACTAGGTAACCTACAGTGTCTTTCAGAAAGTATTCACCCCGTGACTTTTTATCACATTTTGGTCTGTGTGTGTTTACAGCTGAAATTTAAAATTTTCATCAACTGATCTAACACATAACCCATAATGAAAAGTGAAAACATGTTTTTAGCATTTTTTTTTACAAATTAATGAAAACGAAAAGCTGAAATGTCTTGCATCAAATAAATGTTTCAACCCCTTTTGCTATGAATCCAATTGAAGCTCAGATACATCCAATTTCCTTTGATCTATCATAGAGATGTCTTACAATTGATTGGAGTCCACCTGTGGCCGATTCATTGATTGGGACAGGATTTAGAAAGGACACTTTCTATAACGGGTCCAGCGATGACAGTGCACTTCAGAGTAGAGATTCAACATTAAGTCCAAGGTTACTGTTCATTGACTTTTTCGAGATGGAATTGTTGAGGAGGCATCGTTTGGGATGGTATAAAAAATTTATCCGAGTTGTTGAAAATGTTCCCAACACACATGTGAAGCTAACATCATTAGCAAATGGCAAGCATATGGAACTACCGACTCTTCTAGAGCTGGCCGTACCGATCAAATTGAGGCAACTGGGTCAGAAAGACGTTTGTTAGGGAAGTGAAAAGAACGCCAATCACATCTGACAGAACTACAGAGTTTTTGGTGAGATGGGGAGAACTGCCAGAAGGCCAACAATCTTGCAGCACTTCACAAATCTCAGCTTTATGGGAGATGTGGCCAGACAAAAACCACTCCTGAGAAAAGGCACATGACGGCACACCCTGGAGTTTGTCTGAAAGGCATGTAAAAGACTTGAGATATGGAGGGAAAAGATCTTTGGTCTGATGAGACGAAAATTTAAGTCTTTGGCTGAATACAAGCACTACATCTGGCAGGAAAGAGCACGCTCATCATCCATTCAAACTCAATCTCCCGTGAAGCATGGTGGTGGCAGCATCATGCTACGGGGATACTTTATAGGCGGCAGGGATTGGGAGACTTGTGGAGGATAAGAGGAACAATGAATGGAGCCAAAATACAGGCAACTCCTTGAGGGAATCTGTTTTTCAGAGTACGAAACACCTTCGCCTGTGGTTGAGATTATGTTCCAGCAGGACAATGACCTAAAAGGAAACAGCCAAAATATACATGGAATGGCTTCAGAACAAGAATGTAAATTTAGAATGGCTCAGCCAAGCCCAGACTTGAATTCACATTGAGAATCTGTGGAAAGAATTTGAATATTGCTGTTCACAACGATGCTCCCCCATCCAACTTGAATAGACCTCGAGCAAATCTGCAAGGAAGAATGGGAGAATCCCAATACAGATGTGCAAAGCTGATACAGACTACCAAGGACTCGAAGCTGTAATCAGCTGACACAGGCGTTCGACAAAGTATTGAACTCAGGGGCATTCAACACTTATTCGAGCAAGAATTTCAACTTTCTTTGAAATTATTGGTAAAAACTTTATAAAAACATGTTTTCCACTTGTCATTAATGGGTTATTGTGTAAGTTCGGTGACAATAAAATTTTTTAATTTAATCACTTAATTCAGGGCTGTCACACAAAATGTGACAAAGTCGAGGGGTGCCACTACTTTCTGAAGGCACTTATATCTAATTCCGTTAACGTATAATACCCTTCTGGTGCCACTACCCTGTCCAGGGAGACCATTCAAGTATAGTACTAATCTCTGAGTGAAAACTTACCTTACTACCTATCATAACTCTCTGTTCTCACTCTCAGGCTAAGACTCAGGGGTGGTGCTCAGTTTACCAGGCAGCTGCTAGCGCTTTGCCAAGCCCGGATTCATAATCAACGGTTTCAAATGGAGTTGTCGAATTGAGTGCTCTGAGCCACTTGGTGAGCGCTCCATAAGAAGCTATAACTGAAGCAACCCCTGCGAGTCCATCAGATCACCTTTACCTTCCATTTTCTCTTCCAAACATCATTTCAATACTTCCCCCTCGGCTCCCAAAAGCTCCCTTGGGATAATGAGTCATTTTGTTGATGCCGCTTCCATTTGATTCAATCCTATACGTCCATTGGTTAATGCACTCCATTATGCTCATGACATTGGTTTGGCCTTGTGGAACACATTTAGCATTTACCGGCCATATTGCTTACCTTTTGGCATCTCTAATGTTAAACCTACCTATTTTTCTGTGTCTTTTGCTGTAAAGTTCTCAAGTTTTTATCGTCCCATGATTCAAGCTTATCCTTAAGTTGAAAGGGCTTTTTGCGTATTTTTTTATCAATTGTTCTCTGCATCCTAGTGATTAAACTTTAATGAGAAAACAGGCTCTGTCAAATACTGGTGTTCATAGAAATGTATTACAATCTATGTCAGCCAATGTTGGAGTCATTCAATGGAAATATGCCTGCGGAGATCTCTTTTCCTTGTCACAATTTTCTTTTCCTCAATTTATATCATTTTCTCCCCTCGCAATATATCTCTAAAGGCGTATAGAAAGCATAAAAAAATGTGGTCGCAAGATAGTCCGAAGTGAAGAACAACGCCTGACAGAAATAGGAGGCATCTAATTAATAGCTGGATTTCTCCGTCTGTCCATCCTTGTGTCTGTCACACTATTTTTCAACCTGAGATGTCATCTGCGGCACTACGTCTGGAACGTCATAGGGCTTTAAGTGTAAGCACTTGGTAAGCTCTGGTGACATGTTTCGCTGATGGGGAGGCGACGACATACCAATATTTTCTAACTCTCTCTGACTACCAGACGCTTGCCAGACGCTGGGTAGGGAATGACGATTCAGTAAGATGCCGTGTAGTAAAACAGCACTACTCTAGCGTGAGGCTATGGCATTACGCATGTATTATTCACTGATCAATGAGAATTGCATTTTGCAAACTCAAAATAAAAATAAAATAAAAACACGCATATCTTAACCCCTGGGAACACAAAATAATTCATAACTTGCTTTTTTGGTGAATAAGTATGGCGTATTATAAATAAGTTGCAAATTATGAAGATGAGTCGATGGCCCATCACTTTCACCTCTCAAACAGGTCGTTTGTGTGTCTGTTTCTTCTCTCCTTCTGGTCCTGCACACTTTTTCACTTTCTGTATTTGTTTCTTCGCCCTCCCCCCAGGTTTCTGCAGCACGCGTGTGGTCCACCAACAACTCCTAGTGAAACTTCTAAAATGCAGATCACTGTTCACTCCACCAGTTCGTCCATCTTTTCACTCCTTGTGGACCAACTTCACATTCTCTTTAATTCATTCTCCCCCCCCATACACCAACCAAGTCTTTCAGCAGCTGTTTCACCACAACTCAGATAATCCCAATCCAAAAACAGATCTTTTCTACACCATAACCACACCACCCCCCTCCTCCTCACAAGCAACTTTCAAATTTCAGTTTTTTCCTTTCTGTGAGTTTAAACTTCTGTATCCATCTTTCCACCTAATGAGTGCTCCGCTACCCCTCATTCATCCTTACCGTCATTCATCCCACACCCATCGTTTTGTCAAATCCCTCTATTGTTCTCAACTTACTCTTAGTGTTTCCCCACTCTTTGCTCTCCTGTTACTTTTGTTATTTTCCATGCGAATACAATTCAGTTGTTCTAGCTCTTCCAAGTCTTGAACTCTGTATACAAAAACAACCTGGGCTTTTTATCGCAGTAAACAAATGTTTTCTGGAATAATAAAAAAATGCAAATATGGCTTCAATAAACTGTATGCTGTGCTGTAACACAGACAAGTTTACTTGCGGGGTATGCTGATACATGGTGTAAGCATTGAACCATGCTTTCCCCATTGTCTTGGGGTCGCTCACCTGTTATTTGATTTTCATTTATTTTATATTTTTCCATTTATTTAATTTCATTTACGGATGCTTTCGCGACTGTTCTTGTGATTTTTTACTGGTGTTCGGCTTCGATGTCATAGGCAGCAAATAAACCGTGCCCTTCCAATTGTCTCGGGTTGCTCACGCTGCATTTTTTCATTTATTTATATTTTTCAATTCACAGATTGTCGATGTTTCTGTGATTTTTCCCGGTGTATGCTTCTTTTATACCATCGCAGCAGAAATTTCGCTTTTACGTCACGGCAAGGTACCGCGATGTTAATATCATCAGTGAGTGAGTCAGTCATGGTTCGAAGGAGCATTAACCAGGGAAAAAGTCATCAAGTTTCTTTTTTATATAACATTTGGTTTTTAATAAAATGAATAAAATATTGCAAATGGTAGTTTAATCGTGGAATTTGTTTTTCTCAATTAATTTTGAAAAATAATATACTGCCAAATGTTTCCAACCATCTTGCTTCTTCACAATGTCTTGCTCTTTTCCAAACTGTCAATCCATTACAGGGAACAAACTCTTGATCAATCGCTACAAATTTCCTTGGAAATGTTGTTTTTCAATTCTCAGTGGTCTGTGGCTTGTGACATATACGTGATGTTTAAGGTACCCCCCCCCCCCCACAAAAAAAATTGTTGGTCGTAAATCTGGTGAATTGGGGGCCAATTATGTTTCCAATATCTTGAAATTATGCGGTTACCAAAAACTGTCCTTCACAAGTCAGTGTCTGGCCTCGCAGGATGGGCGCGCCCAATCCTGCTGGAACTACATTTGGTAATTTTTTCACTTTACTTCCATAAAGCAATACATTTTTCCAGGCATTGCCTGTATTGCTCACCAGTCCAAGACTCGCATTACCATCATCAATTTTGAAAAAAAAGGTCTTCACTGCGGGCTTGAAGTCCGAACAGACCCTTTGACTTCAAAACGAGTGATCAAGTTAGGAATCGTGTTTTCTGATGATTGTTCTTGAACATTAAAATGATGCAAAATTTCTTCTTGAGTTTGAATTCTGATTTCACTGGAGTAATAAATTCAACACATTTTCACATCTGGTCAATTGGTAAATTTATTCATAATGAAATCTCCTTGGGTCTTCTTTTATTCTTTTTAAAAAAGAAAAATTAATTTAATATAAAAGTTTATAAAAAAGAAGCAAACATTCAGTGACTTTTTGCTTCCCCGTATATTAGATGTTGTTCGACTATGGTCAGTTAAGTGATGGGTTTCAATGCTAGTTTAAATGGCGAATGGAAACGGACTGATAAGAGTCAGATTTTTTTGTTAATGCATGTAAAAAAAACTAGAACGACACTCGGTGGAGCGCATACTCTGCAAGGCTTGAAGAGTTAACTTGTTGTATCACTGATAGAACCGGATCTGCCTCCGGACTGTACCAACCTAATCGACTCTGGTTCTTGTCACTGAACCACTCAATCACATAGTTTTGTCATAATCCATGAAGCAACTTTTTTAGATATCATGCCTATAAACATAATTTCTGGCCAATTTCTCAATGGTAAAGAATCACTTAAAATTCTCGATCCGGATCAAGATCCTCATCAAAATTTAATCAGTTAGTCTCGCACACACGTCACTGTCCAGGTTTTGGCTGAATACTGTCCATGAACTTTTTGAGATATCCTGCTCAAGACAGACAAACAGACGAGTGAAAACATATGTCATCCACCTTTGGTGGAAGAGGTATAGAGCGAAGTTGATGGCACCCATGCAAATCCCATGTTCGACCGAAGCAGTAAAGAGGCAAAAAAGTTCCACCAGGAATAACCCAATCAAAATTTTGAGTTTACATTTTTTTCCACCCATTTTGACCACCCCCGGGGCATGATCCTGAAGTAAAATCCCCAAAAATCGTGCATATTTCATGCATCCCCGATGGTATTACATATGTAGTTTCATTTTAAGATGTTTACAAATGTGCCCAGTATTGTCTTTTCGATATTTGTCCTTTGACCTACACGAGGTGGAGGGGCTAAAAGTGACAACTACTCTTGCACCTTCGTGCCATGCTGCTGATCAATAACTACCATGTTTGGGTCATTTTGCCCAATGCTTAGGAGGAGATAGCATGAGGGACGGTCAGACAGAGAGAGAAGACAGACGGAGTCGATACATACCCCCCCTCATCCGTTATTTTTCAAAAACCATGGGGCATAACTAGGAACAAACGGAAAGAGACGGATGGCAATGAGACCACCAACCTCACTTTGGTTGCTGGGACGGATAGTTTATAATCCTACACTCGTTTCCTTCACGAAATGCCAATCGAGCAAAACTCTTCTTTTTCAAAGCAAAGTACACAGACTCCATTGAAAATTTGACCGCCGTTTGATTCGAGGTTAAGCCAGAGGGGATTTGGGCTGAAGCTTGTCCCCAAAGGAAAAACTATCAGGAGGAAAATTCAGTCAAAGTTGGGGACAGGTTATACAAATAGAAAGCCTAGATTATGAAAACATACAGAACCGACCAATTTCATAAACAGGAAGATCTAGGAAATGCTACTTCAATGGAGTTTGGAAGATCATACACTATTGTCTCGATCATCGATACATATGCCCAAGAGGTACGCCACACTTGCTCTAGAACTGTCCAGCCTGGGTTAATCCTGGTCCAGCTTAAATGTCATCCCAGTGTTTCACAAGAGGGTGATTAATCATGTGGCGTGATGGCCCTCGATGGCGTTAACAGGCATCCTGTCCTGTCGGCATTGAGTTTGTGGACGTTATAGACCACGGTGGTCTTCGTGAAGAGTAGGCACGGTATCGCGGCAACCATGAACAAATTAAATTCCTGCCAAAAAATCAGCAGAGGGCATTGCATTGGCAACACAGCCGCATGCTCAGCCAACGATGATACCCGCAGCCTTGTGCTCATACGAACATGCGGATGAAGCTCTGCTGGTTAGGCTGGTTAGAAATTGTTTTGATCCACTTTCTAAAGCTGAGCAGCTGATCCGGATCAGTGACAACCAAACTCATTAAAAAATTTTTATAATCATGTTTACCACGATGTCCTGTTAACTTCCATGCTTGAGTGGTGAGAACAAGCTTTAAAATCAAGTTTGTAATCAAAAGGATGCGGCGCACATTTATCATTTATAAATGTCCAGACGTTAAATTTACAAATGCCAATTACATAAATCTTACACTAAATAAAAGGCATGTGTGTGTGTGGTGTTGTCACAAATGGGGTTTTCAGAATGTGATTATGGAGTCTCCCATTGTGGGCTCAAGTATCACTTCATTCAGTAAGGGGTCACGATCATTGACCAAGTTCGTGAAGTTTTTCTGTTTTCAAAAACTTTTGTGCGAGGGTTCTCTTCGGGGATCGATCCTGAGCCCAGGGATGGTTCCAACTGTAGTTCGTTTTTGTAGTGATATTCCCCAGGGATGTTTATACTCTGTGAGGTTTTTCGTTTTTACTTATTGTCCCGTCAGCGGAAACGATGGTTTGTATTTGCTGGTAATAAATATTTTGAAAGGGGGGGGGGGATAAAATAAATTTAAACACATCGGGGATGACCATTTTAGTGCCTGCATGGAACTTATAAATAAAATTAAATGAAAAAACAGAGGCAGGAAAACCTCCCATCCCCCCCTTCCATTTACCCCCCTCCCACTCCCCTTACCCCATTTACCCCTCCCCATTCCATTTCCCCTCCCATCCCCCTTCCATTTCCCCTCCCATCCCCTCCTCATTTACCCTCCCTCATCCCTCCTTTCCCCATTTACCCCCCTCCCTCATCCCCCTCCGCCATCCCCCTTTCCCATTTACCCGTCCCCCATGCCCATTCCCCATCCCCCTCACTTACCCTTCCCCATCCCCCCCTTCCCCATTTACCCCCTCCCCCTCTTCCCCATTCCGCCACCATCAAATCACACCCTCCAACATTGGTACAACATAATAGGATATCGCTCGGATATTTCATTGCTTATCTTTGCGCAACGAATTTTTTGCAATATGTTAGTCGTCCTGGTATGTTTTTTTTTTGTTTTTTTTTGTTTGTTTGTTTGTTTGTTTGTTTTGTCTGTAATCACGGAAAAAAAAAATTCTGCGAGACAGTTTTCATTGGAAATTTTTGTAATGTTCGCATAAGAGGCTATAGAGGGTCTTTCAGGCATAAAATTTTGAAGGTAGGTCAAAGGTTCAAGGTCCTTTTCGCAAATCAGGGCTAACGACAAACCTTATTTTTTAGTAATTTTTGATCGGTCGTCCTTCAAACTTTCATGGGGCATATAGTTCCTGGTCTGGCGCTCAGCTGATTATTTTTGGTGGCGGATTTGGCTTGACCTCATGTGTTTTTTTTTTGTTGTTGTTTTTTATTTTAAATTTTATCTGTAATCACGTTACAATCACTCTGCGAGCACAGTTATCATTGGAAATTTTTTGTAAAACTTCGCATATCAGAGGCCTATAGAGGTCTTTCAGGCCAAATTTTGAAGGTCAGGTCAAAGGTCAAGGTCACTTTGTACCATAGGGGAGTCGACGAAACCTTTATTTTTTGAGTAATTTTGATTCGGATCGTCTTCAACTTCATGGGAAATAGTTCATGGTCCTGGCCAATTCAGGCTGATTAATTTTTGGTGGCGATTGGCCTTGACTTATTGGTTAACGCCTAAGGTCAACATATTTGACCGCAAGGTCAAATTTTAAAGTTTTAAGGAACCATATGTGTAGTACTCAAATTGACACCCGATGAGTGCTTTTCCTAGATATATCAAGCTTGAGACATTTATGACGTATTTGGTGACGTTATGAAGGCAACACTATTTTTCATGGTTTACTCTGGTAGAACGATTCTAATCGGAATCTCTCGTAGGCAGATATTCTCAAGGAGTCGCTCCTGTGGATACACTTCGTCGTCAAGTGTGACTTTTAAAGAGTCAACGTGGTCTACCTTTTGGGCAAATACAGATCACCCTACGGGTGAATTGTTTATTTCATTGGTTGTCGCAATCGTCTGAATCCCGATCGGCGGCCATTTTTCCTAATGTAAAAAGCACCTCTTAATCGCTTGTTCCGTTACCAAGCGGCTGCAAGCATTGTACGGAACGACTGGCTTCGAGGAGCAACAGCAAGTCGCTTGCGAACGGAACTCACCCCTGAAGTGCCTATTATCTCCGGGCCTGTGGTTGCGGTCCAATATTTAGCTTTACTCCAATCAAAAACATTTCCCCGCAAGGACGCGGGGCTACCTGGTCCTCGCTGAGGCGAAGCGACAGGTAAGGTCATGGCGGATGACGTGGAGGATGTCGTGCGAAGCTGTGTATCCACTCGTCTTCAGTATCTGTGACAATCGTTTGAAAAGACATTCATTTTGAAATCGTAAGATGTGAATATTTCGCCTCTCGATCAACATTGTCGAGGTCTTTCCGAATATTGCTCAAACTACAGGGCCAGCATTCTTCTCTGTTAAAACGATTTCAACTCAGTTTATATCATCTCTTCCTCAGTTCATCAAAAAAAAATAATAATAATAATATATAAATAACAATTGCTCGGATCACTTTGAAGCTCGAGTATTGTCAGAAACTGATCCAGTGACGACTCACATCACTCACGGATCTCAATCTCCCGCAATTTTTCACTCTCCCGCTTTCAACCTGTGACGTCACGGCCATGACGGGAAGATATCGAATTAATCGATGTCAACATCAAGGGGGGGGGTTATTCAGTCAAAACCACGTGATTGGGCCAGGAAACGGCAATCTTGGTCTCACTGGTGCAGAGCTCGTTTAAGACAGGAAAACAGAACGTCCAGACCCTCTTACACTGTAAAAAGAACAGGAGGCTGAAAAGAAACGTCATTTTTTAGTGTTTGTGCGTTATCATTGACATTTTCATCTCCAAACTGGAGACAGAGGGAAAGGACTCGTGGTGTCTCCGTCGTCCCTCAACTCTCATCTCACTCTCACTCTCGGCATCTGCTCGAGCGGACGTCCCTCAGAGTAATCGTGATGCTGCAAGTCCTCGGGTCTGGATCGAGTTCGTGTTCAATCGCACGTTGAAACTTTCCTGAAGTAAAATTGCTCGGTTTATGGGATAGGGAGAATAAATAATTTTCAAAAAGACGAGTTTTTCGAGATGGATTCATGCTCATTTTGTGTTTCCAGGTTTCTCGTGCGCCTATGCTGTTCCATTGCTCAACACGGATTTAACATGAGCGAGTTTTAAACGACATTTTAAATGAAGAAAGGGAGCCGAAGATTAGACGTGTCATGTATGGTATATGTATGTATGTATGTATGTACCATGTCATGATTTGGTACAATTACGATTCAAAAGCAAACCATATAATGAATAACATTCAACGTTAAGATTTCATAGTCTTTGTTTAATACAGTATTAATGTAATCTGTAGTACATACATGACATATATGCATACATACTATCCATACTATATAAACATAATACATACTATAATACATACTGTACAACCTATAACACTATACATACATAATACATACATACTATACATACATCTATAGCACATACTGTACCACTATAATACATACATACTATACATAAATAGCTATACACATCTACAAACTATACAACATACTGTACAATTACATACTATACATACATACTGTAACACTATCATACTACATACATACTATACAATATCTATAAACACTACACATACTATACATACATATGTAACAACTATACATACTATTAACATACATCTGTACACAGCTATAATACTATACATAAAATCATACATACTATACACATATTCTACTATACATACATATGTACACACTAATAACATACTGTACACCACTATACATACTATACATAATACTGTACACACATACTCTATAACATACATACTATACAATACTATACATCATACTATAATACATACTGTACCACTATACATAACTAATACTATACACCTATACATACTATACTACATACTAAACACTATAATTATACATACATACTGTACACACTATACATACTACATACTATACACACTATACATACTATAGATACATACTATAACAACTATAATACTATTACATACATAATCGTACAACTATACATACTATCATACATACTGTACACACTATACATCTAACATACATACTACATACATACCTCATATATAAATACATAACTGTACACTATTACATAAATCATACTATACATACACTATACACATAACAATATAATACTATACTACCATACTATACATAAATATATACATACATATTACATATAATACTATATATACATACATACTATAACATCTATGTATACTAAATCTCATCTTGTATGTATGTATGTATGATATGTACATGTCATGATTTGGTAAAATTAACGACTCAAGCAAACCATATAATGAATAACATTAACGTTACATATCATAGTCCTTTGTTATCAGTAACTTATGTATATCTGTAGTACATTACATACATACTATGCCAATCATACTATAATACATATAAGACATACATCATACTATACATACTACTGTACACTATACTATACTATACATAAATACTATAAACATACTATACTCTATGTATTACTAAAACTCTCATCTTTTGTATGTTATGTATGTATGTATGTACATGTCTGATTTGGGTACATTAAAGATTCAAGAACCATATATGAATAAATTAACGTTACATTATTCATAGTCTTGTTAATACAGTAATTATGTATATTCTGTAGTAATCATACACTACTATGCTACATACTATAAAACATACATACTATACTACATACATACTATACATACATTACTGTACACACTATCATATATAAATACATACATCAAAATACTATAACATACTATACATACTACTATCATACATAACTGTACACACTATCATACATAATAATATACATAATACTATACACACTATACATACTATAATACATACCTGTACCACTATACCATACTATACATAATACGTAACACTATACATAATCATATAACATCATACTATAAAGTCTATACATACTATAATAATAACTGTACACCTATACATACTATACATACAATACTGTAACCTATACATCTATACTACATAATACATACATAATCACTATACATACTACACCATACATACTGTAACACCTATAATCTGTACACCTACTACACACTAATACATCACTATACCATACAGGTACTGTACAACTCATACATACTTATACATAATACATCATCTATACATACTATACATACATACTATACATACTACTGTAACACACATCATTACTATCACATAATACATACATACATACTATCATCATACTGTAGCACACTATACATACATAACATACTATACATACATACTCAGCACTATACTACTATACATACATACTGTACACACTATAATTATACCATACATACTGTACACACTATACACATATACATACTATAACATACATACTGTACACATCTACATACTATACATACTAACATACATACTATACATACTATACATACATACATACTATGACATACATCCTGTACACACTATACCAATACTATACAATACATACATACTACATACTATACATATATAACATACAACTATAATACATACTTAACATATACATACAATACTACTATACTAATATATACACACTATACATACTATACATACATAGTGTACAGCACTATACATACTATACTCATACTGTACACATATACATACATACATTACTTATAATACTATATAACACACTATACATACTATACATACATATGTACACACTATACATATATAATACAACTGTTACACCTATCATACTATACATCATTAATACATACATCTATCACACTTACATACTACACATAATACTGTACACACTATCATATGTACACACTATCAACACTATCAACTATACATACATACTGTACACCTATACATCTATAATAATACATACATCTATACCATACTATCATACTACTACTACATATCATACGTACACACTATACATAATACATATATAGCCACACTATACCATACTATACATACATACTATACACACTATACATACTATACATACATACTGTACACACTATAACAATACTCATACTATACACATCATACTATAGATAATACTACACACTATATCATACTATACAACATCACTGGTACACACTATATCATACATCATACATACTGGTACACACTATAATATTACATACTAACATTACATACATACATCCATACTATACATACTATACATACATACTATACATACATACTGTACACACTATAATACATACTCTTAACACTTACAAAATATAACATACATACTATAAAAATACTATACATACATACTATACATAATACCTATTAAACAATACATACTAATACATCTATGTATTACTAAAATCTCCATCTTGCTATGTATGTATGTATGTATGTACCATGGTCATGATTTGGTAAAAATTACGACTTTCAGCAAACCATATAATGAATAAACATAACGTTACAATTATCATAGTCCTTTGTTATAAGTAATTTGTTATCTGTGTACATACATACATACTGCATACATACTGTTCGGCTGTGGAAATTAGCAACCAAATTCAGTCTTAGGTGGTATTTTTTAGTACATGTATAGTTAGCCAACATTGTTTAGAGGATTAATGTGGATTATTCGGGTGCGACACTTGAGTTAGTCGTTTTTCTGTCCTTTCTTTATTTGAAACAACACCACCAACACAACGGCTTCTCAAATAACCGCGCACCACCATCCACGCAGCCACATCTTCGCCTCGCGTCAACAGCTCCGTGCGGCTCGATCTTCCGAGAGCTAGCAGGAGGATGCGCACGTTTTCCGGCCTGTTTTGCCTCCGTCGGTTCTCCGCGCTTGGTTGTGGGAGGAGAGAAGTGAGGGGAGGGCAGCTCGCCGCCGATTGGCGGGATGGACAGTGTGAGGCGGTGGGGTGAGGGAAGCCTTTGCCAGACCTCTCGAAGGAGGGTGGGAGCCGAAGGCGGGCGGAGAAACAGGGGGGCGGGGGGGGATAAGAATCGGGGAGGCGAGGCCAGCCTGGTTGGTCCTGGTCGGGGTTGGTCTGGTCGGGGTTGGTCTGGTCAGGGTTGGTCTGTCCGAGTTAGTCGGTCTCCTCTCTTCTGGTTCGCTCCTCTCTGAGTTGGTGTTCCTCTCTCAGTCGGTGTGCTCTCTTTTGGTTGGTGCTCTGCAGTTCGGTGTGCTTTTGGTTCGGTGGCTCGCAGTTCGGTGTCTCTTTGGTTCGGTGTTCTCGTCGGTGTTCGGTCGTGGCGTCAAGGGGCCAGCATGACAGGCACGAGGCACGCCGGACGAGGCCTGCGACCACGCTCGAGCAGGGAGTCAGCCAGTACCACGTCGGCGGACGGGGCGCCAAGGACCGACACCACGGAGTGCGACTTCCATTTCTTTTGGTTTTGTGTGAACGTGTGTGTGTGGCGCTGTGTTCGTGAAGTAGAACTGTATAGTTTGCCGAGTGTCCCGCGTTGCTCGGCTTTGTAAGCTCTGCGTATGTTGCTTTTGTCGTTTTCTTACATTTGCTTTATGTGCTGTCTTGCGTAAATACATGCTGTATATGTGTGCTATCTATGTGCAGTAATAAATGCTTGTTGTTGATGGTTTTCCCCGTTTCGCCTGCGTCTTTCTTTGTTGATCCTTCATCTTGCTTCAGTTAAAGGGTTTGAGTGGCGCGAGACCGCCCGATAATTAATTGGAAACCGTCAAGGTCGACGATAATCGCTCGGGCTTCCTGTAGCACGGAACGAGCCGCTTAAAGCGGTTCGTGTCCGAAGTCGCCTGTGGCGTGTACAACCTCGGTAGGTTACCGTGCCGGGTACTTAGTATATCGATTTGGATTCACATACCTCGCACTGGTGGAATGCGGACTGGGTTGTGTGGGGTTTAACTTCCACCCGTGACTGGCTCCGGCATTAGACGAAGGGTCACGACTGAATTGGCGCCGGTGGGAGGCGGTCGCGTTCGAGTTCCGTGGCGATCGCACGCGGCGGGCGGAATCGCAACAATCTATCATTACATACTATACATCATACTATAAACTATATACTACTCTCATACATACTGTAACTATACATACATACATAATATACATCAACTATAAACAACACACTATACATACATACTATCATAAATACTATACATACATACTATACATAATATATACATACATACTATATAAATACTATACATACTACTAATACTCTATGTATTACTCAAACTCCATCTTGTATGTATTAGTATGTATGTCATGTCAATGATTTGGTAAATTACGACTTCAAGCAACACCATATTAATGAATAACATTAACGTACATTATATAGTCTTTGTCTATAAGTAATATGTATATATCTGTAGTACATACATACCATACTATGCATAATACTATACATAATACTATACATCATACTATACATACTATACAATACATACTAACACATACATACTCTACACACTATACATACATACTATACTAATACTATACATCATACTTACATAATATAATACATCATACTATACATATACTAACTACATCTATACATCTATGTATTACTAAAAACTTCTCTTGTATGTTGTTATGTATGTATGTATGTATGTATGTACCATGTCATTGATTTGGTAAAAAATTACGACTTCGCAAACCATATAATGAATAACATTAAACGTTACAACATTATCATAGTCCTTTGTAATACAGTAATTATGTATATACTGTCGTACTACATACATATATACATACCATCTATAACAATATACATAATACTATCATAAATATAATACATACATACATCCACTATGTATTACTAAAACTCTCATCTTGGTATGATGTATGTTACCATGTCATGATTGGTAAAATTACGAATTCAAGCAAACCATATAATGATAACATTAACGTTACCATTATTCATAGTCTTTGTTAATACAGTAATTATGTATATTGTCGTAACATACATACATAATATACATACATACTATAAATACATCTATAAATAATACTATACATAACATACTATATCATCTATGTATTACTAAAACTCTCATCTTGTTGTATGTATGTATGTAGTCCCGAAATACAGCAAAACGGGAACACGTAGTGCAAAAATTTTTAAGTGCACCTTACTCACCATTCTCCTGTGCAGATCAAGTTTGCATTAAAATCGGGGACAACGAAAAAAAATATTAAAAAATCAATTCCCTGATTCAGTCGTACTCTAGGATTATTTGATCATGCAAACAACCTCCATGGTATAGTTCGATGGGCTATCTCTTTTTTTATGATTTTTTTATCACCGCTGTCACAGCGGGAACCCAACGGGTTCACAGGTCGGTCTAATAATATACTATACATAACGTCATAATAAAATAATAAAAAAAATATTATTTTTATTACACACAAGCAAATACACCCGTCGTTCACTGCTGGAATACTGACAAAGTGGAAAGAATGGGGGAGAGAGAGAGAGAGGAGGGAGAGTGAAAGGTGGAGGTGGAAGAGACGAAGAAGGGAAGGGGAGCGAGGGGGAGGAGAGTGATGAAGGGGATGGGGGGGGGGGAGGGAGACAATGGTGGGTGAGAGGAAGAAAACAGTGTGAATGAGAGAAGGAAGGCAGAGTGAGGTGAGAGGAAGGGAAGGAGACGTGCAGTTGCAGCTTTAATTATGAATTCATACTGTTATCTAAATGATTCTACATAGAATGATCAGTGAAGATGGAACTCAAATATATCTGAAATCCATTTTTCTACCGGTCAACTACAAATACGCCCAACAAGTCGGGAGCAAGCGCCGAGAGACACCTCCCGGAACGCGTCCGAAAACTTAACACCGCCGGAGTGCACGGGCTGCTCAATGCAGTCCCGTGGTGCAGATGGATGGATGGACAACACGGTGCACGGGCCGCCAGTGCAGTCCCGTGATGCGGCTGCTTACAGGGCAGTCCCTGCAGCACGCGCGATGATCCTGGCGCACATGGCAATGAATGGGGGCAAAT
>CM068956.1:155395719-155407432 GCA_035128595.1 Eptatretus atami | reverse complement strand
TCCAAACCCCCCAAGCTCCGTGTGCACCCATCCACAGCACTCGCCCCCTCTACATCGCAAAGCTCGACCGGACCCACCTGGTCGAGATCCGCTTCAAGGCAGCATAGCGTCTCCCCTTCTTCCTGGAGGAGGCTATCCGGCTGCTTGCACCGGCTCATGACACATTCCCCGAGCTCCCCCTCATCGTCCTCCACTAACTCTGTGTGTGTGTGTGCTCGTCTTTCACCCCGTCTTTATTATGTAGTCTCTCCTCTACTTTTTCTATCTCCCGATCTATCTCCCTAGTCTCATACATTTTATTTCTGTTGTCTCTTGTGGTCTATTTAATTCACGTTCGACTAGTCTATCTCCCGTGTCTCTGGCAATACATTCTATTTCCTTTCTTTGTCTCTGTTATTTTCCATCGTCTCGATTTTTATTTGTGTTCTTCCTATATCAGGGTTTTGCCACTAATTGTTCTTTCATCTGACGAGTGATGTCAATCAAGTCCTGCACCATTAACGTTCCTCACTTCTGTGGTAGTTCACACATCCCATCCTGTTTAGCTTTCTACTTTCTGGCCTTCTTTTGAGGTCGTTCGTTCTCTTTCCGGAGTTTTTCCATCTCTGTGAATATTCCAACTTGTCCTTTCCTTGAGTTGGTTAACTTCAAACTCGTTTTTCTTTTGTTTTCTACTCCACCGTCTCCTTCATTTCTTCATTACTCCAATCTCATAGTTTCTTTCAATTAACGATCTCCTCTTCCTGTTTCATCTTTTTCCTTCACTATCTCCGCGTACTTCAACCTTGCTTTCTTTTAATTGTTGGTTGTCTTTCTTGTTTAATTTCTTCACCCTCTGTCCCACGCTCTTCATTCTCCAAATTCATAGTTTCCTTCAATTGGACCGATCTCCTTTTCCACGTTTTCATTCCTTCTTCCTTCACTATTTCCGCTACTTCAACCTTACTTTTCCTTCAGTTGTTCTTTCTTTCTTTTGTTTCATTCCTTGTTCTTTTGTTTTTATTCCATGCCTGGTTTTGTCTTCCTTCTCAATCTGCATCGCTTCCCTCAATTGTTGATCTCACCTTTCCTGCTTCATTCCTTGTTCTTTTAGTTTCTTATCCCACTGCTCTCTTGTTCTTCCTTCTCAATCCTCATCGCTTCCTCAATTGTTGATCTCCCTTTCCTGTTCATTCTTGTTCTTTTTGTTCTTATTCCACCTCTTCTTTGTTCGCATCTTTAATCTGGCCTTGGCTTCCAGCTATGTTTGATCTGTTCAGTTGTGGTTTCCTAAGGTTTCATTCTCCCGTTCTCTTTTTCTTTCCTCTCTTACCATCAGGTCAGGTCAGGTATGGGGCATTGTGCCAGAACATTCGCTGTCGCTGCGTCCATTTCCGCCGGTACTCCAGGGCCTCCGTCTGGCATCCCCCAGGCAGATGCCAGGCCCATCCCCAATCTCCTTGAGATGATGGTCAACTGCTGCCAACCACAAGGCACGTGTTCGTCCACTGCCTCCTGCACTCATGGAGACTCCTCGCTGAGAGAATTGGTGAGCAGGATTAGCGTCAGGAAACGAGCAACAATGTCCATACAGCGCAAACTGACGCTCACGGACTATGCAGGTAACAAATCTCATCCGAGTCCTCTCAGCAACCGTCGTAGACACAAAATCCGACCAGCGATAGCCAAGGATTCTCCGAGAGACCTGGTACCAAAGAATTAGTCTCCATCTCAGATCCTTGCGTTCAGAGTCCAAGTCTCGCGATCCATAGAGGCAAGACTGTGAAGTACCAAGGACTGAAGACTCGGACTTTCGTCCTCCCGCACAGGTACCGCAGCGCCACACCCATGATTCCAGTGAATTCCATGATCCCCAGGCCCGACCCAGACGTTCTATTGGACCCTTGACTCCACAGCCACAGAGGAACATGAATATCACTGCCAGGTAAGTGAATCTCTCCACGACCTCAACATCCTTCACACAAACAGACACAGCCCGTACATTGACAGCAGCATCAAAGATGTCACCGAAGCCTGGATCTGTAGTTTTGACCCAAGAAACCATATCCCAGAAAAAAAAACGGCTCCGATCCTCATTCAGCACCGTCGAGGGCCCCAAAAGGATATCTAAAGTCTCCGCAAGATGACTGCATCATCTGGCAAATCAGGTCCGAGATCTGACATTTCCCAAACGATGCTACCGCAGCTTGATCTCTCCGACATCCTCCCTAAAATCCAGTCCATACCAAGTGCTGAAAAGGTGGGGGCCAGTACCACACCCTGACGTTCTCCAGTAACAAACTGGAAATAATCAGAGATGGTTACACACACTTCACAGCACTCTTCAGTACAGAGTAGGAGTTCAGACAATTCAGATCGCATCAGTTTTGGTGGCACCCCACGACAGACCAGAATCCTCCAGAGGACATCCCGATTCACTAGATCGAACGCTTATACAGAGAACAACATAGGCTGCAAGCAGCCCCTGCCGAAACTCTCGTCTGCGTTCGGTGGGACACGAAAGAGCAAGGATACGGTCAATGTTGACCTCTTTGTGTAAAGCCTGACTTGCTCTGGCGCTGAGTGCTCAAGCAGATGGGCGGAACCCTATCAAGAATTATCGAGCAAAGACCTTTGCCCGACTCGAGAGCAGCGTCACCCCTCGGTAGTTGTATGCAGTCTTGGCGATCACCCTTCCCTTTCCAGAGAGGAACAACAGGCCCCTCTTCAATCAGTGGGTGATGCCGTGTTCCAGGCAGAGCACAAACTGCATGCAGCCGACACGAGTGGCAGCATTCACCAGCCTTGAGAGTTCAGCAATGGATGCACAGATCCCTGCGAGCTTTGCCCCGTTTCAACTGGTTTTCACGCAGCCCGGTCCACAAGAGCGAAGGTGGACACAGTTGATTCGAGGGTCAGCAACAGGGATTGTACACCCTGCGTTCCAATCGCAGCTGGGGATCAGCTGGCTTACAACGCTCAAATACCGGCCCAGCGGGCCTTCTCAGGACTCCTCTGTCAGAGAGCCACACTCTCTGCTCTACTGCAGTGCTCCGAGCGGATGGGCTTGGATGAACGCAATGCACGAAATCCCTGTTAAGCCGGACGAATCACTGTCCACAGGTCATGCTCTACCCCCTCACAGATTCCTCGCACATAGGCCTCCTTGTCCACCCTCAGTGCACGTTACAGTTACGCTAGTCCCTGAACAGCTCAGCTCTGCCATTCAGGCCTGGCCCGTGCGACTCCTGCGTCAATGGTATCCAGGTCCTGAGAGAAAAATTTTCTTTGCCCTGCGGGAGTTTCCCAAGACATCCACCGGCAACATCAAGGACGGTGGTCTTGAAGGCACTCCACAACCTCTTCAGGACCCCCAAAGCACCAAGACCCCCCAAGTGCCACTCAGCCTGTTCGCAAAACCTCCTCAGCGGATACTTCTCTCATCCCTGAGCTTGCCAACATCCAAGCCTAGGCTGGGATAGGTACATTCTCCAGATTTTAAGGTGCAGCTTTAGAGTTGCTACACAAGCCTGTGGTCAGTAATGAGGAACTGAGCACTCGGTAGACCCTGCAGTTCAGGATCATCTCAATCGACCGTCAATGAGGACATGGTCAACTCTCCTTTGCCACCACGCCAGCGTTGGAATACCCAAGTTTCCAGCGATGAGCTTAGTGGGCGCTGAAACCATTGAACCAGCCACCCTAAGTTCCATGACTTCTTGCAAAGTCAAGGACATTAGTGCTATTCTGGTTCATAGTATTCCTGGACCCATGGGGACAACACACACCCATAACCATCCCTATCAGTTACAGTCGATGCATGAATCCCCAAGACTAGAAGTGTAATCTCGTCTGGGCACTGATCAACCACAGACCTCGAGCGTGGGTGATGCATCCTTTCACGGTGAGATCACTCGCCTTCAGTCGGAGCATAAACAGGAGACCAGGGAAATGACACCTTAAGGAATGACGAATCCTTAATCCATCATACGCTCGTTGACGGTGTTACCTCAATTATCATTGGGGTCAGCTTATTAGGGACACAGCACAGCAACTCCTTGGATATGGTAACCATCAGAGCGACCAGACATGTAGGTGTAAACCACCCACCATTATCTCGCCGCAATCCGGTTCTCCGAACACTCAGAGAGAGCTGCAATCCCGATGTCCAAACGCTTGAGTCAGATGATAACAAGGACAGGTGATCCATCCTCTCTCGAGGATAGGACATTCAGGCACCCACCCAAAAGGGACCGCCTCAGGTTAACCCAAGGAGACCGCCGTCTGAGGACAAAACATACTCAGTTCGTTTGTAATCCCGTTGTCTTTGTTTTGGTGTTTCAGTTAACTCAGAAGCTTTTTCTCTAATTCCGTCTCATCTCCACACTCTTTCACATTCTTCCTTCCTAAATTTGTCCATTCCCTTACCGTATTTCCCTGCATTTTGACCCAATACTTCCTCTTTTAACTCCTGTTCCAGGCTTTCTCTTTTCCGATTGCTATTCTTACCTCTTCCCTTCAGTTAGTTCAATTCCACATCGTGTTGTTCCGTTTTTCCTTTTCCAGCTTCGTTTTTCCATTCTTCTTCTAAGTTCTTTCTATCTGGGAGTTACTAATTTGCTCCTCTTTTCTTTTTCTTCAGTGCGCTCTCTGCACTTCTTTGCATGCTTGCTCTCTCCTCATTCGTTACTCTTCACCGTTTTTCTTTTAGTTTTCCCAGATATTTCTCTGTTTTTGCCCGAAGCCGCCAATGTCCGCCCGCCTCGGCTGCCATTGATCACGTGGGTTTCATCGTTGGTTGGAGCCCCGCCTCGTATCGTGCCGTTCGCTGTGCTAATAATAGCAGCTCGCGCCGTGTTGCGCTGAGGTTGCGATCACGCCACTATTGTGCGACTTTCTGAGTTCGTTTCTCGGCAAAGTTCATGCTCAGTATATGAGGTGAGCTTCCCCACTGCATTACCATTCGTGGGGGTGATAATAATAAGCACCGTCCCGAGCCATGGATCCTACATTCAAACACAATTCTTAATCCACCCTGCACCCGTTCGCCTTGAAACGCATCTTGTTTATCGGAATAATTTAAACCCGTATTTGGTGGCGAATCAAGGGTCGTCACACACACTGATCCGATTCCGTTAATTGATTGGAGGGGATGAATTTGAAACCCACACTCCTGAACACCAGTGGTACGGAATTCGCGCCCACCGGGTGCGAACGGCCGCTTTCCTACTAATTAATAGCCGCTCGCCCACGACGGGACAATTCAGTCGTGACCTTCCGAACAACGCCGGAAACCTGTCACGGGTGGGTCTTCAACACCACCACGGCCTTAGCAATTTCTACCGCCGCAATAATAGGGTCAATCGCCGGAATTATCGTATACCTAGTTACTGCGCGGGTGCCTACGGAGAGACCTACTCGGCTGGGACACGAACCGCTCACGCGATCGTTGCCGTTCTCAGTTGTAACCGCAGCGGGGTATTATCGCCGGACCTCGCGGAATTCCGATCTCTATTTACGGTATCGTAACAACCCCAACTATTATTCCGCAATGCAAAATAGCATTTCAATGGGGGAGAAAGGAGGACGCTACAAACGGCGTACATTCACACCAAGCTACATTTATTTACAGCACGAACAATATACATTCATGCAATCAATGGGGAAGGGGACAAGACACCGAGCAAGATAAAAGCCTACAACCGACTTAGGGCAATATCTAGTCACGCTTAACAGTTTTACTTACAGGACACGGCCGCCACCCAAACATTTTCATTCGAAAGCAAAACCCAAGGAAAATAAAAGACTACCCCACAGACAGGGGAGTCAGACAGGGTCCGTTAGACCTATTACTGGTGTGGGACTTGGCAGACCGAACGAATTCCACGAGACGTTGCAGGTTACCTGCACCCTCGTGCGTGCGATGGTGGCGAGTTGCGACGCCTGTCCCCCACTGCAGCTAGGACAGCGCGGGCTGAGCTCGGGGCCTTCACGGAGCCGGCGAAGCTCTTCTCGGCGCTCTCCCACATGGATGCGCAGGCTGCGCGACAGAGAGCTGGCAAGCAGCGCCTCCCGTCGGCGTCCCTGGTTGCCAGCCCGGATCCCCACCGACTGCGAGCTCGGACGACTCGACCCGAACCACCGAACCCAAGACTCTCCGAGACCAAGACGCACGAGGGAGAAGAAGAAGCCCACGACCACGAAAACACCACGAAGAGAAGCACCAAAACAAAGCACCGACGGAAAAAACACACACGAAGACCTGGCCGTCTGCGCGCCCTTATATCCTCCGTTCAACGCCTCGCCCCTCCCCTTTTAAGCGCTCCGCCCTCCTTCCGCTCTGCAGGAAGCTTCCAGAAAAGGGCGTGCCCTCTCGCCCCCTTCCCTCGTGCCTCGTGGGGCGAGATAATCTTTCTTGGCACAGGTCCGGGAGATTCATTCCCCCAAAATCAGGCCCCTTCTTTACATGGACCTCTGACCTTTGACCCGCATCGCCCCTCCCCCGCACCCAAAGCGGGGGAAAAACAGCGGGAATAACAAAGGCGGAGAATCATGCCGGGAAAATCCGCACACTTCGATGTTCCTTTGTTTTCCTTCGCTTCGAAGAGACGGTTTACAGGGCGGAGAGGTTGTGATGTGGTTTGTGGAGAAAGGGGATCGACAGTTGGCATAGCGGGGAAGGTGGTTAGGTGTGGCTGTAATGTTTGTGTGGGAGCGATGTTTGGTGGTGGCGGTGGGGCCGCCGCGAAGCGGTGGTCGCGAGAGCGACGTTGGTGGTGTGATTTGGTTGTGGTGATGGTGGTGACGTGAGTGGCGTTGTGGTTATTTGGGAGCAATGTTGTTGTTGTAATGGTTGGTTGTTTGTGGTTTGAGGCGATCCGTGGCCGGCGTTGATCGTGGTTGCTTGCCGGTTGGTGGTTTGATGTGGTTGGTCCAAAAATAACGATAGGAAAAGAAAAACACTTATCTCAAAGGATCACAGCCCTGTGACACGAATGTACACGAACACGAAATAATTTACCATTAAACAAACGTGGGAACAATCTAACTGAACACGGACTTATCGGCATAACTAACTGACGGACCTTTATGGTGTTCATGGCCAAATTTTCAACAGCCGTAACAATATATATATATATATATATATATATATATATATATATATATATATTACATATATATTTATACAGTAGTACCTCTACTTACGAATTTAATTTCGTTCTGGGGTAGCTTTCGTACCTGAAACCTTCGTAACAGTAGAGACGCCTTTTGAATGTAATGCCGCTAATCCGTTCAAGCCCGCACAAATTCGGACTTTTTTTTTTAATAAATCATTAAAAATGCATGCAGAACATGACAAATACAATGTTAAAATTAGATTACCGCACAATAAACATAAACGAGGGCACATAATGTAAAAAACCAAAAGATTAAAGGAAATAATAAAATATTCATTTACCTTTAATTGCGTATTCTCAGTTGACTTTTTGGGCCTCTTTGTTTACTGGTCCTGATCGCAGTGTTTTTTTGCCTCGCGTTTCGGAAAGAATGGATCCAATTGACGTCTTGCTTTTGCGGCTTTTAACAATCGTCGGAAATGCGCGAGGTAGACATCGTCATTGTGCGCGATAGCCCGACTATCGGTTGAACACTTTTTTCCGGGTGATTCTTTTTTCGTATCCTGAAACGCCTTCGTAACTAGAGCAATATTTTCCGTTCAGCGCTCGTAACGTGAAACATTGTATGTTAGAGACATTCGTAGTAGAGGTCCACTGTAATTATATTTTGCGGTTCACGGGAACTGCTTCCCTTCCACGAACAATTGGCATTCCATCATACAGTGGTCCCCAGACAGTTATTTCATTATGTACGTAACAGTTGTCCCTTTCCACTTGTCCAATGGGACAAACGGGCCAATGCTTTGTGTGAATCTCATAGCTAGGTCTCATTGTATCTCTCACTTAGTTCTACTCTATTTTATTCTTATTCCTGAGATAAATCAAGCAAACACTAAACGACACCAGCACGCGCAGAAATACCCTCAATTGTATATGGCATCCCGCCAAGGCCAGCACAAGCTCGACAGCGCGATGGGACACGTTGCAGCACGTACTTTCCGGGGAGGGGGGGGGGGAATAGAAAACGCAATCAACACACGACAGCGCTGCTGCGGAGATTGCGACGTCGGAGGCCGAAATTAGAACCAAACAACCAACCACACCATGCAGTTACAACGCGGCGCACTCTTCTGCAACCCATTTCTTCTAATATTATATCCATGCTCTTTTTCAGCCCAAATCTAAATTCCACTAGTATTTCCAGTCTTTTACTTTGGTTCTGGCATGGTCGGGGTTGGGCCGTGCACACCACCGCCTCTGATAATTAAATTAACCGCGAAACCGTATAACAGATAACCGGTGCAGCCCCATAATAACTGACACGGTGTACAATGGCAGCCCGTGCGATTGTGCGGGGCGTTCTCCAGTGCGGCGGACCCACGCGCAGCGCCACGTGATATTTATCACGTACAGAATGGGCCACGAATAGCACACACTTGGTGGGTCTGCGCGCTGGGTTCACGGTGGCGTCGTACATCGGTCTTCGCTCGCCACCGCGGCCACGTTGTCCTTAACGGCGATGGGAGGTCTTCTCGCGCCTACGGTCAATGCAAGCCCTCATCAAGCAAAGCGTGCTGTGCAGCCCGGATCACGCGGGGCTGCGTGGCGCACCAGTGGAGCAGTCACATTGATCAGCGCCAATCGCGGATCGCCGTGCGATGTCCGAGGGAGTTTGTGCAGGCGATTCATATTTTACCAGAAAATGGCCCTTATTAGGCTATAAATGGTAGGATTTAGCTCATATCCCCCATGAAATGATGTTTAGCAGGTTGTTTCGGTAATTTGACGTTACTGTGTGTCGGGAGTGTGTAGATGCATGTTATTGCTTCGTACAGTGGTGGGTGCCGAGGGATTCTTCTTCCTCCATTTCCGGACGATAGGCCCCGCCCAGTCGCTGAGGGAGGTGGAGCTGGGGGAGGGGGTGGAGCTGGGGGAGGGTTTTGTCGGCTCGAAAAGGGGGGAGCAGTGGCTTCGAAGCGAGCCGAACGAGAGGACCTCGATAAAAAAAGGTTCAGTTTGGGCGAAACAGTCGTTTTTCGAGGCGTGCCGGGAGGCGAGCGATACGAAGACCTGTAAAAGTTCAGTTTGGGGAAACAGTCGGTTTCGAGGCTGGCTCGGGGTCGAAGCGAGCATATCGAAAAAGGAAACTGGGTGAAAGGGAGCGCCAGGGTGGCGCGAATCGTCTGTACACGGACAAGCTGTGTCTGTTTTTCTGTGGTAGGAACGAGCCGAAAGAAGGCAGGGAAGGCACAGAGAAAACGAAGAGTGTCTGGTCTGCGATCTGCTTCAGTGAAGGAGGCAGAGAAACGACTAGAGGCATTCCTGACATCGAGTCGGCGACAACTCTTATGAGAAGGTATCTGCCGTGAGAGAAAACGGCAAGTCGGCCTTTGATAGGCGAGCGTTAGAAAAGGAAAGAAAAAGGTGATTCTGCAGAGGAAAGAACTGAGAGCCGGAGTTGAGAAGTCGGCTTCATACGCGGGAAGGCAAGAGAGGAAACGACGGAGCCTCTGACCGGTCCCTTGCTCACCTCAGCTCGCGACGTCATGGAATGCCATGACCCGCCTGCTGGAGGCCCGGACCTCGAGTTGGGCCTTTGTCTGGTGAACCGGCCAGGCCTGTTTGTATGCTGGACCTTTGAGAGAAAATTCAGCTGAAAACCATCGTCGATCTAACGGTCTTGTGCCATCACGACAATTGCGCGGGGCCAGAACGCGTGAGCGGAGGGGCGTGCAACACGCGGTGCCATTGAGAAGAAAGGCACGGGCTCCGCCATCTTGCCACGCGGCTGGTGTTCGAGCTGGGGGCTCGAATCCGTTGGACATCCGTTGTTTCGAGCGACATTCGTGTTAACACTTCCTCTCGGTCCATGAAACAATCTCCAAGTACTCTGTCTTGCATGCATGCAATGCTGTCTGTCTTGGTTGCCATGTTGGTTTAAGGCAGCATATTCTCGGTAGGACCCCCTCGATACCTGTCATCCGTTAGTTCCCTAGTTAAGAACGGGTTAAAGAATTGTTAATAAAACATTGTTGTGAATTTTGCTTGTGTGATGTTCCCCGATGTTCCCCAATAATCTGGTTGGTTTTATAGAAAGTTAGAAACCGCTAATTGATATAATCGTGTCGCCGTCAGAACGCCCTGTTCGATTGCATATAAACCCAAATGGCATTACAGACTGCAGAAACGCTCAGCAATCTGACAAACCCAGTCTGTAACCGGGGTCGATCTCCCCAACTGGTAAGGTCCAGGAATTACGTTGGTTTTGCGATGAAAATGCGTGATTGACAACCACACCACACATGCAGTACACCGCGGCGCACTCTTTGCAACCCATTTCTCCATGTAATACTTATTCCATGCTCTTTTTCACCCAAATTACATCCAATAGTTAATGTCCAGTCTTTTACTTTTGGTTCATCGGCATGGATCGGGATGGGCCGTGCACACCACCGCCTCTGATAATTTAATTAACGCCGAAACGATAACAGATACCGGTGCACCCCATAATAATGCCACGTGCTACAATGGCCAGACCCTGTCGCGCCATTGTGCGGGGCGTTCTCCAGGCTGGCGGACCCATGCGCCAGCGCCGTGAGCGTCGTCCACCAGACGCGGTTCCTTGCGGTTAACTGAGGCGGTCCCTGCGGGTGGGTGCCTGGAATGTTCTATCCCAAAGAAGGATGATCACCTGTCACTGTTATCATCTAGATAGTCCGCAGAATGTGAAATATTTCTGTAGTTTTGTGCCTTGATGATAAAGCATGAATTTGGTACACAGTTATAGCATACCCTTAGGGAAACATTTTGGATATAGGACATTCCAGTTACCCCTAGGGTCAAAATGGTGGCCATTTTACAATGGCTGCCAGATAACAAATTCTGCCTACAACGTCAGCAAATCATATGTGCTTGGTGCAAAACACCAATGTAGGTGAGTATTAATATGATGATTATCAACTAGTATGCACATGCTTCATTTCTCTTCATATTTGATAAAAAATGCATCTACGGTGGTCTAGAGGTACACATGATAACAGTTTACCATCGCAATAATGCATGGCTGAACAAGAGCTCTTGCAATATATCATGCATAGTGAATGTTACCTGATATTGTTTCTGGAAATATAAATTAGATCAAAAATCAAATTTTGGTTAAAGGAACTTAGATCCATGAATTATCCATTATTAATTACATACTGTAGCTGGCAACTGTCGCGATTAAATGCATAAATTTCGAAATCGATATTATGTCTCACTGTATTAATTTTCATGATTGCTAATTGGAAATGTTCAACTACAAGGGGTGTTGTTCATCTTGATTTAGGGTTTAACATCGTCCTGTTCCAGCGCAAAGAAATATGTATGGTGGCCTATTTGGGGACATCGAGTGACAATGCACCAAGATCGCCATTGTGTATTATATGCATTCCTCTGGGCTGGGGTTCGTAGTTGAAACATTTTAACTCTGTATTCTGTTTTCATGATAAACTCCACGTGTGTACCCAAAGACTAAATCCCTGCTTGGTGGTGGTTTTCCCAATTTTACAGTGACTGATTGGTGTGCGTTCAAGACAACTGGCATAGCATTTCAAACTATTAGATCTCTCTCTTTT
>CM068956.1:155384260-155395694 GCA_035128595.1 Eptatretus atami | reverse complement strand
CTTCGTCTCTGTTTCCTCCTTCGTTCTATTTAATTCAGTCTCGACTCGGTCTATCTCCCGTGTCTCTGGCTTCTATTTCCTTCTTTGTCTCTGTTATTTCCATAGTCTCCATTTTTATTTGTGTCTTCTTTATCAGGGTTTGCCCTATTTGTTCTTTCATCCGACGAGTGGTGTCAATCAAGTCCTGCACCACTAACATTACTCCCTGTGGTGATATCTTAACGTTCCTCACTTCTGTGGTAGTTCACACATCCCATCCTGTTTAGCTTTCTACTTTCTGGCCTTCTTTTGAGGTCGTTCGTTCTCTTTCCGGAGTTTTTCCATCTCTGTGAATATTCCAACTTGTCCTTTCCTTGAGTTGGTTAACTTCAAACTCGTTTTTCTTTTGTTTTCTACTCCACCGTCTCCTTCATTTCTTCATTACTCCAATCTCATAGTTTCTTTCAATTAACGATCTCCTCTTCCTGTTTCATCTTTTTCCTTCACTATCTCCGCGTACTTCAACCTTGCTTTCTTTTAATTGTTGGTTGTCTTTCTTGTTTAATTTCTTCACCCTCTGTCCCACGCTCTTCATTCTCCAAATTCATAGTTTCCTTCAATTGGACCGATCTCCTTTTCCACGTTTTCATTCCTTCTTCCTTCACTATTTCCGCTACTTCAACCTTACTTTTCCTTCAGTTGTTCTTTCTTTCTTTTGTTTCATTCCTTGTTCTTTTGTTTTTATTCCATGCCTGGTTTTGTCTTCCTTCTCAATCTGCATCGCTTCCCTCAATTGTTGATCTCACCTTTCCTGCTTCATTCCTTGTTCTTTTAGTTTCTTATCCCACTGCTCTCTTGTTCTTCCTTCTCAATCCTCATCGCTTCCTCAATTGTTGATCTCCCTTTCCTGTTCATTCTTGTTCTTTTTGTTCTTATTCCACCTCTTCTTTGTTCGCATCTTTAATCTGGCCTTGGCTTCCAGCTATGTTTGATCTGTTCAGTTGTGGTTTCCTAAGGTTTCATTCTCCCGTTCTCTTTTTCTTTCCTCTCTTACCATCAGGTCAGGTCAGGTATGGGGCATTGTGCCAGAACATTCGCTGTCGCTGCGTCCATTTCCGCCGGTACTCCAGGGCCTCCGTCTGGCATCCCCCAGGCAGATGCCAGGCCCATCCCCAATCTCCTTGAGATGATGGTCAACTGCTGCCAACCACAAGGCACGTGTTCGTCCACTGCCTCCTGCACTCATGGAGACTCCTCGCTGAGAGAATTGGTGAGCAGGATTAGCGTCAGGAAACGAGCAACAATGTCCATACAGCGCAAACTGACGCTCACGGACTATGCAGGTAACAAATCTCATCCGAGTCCTCTCAGCAACCGTCGTAGACACAAAATCCGACCAGCGATAGCCAAGGATTCTCCGAGAGACCTGGTACCAAAGAATTAGTCTCCATCTCAGATCCTTGCGTTCAGAGTCCAAGTCTCGCGATCCATAGAGGCAAGACTGTGAAGTACCAAGGACTGAAGACTCGGACTTTCGTCCTCCCGCACAGGTACCGCAGCGCCACACCCATGATTCCAGTGAATTCCATGATCCCCAGGCCCGACCCAGACGTTCTATTGGACCCTTGACTCCACAGCCACAGAGGAACATGAATATCACTGCCAGGTAAGTGAATCTCTCCACGACCTCAACATCCTTCACACAAACAGACACAGCCCGTACATTGACAGCAGCATCAAAGATGTCACCGAAGCCTGGATCTGTAGTTTTGACCCAAGAAACCATATCCCAGAAAAAAAAACGGCTCCGATCCTCATTCAGCACCGTCGAGGGCCCCAAAAGGATATCTAAAGTCTCCGCAAGATGACTGCATCATCTGGCAAATCAGGTCCGAGATCTGACATTTCCCAAACGATGCTACCGCAGCTTGATCTCTCCGACATCCTCCCTAAAATCCAGTCCATACCAAGTGCTGAAAAGGTGGGGGCCAGTACCACACCCTGACGTTCTCCAGTAACAAACTGGAAATAATCAGAGATGGTTACACACACTTCACAGCACTCTTCAGTACAGAGTAGGAGTTCAGACAATTCAGATCGCATCAGTTTTGGTGGCACCCCACGACAGACCAGAATCCTCCAGAGGACATCCCGATTCACTAGATCGAACGCTTATACAGAGAACAACATAGGCTGCAAGCAGCCCCTGCCGAAACTCTCGTCTGCGTTCGGTGGGACACGAAAGAGCAAGGATACGGTCAATGTTGACCTCTTTGTGTAAAGCCTGACTTGCTCTGGCGCTGAGTGCTCAAGCAGATGGGCGGAACCCTATCAAGAATTATCGAGCAAAGACCTTTGCCCGACTCGAGAGCAGCGTCACCCCTCGGTAGTTGTATGCAGTCTTGGCGATCACCCTTCCCTTTCCAGAGAGGAACAACAGGCCCCTCTTCAATCAGTGGGTGATGCCGTGTTCCAGGCAGAGCACAAACTGCATGCAGCCGACACGAGTGGCAGCATTCACCAGCCTTGAGAGTTCAGCAATGGATGCACAGATCCCTGCGAGCTTTGCCCCGTTTCAACTGGTTTTCACGCAGCCCGGTCCACAAGAGCGAAGGTGGACACAGTTGATTCGAGGGTCAGCAACAGGGATTGTACACCCTGCGTTCCAATCGCAGCTGGGGATCAGCTGGCTTACAACGCTCAAATACCGGCCCAGCGGGCCTTCTCAGGACTCCTCTGTCAGAGAGCCACACTCTCTGCTCTACTGCAGTGCTCCGAGCGGATGGGCTTGGATGAACGCAATGCACGAAATCCCTGTTAAGCCGGACGAATCACTGTCCACAGGTCATGCTCTACCCCCTCACAGATTCCTCGCACATAGGCCTCCTTGTCCACCCTCAGTGCACGTTACAGTTACGCTAGTCCCTGAACAGCTCAGCTCTGCCATTCAGGCCTGGCCCGTGCGACTCCTGCGTCAATGGTATCCAGGTCCTGAGAGAAAAATTTTCTTTGCCCTGCGGGAGTTTCCCAAGACATCCACCGGCAACATCAAGGACGGTGGTCTTGAAGGCACTCCACAACCTCTTCAGGACCCCCAAAGCACCAAGACCCCCCAAGTGCCACTCAGCCTGTTCGCAAAACCTCCTCAGCGGATACTTCTCTCATCCCTGAGCTTGCCAACATCCAAGCCTAGGCTGGGATAGGTACATTCTCCAGATTTTAAGGTGCAGCTTTAGAGTTGCTACACAAGCCTGTGGTCAGTAATGAGGAACTGAGCACTCGGTAGACCCTGCAGTTCAGGATCATCTCAATCGACCGTCAATGAGGACATGGTCAACTCTCCTTTGCCACCACGCCAGCGTTGGAATACCCAAGTTTCCAGCGATGAGCTTAGTGGGCGCTGAAACCATTGAACCAGCCACCCTAAGTTCCATGACTTCTTGCAAAGTCAAGGACATTAGTGCTATTCTGGTTCATAGTATTCCTGGACCCATGGGGACAACACACACCCATAACCATCCCTATCAGTTACAGTCGATGCATGAATCCCCAAGACTAGAAGTGTAATCTCGTCTGGGCACTGATCAACCACAGACCTCGAGCGTGGGTGATGCATCCTTTCACGGTGAGATCACTCGCCTTCAGTCGGAGCATAAACAGGAGACCAGGGAAATGACACCTTAAGGAATGACGAATCCTTAATCCATCATACGCTCGTTGACGGTGTTACCTCAATTATCATTGGGGTCAGCTTATTAGGGACACAGCACAGCAACTCCTTGGATATGGTAACCATCAGAGCGACCAGACATGTAGGTGTAAACCACCCACCATTATCTCGCCGCAATCCGGTTCTCCGAACACTCAGAGAGAGCTGCAATCCCGATGTCCAAACGCTTGAGTCAGATGATAACAAGGACAGGTGATCCATCCTCTCTCGAGGATAGGACATTCAGGCACCCACCCAAAAGGGACCGCCTCAGGTTAACCCAAGGAGACCGCCGTCTGAGGACAAAACATACTCAGTTCGTTTGTAATCCCGTTGTCTTTGTTTTGGTGTTTCAGTTAACTCAGAAGCTTTTTCTCTAATTCCGTCTCATCTCCACACTCTTTCACATTCTTCCTTCCTAAATTTGTCCATTCCCTTACCGTATTTCCCTGCATTTTGACCCAATACTTCCTCTTTTAACTCCTGTTCCAGGCTTTCTCTTTTCCGATTGCTATTCTTACCTCTTCCCTTCAGTTAGTTCAATTCCACATCGTGTTGTTCCGTTTTTCCTTTTCCAGCTTCGTTTTTCCATTCTTCTTCTAAGTTCTTTCTATCTGGGAGTTACTAATTTGCTCCTCTTTTCTTTTTCTTCAGTGCGCTCTCTGCACTTCTTTGCATGCTTGCTCTCTCCTCATTCGTTACTCTTCACCGTTTTTCTTTTAGTTTTCCCAGATATTTCTCTGTTTTTGCCCGAAGCCGCCAATGTCCGCCCGCCTCGGCTGCCATTGATCACGTGGGTTTCATCGTTGGTTGGAGCCCCGCCTCGTATCGTGCCGTTCGCTGTGCTAATAATAGCAGCTCGCGCCGTGTTGCGCTGAGGTTGCGATCACGCCACTATTGTGCGACTTTCTGAGTTCGTTTCTCGGCAAAGTTCATGCTCAGTATATGAGGTGAGCTTCCCCACTGCATTACCATTCGTGGGGGTGATAATAATAAGCACCGTCCCGAGCCATGGATCCTACATTCAAACACAATTCTTAATCCACCCTGCACCCGTTCGCCTTGAAACGCATCTTGTTTATCGGAATAATTTAAACCCGTATTTGGTGGCGAATCAAGGGTCGTCACACACACTGATCCGATTCCGTTAATTGATTGGAGGGGATGAATTTGAAACCCACACTCCTGAACACCAGTGGTACGGAATTCGCGCCCACCGGGTGCGAACGGCCGCTTTCCTACTAATTAATAGCCGCTCGCCCACGACGGGACAATTCAGTCGTGACCTTCCGAACAACGCCGGAAACCTGTCACGGGTGGGTCTTCAACACCACCACGGCCTTAGCAATTTCTACCGCCGCAATAATAGGGTCAATCGCCGGAATTATCGTATACCTAGTTACTGCGCGGGTGCCTACGGAGAGACCTACTCGGCTGGGACACGAACCGCTCACGCGATCGTTGCCGTTCTCAGTTGTAACCGCAGCGGGGTATTATCGCCGGACCTCGCGGAATTCCGATCTCTATTTACGGTATCGTAACAACCCCAACTATTATTCCGCAATGCAAAATAGCATTTCAATGGGGGAGAAAGGAGGACGCTACAAACGGCGTACATTCACACCAAGCTACATTTATTTACAGCACGAACAATATACATTCATGCAATCAATGGGGAAGGGGACAAGACACCGAGCAAGATAAAAGCCTACAACCGACTTAGGGCAATATCTAGTCACGCTTAACAGTTTTACTTACAGGACACGGCCGCCACCCAAACATTTTCATTCGAAAGCAAAACCCAAGGAAAATAAAAGACTACCCCACAGACAGGGGAGTCAGACAGGGTCCGTTAGACCTATTACTGGTGTGGGACTTGGCAGACCGAACGAATTCCACGAGACGTTGCAGGTTACCTGCACCCTCGTGCGTGCGATGGTGGCGAGTTGCGACGCCTGTCCCCCACTGCAGCTAGGACAGCGCGGGCTGAGCTCGGGGCCTTCACGGAGCCGGCGAAGCTCTTCTCGGCGCTCTCCCACATGGATGCGCAGGCTGCGCGACAGAGAGCTGGCAAGCAGCGCCTCCCGTCGGCGTCCCTGGTTGCCAGCCCGGATCCCCACCGACTGCGAGCTCGGACGACTCGACCCGAACCACCGAACCCAAGACTCTCCGAGACCAAGACGCACGAGGGAGAAGAAGAAGCCCACGACCACGAAAACACCACGAAGAGAAGCACCAAAACAAAGCACCGACGGAAAAAACACACACGAAGACCTGGCCGTCTGCGCGCCCTTATATCCTCCGTTCAACGCCTCGCCCCTCCCCTTTTAAGCGCTCCGCCCTCCTTCCGCTCTGCAGGAAGCTTCCAGAAAAGGGCGTGCCCTCTCGCCCCCTTCCCTCGTGCCTCGTGGGGCGAGATAATCTTTCTTGGCACAGGTCCGGGAGATTCATTCCCCCAAAATCAGGCCCCTTCTTTACATGGACCTCTGACCTTTGACCCGCATCGCCCCTCCCCCGCACCCAAAGCGGGGGAAAAACAGCGGGAATAACAAAGGCGGAGAATCATGCCGGGAAAATCCGCACACTTCGATGTTCCTTTGTTTTCCTTCGCTTCGAAGAGACGGTTTACAGGGCGGAGAGGTTGTGATGTGGTTTGTGGAGAAAGGGGATCGACAGTTGGCATAGCGGGGAAGGTGGTTAGGTGTGGCTGTAATGTTTGTGTGGGAGCGATGTTTGGTGGTGGCGGTGGGGCCGCCGCGAAGCGGTGGTCGCGAGAGCGACGTTGGTGGTGTGATTTGGTTGTGGTGATGGTGGTGACGTGAGTGGCGTTGTGGTTATTTGGGAGCAATGTTGTTGTTGTAATGGTTGGTTGTTTGTGGTTTGAGGCGATCCGTGGCCGGCGTTGATCGTGGTTGCTTGCCGGTTGGTGGTTTGATGTGGTTGGTCCAAAAATAACGATAGGAAAAGAAAAACACTTATCTCAAAGGATCACAGCCCTGTGACACGAATGTACACGAACACGAAATAATTTACCATTAAACAAACGTGGGAACAATCTAACTGAACACGGACTTATCGGCATAACTAACTGACGGACCTTTATGGTGTTCATGGCCAAATTTTCAACAGCCGTAACAATATATATATATATATATATATATATATATATATATATATATATATTACATATATATTTATACAGTAGTACCTCTACTTACGAATTTAATTTCGTTCTGGGGTAGCTTTCGTACCTGAAACCTTCGTAACAGTAGAGACGCCTTTTGAATGTAATGCCGCTAATCCGTTCAAGCCCGCACAAATTCGGACTTTTTTTTTTAATAAATCATTAAAAATGCATGCAGAACATGACAAATACAATGTTAAAATTAGATTACCGCACAATAAACATAAACGAGGGCACATAATGTAAAAAACCAAAAGATTAAAGGAAATAATAAAATATTCATTTACCTTTAATTGCGTATTCTCAGTTGACTTTTTGGGCCTCTTTGTTTACTGGTCCTGATCGCAGTGTTTTTTTGCCTCGCGTTTCGGAAAGAATGGATCCAATTGACGTCTTGCTTTTGCGGCTTTTAACAATCGTCGGAAATGCGCGAGGTAGACATCGTCATTGTGCGCGATAGCCCGACTATCGGTTGAACACTTTTTTCCGGGTGATTCTTTTTTCGTATCCTGAAACGCCTTCGTAACTAGAGCAATATTTTCCGTTCAGCGCTCGTAACGTGAAACATTGTATGTTAGAGACATTCGTAGTAGAGGTCCACTGTAATTATATTTTGCGGTTCACGGGAACTGCTTCCCTTCCACGAACAATTGGCATTCCATCATACAGTGGTCCCCAGACAGTTATTTCATTATGTACGTAACAGTTGTCCCTTTCCACTTGTCCAATGGGACAAACGGGCCAATGCTTTGTGTGAATCTCATAGCTAGGTCTCATTGTATCTCTCACTTAGTTCTACTCTATTTTATTCTTATTCCTGAGATAAATCAAGCAAACACTAAACGACACCAGCACGCGCAGAAATACCCTCAATTGTATATGGCATCCCGCCAAGGCCAGCACAAGCTCGACAGCGCGATGGGACACGTTGCAGCACGTACTTTCCGGGGAGGGGGGGGGGGAATAGAAAACGCAATCAACACACGACAGCGCTGCTGCGGAGATTGCGACGTCGGAGGCCGAAATTAGAACCAAACAACCAACCACACCATGCAGTTACAACGCGGCGCACTCTTCTGCAACCCATTTCTTCTAATATTATATCCATGCTCTTTTTCAGCCCAAATCTAAATTCCACTAGTATTTCCAGTCTTTTACTTTGGTTCTGGCATGGTCGGGGTTGGGCCGTGCACACCACCGCCTCTGATAATTAAATTAACCGCGAAACCGTATAACAGATAACCGGTGCAGCCCCATAATAACTGACACGGTGTACAATGGCAGCCCGTGCGATTGTGCGGGGCGTTCTCCAGTGCGGCGGACCCACGCGCAGCGCCACGTGATATTTATCACGTACAGAATGGGCCACGAATAGCACACACTTGGTGGGTCTGCGCGCTGGGTTCACGGTGGCGTCGTACATCGGTCTTCGCTCGCCACCGCGGCCACGTTGTCCTTAACGGCGATGGGAGGTCTTCTCGCGCCTACGGTCAATGCAAGCCCTCATCAAGCAAAGCGTGCTGTGCAGCCCGGATCACGCGGGGCTGCGTGGCGCACCAGTGGAGCAGTCACATTGATCAGCGCCAATCGCGGATCGCCGTGCGATGTCCGAGGGAGTTTGTGCAGGCGATTCATATTTTACCAGAAAATGGCCCTTATTAGGCTATAAATGGTAGGATTTAGCTCATATCCCCCATGAAATGATGTTTAGCAGGTTGTTTCGGTAATTTGACGTTACTGTGTGTCGGGAGTGTGTAGATGCATGTTATTGCTTCGTACAGTGGTGGGTGCCGAGGGATTCTTCTTCCTCCATTTCCGGACGATAGGCCCCGCCCAGTCGCTGAGGGAGGTGGAGCTGGGGGAGGGGGTGGAGCTGGGGGAGGGTTTTGTCGGCTCGAAAAGGGGGGAGCAGTGGCTTCGAAGCGAGCCGAACGAGAGGACCTCGATAAAAAAAGGTTCAGTTTGGGCGAAACAGTCGTTTTTCGAGGCGTGCCGGGAGGCGAGCGATACGAAGACCTGTAAAAGTTCAGTTTGGGGAAACAGTCGGTTTCGAGGCTGGCTCGGGGTCGAAGCGAGCATATCGAAAAAGGAAACTGGGTGAAAGGGAGCGCCAGGGTGGCGCGAATCGTCTGTACACGGACAAGCTGTGTCTGTTTTTCTGTGGTAGGAACGAGCCGAAAGAAGGCAGGGAAGGCACAGAGAAAACGAAGAGTGTCTGGTCTGCGATCTGCTTCAGTGAAGGAGGCAGAGAAACGACTAGAGGCATTCCTGACATCGAGTCGGCGACAACTCTTATGAGAAGGTATCTGCCGTGAGAGAAAACGGCAAGTCGGCCTTTGATAGGCGAGCGTTAGAAAAGGAAAGAAAAAGGTGATTCTGCAGAGGAAAGAACTGAGAGCCGGAGTTGAGAAGTCGGCTTCATACGCGGGAAGGCAAGAGAGGAAACGACGGAGCCTCTGACCGGTCCCTTGCTCACCTCAGCTCGCGACGTCATGGAATGCCATGACCCGCCTGCTGGAGGCCCGGACCTCGAGTTGGGCCTTTGTCTGGTGAACCGGCCAGGCCTGTTTGTATGCTGGACCTTTGAGAGAAAATTCAGCTGAAAACCATCGTCGATCTAACGGTCTTGTGCCATCACGACAATTGCGCGGGGCCAGAACGCGTGAGCGGAGGGGCGTGCAACACGCGGTGCCATTGAGAAGAAAGGCACGGGCTCCGCCATCTTGCCACGCGGCTGGTGTTCGAGCTGGGGGCTCGAATCCGTTGGACATCCGTTGTTTCGAGCGACATTCGTGTTAACACTTCCTCTCGGTCCATGAAACAATCTCCAAGTACTCTGTCTTGCATGCATGCAATGCTGTCTGTCTTGGTTGCCATGTTGGTTTAAGGCAGCATATTCTCGGTAGGACCCCCTCGATACCTGTCATCCGTTAGTTCCCTAGTTAAGAACGGGTTAAAGAATTGTTAATAAAACATTGTTGTGAATTTTGCTTGTGTGATGTTCCCCGATGTTCCCCAATAATCTGGTTGGTTTTATAGAAAGTTAGAAACCGCTAATTGATATAATCGTGTCGCCGTCAGAACGCCCTGTTCGATTGCATATAAACCCAAATGGCATTACAGACTGCAGAAACGCTCAGCAATCTGACAAACCCAGTCTGTAACCGGGGTCGATCTCCCCAACTGGTAAGGTCCAGGAATTACGTTGGTTTTGCGATGAAAATGCGTGATTGACAACCACACCACACATGCAGTACACCGCGGCGCACTCTTTGCAACCCATTTCTCCATGTAATACTTATTCCATGCTCTTTTTCACCCAAATTACATCCAATAGTTAATGTCCAGTCTTTTACTTTTGGTTCATCGGCATGGATCGGGATGGGCCGTGCACACCACCGCCTCTGATAATTTAATTAACGCCGAAACGATAACAGATACCGGTGCACCCCATAATAATGCCACGTGCTACAATGGCCAGACCCTGTCGCGCCATTGTGCGGGGCGTTCTCCAGGCTGGCGGACCCATGCGCCAGCGCCGTGAGCGTCGTCCACCAGACGCGGTTCCTTGCGGTTAACTGAGGCGGTCCCTGCGGGTGGGTGCCTGGAATGTTCTATCCCAAAGAAGGATGATCACCTGTCACTGTTATCATCTAGATAGTCCGCAGAATGTGAAATATTTCTGTAGTTTTGTGCCTTGATGATAAAGCATGAATTTGGTACACAGTTATAGCATACCCTTAGGGAAACATTTTGGATATAGGACATTCCAGTTACCCCTAGGGTCAAAATGGTGGCCATTTTACAATGGCTGCCAGATAACAAATTCTGCCTACAACGTCAGCAAATCATATGTGCTTGGTGCAAAACACCAATGTAGGTGAGTATTAATATGATGATTATCAACTAGTATGCACATGCTTCATTTCTCTTCATATTTGATAAAAAATGCATCTACGGTGGTCTAGAGGTACACATGATAACAGTTTACCATCGCAATAATGCATGGCTGAACAAGAGCTCTTGCAATATATCATGCATAGTGAATGTTACCTGATATTGTTTCTGGAAATATAAATTAGATCAAAAATCAAATTTTGGTTAAAGGAACTTAGATCCATGAATTATCCATTATTAATTACATACTGTAGCTGGCAACTGTCGCGATTAAATGCATAAATTTCGAAATCGATATTATGTCTCACTGTATTAATTTTCATGATTGCTAATTGGAAATGTTCAACTACAAGGGGTGTTGTTCATCTTGATTTAGGGTTTAACATCGTCCTGTTCCAGCGCAAAGAAATATGTATGGTGGCCTATTTGGGGACATCGAGTGACAATGCACCAAGATCGCCATTGTGTATTATATGCATTCCTCTGGGCTGGGGTTCGTAGTTGAAACATTTTAACTCTGTATTCTGTTTTCATGATAAACTCCACGTGTGTACCCAAAGACTAAATCCCTGCTTGGTGGTGGTTTTCCCAATTTTACAGTGACTGATTGGTGTGCGTTCAAGACAACTGGCATAGCATTTCAAACTATTAGATCTCTCTCTTTT
>CM068956.1:155330192-155343941 GCA_035128595.1 Eptatretus atami | reverse complement strand
TCCTGAAAGGTAGAATACATCCTTGTTCATAGAGCTTTATATGGAAGGAACTGAGATTGTCCCCAGTATTAGGTTTGCTTTCCAGAGGCAAAGGCAAGTTGTTTCAGACAACTGCCTCGCCACAAAGCTTCCAGTAAACAAAGGGCGGGAGAAGGGGTAAGACAACTGAAGCACGAGAGGGGACTAAATCATTTATCTTTAGACTAAAGTCGAATCTGTTCCTGTCGTAACATATTTCTAGTTCTCATAATCCCCTTATATCCTTCAACTCCCCCCCACCTCATCGTTTCCTCTCATAAACCCACACTTAAAACCACCTCCTCAAAGCCTCCCTCCTCCTCTTCCCTCACAAGGTCCAGCATACAAGTCCAGCTGGCCTGTTCACGCAGACAAGCGCCTGTCACCGTGAGGGTGATGTGAGTATATATACATCTGAAAGTAGCTGAAACTTTGTGCTTGTGACCTTGCAAGCTTTGGAGCTGGCCAAGAGTCTAATTGCATGACAAAATTTCTTATGATTCAGATTTTTAACCACGATGCACCTAAATGGGCAGTTTAAACAGTCATGAGGAGTAATTTGGCCCTTATTACCATTTTTGGCCTCCAGAGTTTATTTTTTCACTAACATGAGTAATTTATTTACAACAGTTTCACTCCTTTCACATCCCTGCCTCATCGACACCCCCCGCCATGACCCGCCTCCTGCTGCCCGGACTCCGCCTCTCGTCTCCGTCAATACGACGTATGACCCCACCCGCCGACTTGTCCCGCCTATACTTCCGTCCTCTGACGTCGACTTCTGGACTCCGCTCTCCTTTCTCCGACTCAAGCTCCTTCTTTAACAGTGCCCAATTCTCTGGTTCTAAACTCCTCTTCATCGGGTTTTCTGTGTCCGTGTGTGTCCTGGCGTCGTCTGCCTAAGTAAGACGCAGAAGATCGTATATATATTGTTTATTAAATTTCGCGTTAAATCTGCTCTGTGTCCCTTTTGTAAGTTTCTGTTTATTTCTGCACCACACCTCTCTGCTCCATATCTCTGCAACACACACCCCAATAAATCTTCACTGTGCCACAAATCTTTCTCCACCCCCCCCCCCAATAGGGCATATACTGAAATTTTTTGGAAAATAGGAATTATGAAGATCCAAAAGAAGAAAGAAAGGCAGCAAAAAAAATGTTTTTAATGAAACTTCCAACAATGCAAACTTTAAAAGCCTGGCCTGCCAAGAATCATCACAGAAATTCATGCAGCACCACTTAAAACAATAAGAAACCAGAACAGAAGAGGATGAAACCAGAACTCAAGAGGCAGAACAAAAGGATGAAAAGAGGACATGCTACTAACATAGAACACTTACCTTACAAGGCCAAACTCAAAATTCCTGTAAAGCCAGAAGTAACGCTATATATTTATCCACAGCCACTGGATAGATTACTAAAAAGCTTTGAAAAGTGTTCTACAATTTGTGAATGATAAGAATGCCTGCCTGCCACGTGGAGTACTAGGATCAACCCCCAAACAATCAACCTGATTGAGAAAGGAATGGAGCAAATGGAACACCACATTGATATTAAGCATGCCGGAACCGGAAAAATTGAAATGCGCTGGAGTGAAGGAGAACTCCATTTTCACTTTCTGAACCAGCGTAGGAGATGAAGTCAACAACACACACACACACACACACACACACACACACACACACACACACACACACACACACACACGCACACGCACTACGCACACGCACACGCACACCAAACCGATCCCCCACTGTGCTGGGTGTATTGGCTAACAATGTAATATATGTATATGCCAGAAATGTTCTTTTCTTTTTTCCGAAAGATTTGGGCAATAATTTCCAACATCCTTCAATATTATGAACAGAGCTCGGCTCCACTATTCAAAATAAATTACAAAGACTTAGATTTTTCTGTTGCATTGCTAAGTATTTTTCATTTAAATAGCTGTTCTTTTTTACTTACCCAGCAAATGTCTGAAAGTGACAACGTTGTTGCACTTGCATCCGCTGCACACTATCATTGACAATATTCACTTTGAGAAAATAAGCCATGTTCTCACAGCCAGCAATTGAAAAATCTTGAGGGGAAAATGGGGGGGGGGCGATGAAACTGTGAATAATATATCTAGATTTAACTAAGATTGGCATAAATAATAATAATAATACTAATAGCCACACAGACTCCACACAACAGCAACATCAAGCAAATCATAACTTAGCCAGTGCAACAAAGTTCACTTAATCTGTCCTCTCCAGTCCGTGTCCCTTTATATCTTTCGCAATCTCAGGAATGTGGCCCAACACGATTTTTATTTGGGTTATGACACTATCTCCTTGCTAATGCACCCTAAATCTTTACTTGACTTGTTTTATTGTTTTCTGACAGTGTGCATTACATTAGTGCTATATTACATAATATTACATAGTCTTTCTCTTGAGATCTTTATTTCGTCAAAATATTATTCAATCGTGGTGATGTCGTGCACTTTACTAAAAGCCTTTTTGTTTGTTGTTGTTGTTGCAATAATTGAGTGATTATATCTCTCCTAGATCCAAGTATTCCCTCGTATACTGTGGTACTTGTCCATTCGTACACACGTCCCAGCTCTTGTTGGCCGTCCCAACGTACCATTTCAGATTTGGATTTTTGGCTTATCAGTTGGCTGAATAATCAATGGCCTGCAAAAGGTAACATACCCACTCCAAAGTTTCAACATTTTGATGCCACCTGAGCTTATTTTCATGATGCTTTCAAATCAAACTTAAATATATAGTCTTCACAGAAGTACTCCAAAGTTGTTGTTGTTCTTCTTTCGGCTGCTCGCGGTTAGGGGTCGCCACACGCGGATCACCGTTATGAATCCGCATACTGATTTGGGACAGGTTCTTTACGCCGGATTGCCCTTCCTTGATCGCAACCGCTGGTCGCGCTCTTACGACACAGGGATACAGGATTGGGTTTCGCGCATATTCGGGCTGCCCTACATACGCCCTCTCATAGCGCGGCCCAGCGCAGAGCTCCCGTCCCAGAGGATCCTCCAACCCAAGCCTCCGAGAGCCGGATTGACAGGCGCACGCCCTGACGCCCGGTTAAAGTACCAAAGTGCATAAAGCTATAAAAAAAAAAGAATGCCGTTAAAATATGTACAATATAGATTAACAAAGGAAAATCTGATTATTCTCAGTTGCATAAGTACTCAACCCTTTGCCCAATTTAACCCTAAATCAACTTCAGGAGAAAAGTATTGGTTTGAAAGTACAAAATAAGTGTAATAGGTTTCACCCTGTATGTAATCAGTGGTTTAACATAAAAATTAAGTTTCCACACTTATGTAATAGTTTTAAAGGCACACATTCACTTGGTCAATAATCACAGGTGCAACATGAATACCAAGGAGCTTTCCAAGGAAGTCAGACAAAGTGGCGGAGACAGCACCATCCAGGAGAGGGTAATAGGAAGATTTCAGTCACTCATTATCCTGTGATTATGGGTGAATCATCATTAAGAAGTGGAAGACGTAATCATACCACAGTCTCGACCAGATCAGGTCGCCCATTCAACGTCAGCAGTCTGGCAAAGCAAGAAACTGGTTCGGCGATGTCACTGGAAAATCGAAGAATGACTTTGAAAGATCTGCAAGGCTGTATGTCCACGATGGGGGTCAGTGTTCCATCAATCAATACTATCCATTCCCCTTCACAAAGCTGCCTCTTTGGACATGTGAAAGAAAGAAGCCCATTAACTGAAAAGAAATGACCAAATTATGGTCAAAATCTGCGACAAAAATCCGGTAACGGGCCGCGATTGGGAAACGTGCATTTAAAGCACTCTTAAAATAATCACAGTGAGATTGGGAAACAAATTTATTGTGCAATTAAAAGATTAAACTCAAGCAACTCTTATGCTATCACCTTCACCACGGTTTATACATATCAGAACGACCTGATGCGTCACAGCGGTCAGGATTGTTTGACCCCAACATGTGGCTGTTCAAAACCTATGTAACCGCTTTTTACTTCTTTTTTTTTGTAATTTATGCAACGAAACGCAACGATTACATAACGTAATGCTCTGATTACCAGTAGTTTCTGACGGCTTGATTAAGCCTTACTATTATTCACATATGATTCGATTTTCAAGGTTTCTCAATCATGAATAACACTCGACCCAAAAAAGCCAATGGAAATCTGAACGCAACAACACCGAACAGTAGATATCAGCAAAAGCTACAGGCCTGATATCTTAGTTGTCCAGATCTTTTGTCTGGGTGTCATGGTAAAATAACTCATTTGGAAAACAGTTAACAAAAAAAAAGGCCAAGGTAAAAAAGACATCATAAAAGCTCTTATGATACTGCAGGAATGTTAAATAAGCAAGAAAAAAGCATCTTACTGATACTGTCAAGGCATGTGGAGAAAGGTTTGTGGTCAGACAAGCCAAAATTGAACTTTTTGCTCGAAATTCAAAGCGTTATACTCTGGCGCAAGCCTAACACTGCACATCCCCAGTCAACACATCCCTACTGGTAAACATGGTGGTGGCAGCATAATGTTTATGGGCTGCTTTTCATCAGCAGTGATCGCAAGCTGTTCCGGAAAGAAAGGGACAATGGATCGACGGTGCAAAGTACAATGAGAATCTTCATGAAAACGTGCCGAGTCAGCCCTGGAATCTTTGAAAAAAAAAAAACTGGGGGGTTCCGGAGGATTCATATTTTCAGCAGGACAATGAATCCGATAAACAAAGCTAAACGCCACACTGCAGTGGCTGAATAAGAAGAAAAACAAATGTTCTTACAGTGGACCAGTCAAAGTCTGACTTGGAATCCATTGACATTTAATGGCGAGACTTGAAGATTGCAGTCCAATCGACGATTCCCATCAAACTTGGGCCAGAACGAGAGCAATTTTCACCGTGAAGAATGGGAAACATTTCACCATTCACCTGTACAAACTGGAGAAATTCCTCAAAAAGACTCACAGCAGCCATTAACTGCAACAGGTGTTTCCAGCCAAAATATTGGAACCTAAGGGACTGAATACTTGACAACAGTGGATTTTTGATTTGTAACTTGTTTTGCAGGTAATTCCTGACATGTAACCTCCTTCAATTATAACTGTTCAGTTTTGGATCTCTTCAATTATTATGATAAAAGCTTCATTTTGGAATAAATTGTTTCTGCATAATCTGTAATTCATTCTAATGTGGTATTATTGGTTGGGCGGTGGAATACTTTTGCAAGCCACTTAAAATCTCTGCCTAGGAGTTCCATTAGGTTTTCTTATTAGGAAGGACCCTCGCTGCTCAATAACCACATTAAGATCCTCATGGAATGCAAACTCAGGAAGCCTCTTATATTAGGAGTTTTTCTTCCAGCAGAGACCGAAATAAATGAGTGTTATGCTCATATTATCCAGCTCATTTCCCTGTTTGTTTAATCAATTGCTCCAAAAAAAATTGGATACAAAATTGAGGCTTATGGAGAAGCTTGAGCATCAGAATGGAATAACGACATACAGTAACAGAACCAATGGGAGGAACAGTAGAAAGTATGGAGAGAAACAGCAACGGCAAGGTTGAGGGGCAAAATACAAGGGAGACTTGGACAAATAAGGGATGGAAAAGAATGAGGGGTGGGAAAGACAACATGGGTGGACAAGATTGATACAAAAAGAAACTCTCAGGAAGAAAAACTGAAAACTTCGAAAAAGGGTCACTTGTGAAGGGTTAACAAGGAAAGAAAACATCATGGTTTTGGATGGGGATCGATCTGAGATGTGGTGACAGCTGTCCTTGAAGACCTGGAGGAAAGGATGAGATTGAAGAGAATGTGGAGTTGTTGAGACAGGCGGGGAAAAAAAAAGAGGAACAATGAGTGGAGGTTAGCCCAGAAAGCATGGGTTTTCATGCAACTGATTGAAAAACATTGAACTATTAAAAAAGAGTCAGCATGGGTTTTATTAAAAAGAAGTCAAGTTGTCAACTTCATTTTGAGTTTTCTGTAGCAGTTGTTGATATGGGTGGATGAGGGAAGTACAGTGGATGTAGTATAGCTATACTTTTTCAGAAGGCATTTCCAATAAGGTACCACAGAGGTACGTTAGTAGCTAAGTGAGGGCTTGTGGAGTGGGTGATCAGGGGAGGCGAACTGGTTTGGGAAACTTGGAATAGTGAAAAGAACAAAACGGTGGCTGTGAATGGGGAGGATGTCGACGCATAAAGTTGCAATTAACCCTGACTTTTATTAAGTCACTAGCAATACGCACCTGTCGCTTTGCTGACGGGAATAACTGAGAGGGGGGGAAGCAGGGGGGAGAGAGAGAGGGTGGGGAGAGAGATGGGGAAAAGGTGAGGAGGTGGAGGGGAAAGAGAGGAATGGTGAGGAAGCGAGGAGTGAGGAAGAGTGATGAGGGATGGGGGGTGAAGAAGGGAGGATTAGGGAGGAGTGGTGGGTGAAGGGAAGGCAGCCAAGAGGTTGAGAGAAAGGGACGGCAGACGTGCAGTGCGCGTTAATTACGATTCAATACTGGTCTATCACCAAATGCTTTCTCCATACATAACAGTGAAGAGTGAACAAAATAATGGTCTGAATCCATTTTAATACCTGTCATACTATAATACCAACCAGAGACAAAACACTGTCGAGACATTCCGAGATAAGCACAGTCCGGAGAACAAACACACCTGGACAACGTCAGGAGGCCGCAGCATCTGGAGACAAACACCGACCCGGACACATTTGGAGACAAAACACTGCCCAGGACGCATTCTGGAACAAGCTGTCCAGAGACAACACGCTCAAGACACTCGGAGACAATTCTCTGTCTGGACATAAAGATCATCGGACACGCAATTCTTCTCAATGTAGTACAGTGGTAGAAAAGCATTATGTTTGTTAAAAAGATCCTGGGGTTCGAGGCTCCCCACTAGGGGAAGCACTCGGTCCATCCCAAACACACGGGTCCTGAAGGCAACCGGCACAGATTAACTCCCGCACCGGGAGTTGCTAAGCAACCATGAATCGCCAAATTGGCGTACTGCCAATCTGTCAGAGTTGACACCTGCTTCGTGGTGATACCTGACTTGTTGAACGCAAACCAAAGTGGGATTTCTTGCGAGCTGACACAGTGGAAGTGTGGCGCTGGCTACAAGAGCGAATTTAGTGGGGCAGAACTTTCCCAGATCAAACTAATGTGGCAGACGATGCGGACCAATGAGGAAAAAGCAGAATGAGCTGGGTACATTTACAACATTAAGAGCAATTTATTTACAGTTAACAAAAAAAGGCTTCATTCACAGCAGGTAAAACGGTATAGCAAATTACTTACAAAGAGGCAAGAAAACGGACACAACAGACTTGCACCAAAAAATAAACTTATACGACCTTGGTCCTTAATCTAACAATAACAGGCGCCATCAAGATACACACCCGAGGAAAATTGGAGAGGGAGCACAGAACGATGAGAGGTAGAAGTAAACTTTGCAACATACAATGCACACATACAACCCCACTAACATTGTTAACAGACTAATACATACACATAGTACATATAATGTATATATCTATATATTGGTTTGCGAAATGGCCCTTAGTAGGCCTACTAAATATACGGATTAGCCCACGATCCCCCATTAATGCATGTTTAGCCAGGCTGTTCGGTAAATGGACCGTTTAATGTGGATGTCGGATTTTGGTGTAGGATGCATGTTTTATCGTTCGACAGTGGTGGTGTATCCGAGAGCTTCCTCTTCTTCCTTTCCCTCTCTGGACGATAAGCCGACTGGGCGGGCCTGAAGGGGGGTGGCCCTGGAGAGGGAGGTGGGAGCTGGGGGAGGAGTTTGTCCGGCTCGAAAGGGGAGGAGCCGGTGGCAGACAGCAACGGGAGACTTCTTGGAGTATGTTCAGTTTTGAGAGAAGTACAAAAACTGCAGTCGTTTTCGAGGCGACGTGCACCGGGAAAGAACTGAGGACGGAGTTGGTGTTGTGGTTTCGAGCGAGCAGAAAGAAGAAAAGCCAGCGTGGATTCCTTGAGGGAGAGGACTCTGGCTGCTGGTGAGTCTGGAGTCGGCTTCGAGAGGTCGTCATCAGGAACAGGTTTCACCTCGTCTAATGACGGAGGCCCTCTGACTGTCCCTACTCCATCTCATGGCTCGACGACGTCTTTGGACTCCCATGGACGGCCTGCCGAGCCCGGGCACCTCGATTTTGGCCCTTGTCCTGGTGAACAGCAGGCCTGGATTGTATGCCTGGACCTTGTGAGAAAACCAGCTAAAAACCCATCACGACCTTGACGGTCTGGGTGCAGTCCGACATCGCGGGTTTGACGCGCCGAGGCGCGTGCGCGGGCGCTGCGGGAGCAAGAGCACAGACGCTCCATTTCGCCAACCGGCCGTGTTCGAGCTTGGGCTCGAATCCGTGACATCGGCCTTTTTCTTAGAGCAACATTCTGCTTTTGACACTTTTTCTCTCCGGTCATGAACATCACAAAGTACTCTGTCTTGTCTGCATGCCTTGTCTATGTCTTGTCCTCATGTTGTTTAAGGTATATCTCCGGTGAGGGACCCCTCGATAAACCCGTAATCCGGTAGTTCCCTCGTTAAATAAACGGGTTATTAGATTGAATAAACATTGGTTGTGAATATTTTGCTTGTGTTTTTTCCCCGAATGTTCCCAATAAAATCTGGTTGATTCGTAATGAAGTTGCCCTATGGTTAATTCGTGAATACGTGAGAACGTATCCGTTCGATTGGTTATATAAAACCAAAATGGTTACAGGACTGACAGAAAACGGCTAGGCATCTGCCAAAACAGTCCTGGTAACCGGGTCATTTCCCCCAACCTGGTTAAGGTTCAGGGGGTACGTTTGGTATCCGGATTGAAGACGCGTGACCCCGAGGCCTGTGCCGAGCCATGCCGGCATTATAACCCCGGAGACGGGTGGTGGTGAGGGGGGCGCCAAGAGTCGGGTGCGAATCCCGCACCCCGGATCGCAACCAAAATATATAATATATATATATATATATATATATATATATATATATATATATATATATATTATATATACACCACACAAACATATCCAACATCATGTTACACCATATGCTCACAAACAAATTCAAACATATACACTTGATAGTAAATCGAATTGCCTACATATGAATGAATTCTATTGAAACAGTGAAAATGTTGTGAACTGAGTGCCCTTAATAACTTAAGATTGCAACAGATTTGTAACTTTGTTTAATCATTGTTGAATCAACCCATATATGTTTAAAAATGAAATAAAATGCTGAATAAATGATCAACTCTGTACATTCTGAAATCGGTTTTTTGAAGACTGAGTTTTTATTCCACAATTTCTTGGGCAGAGTCAATAAGGATGACAAACCCCAAAGATGAGGGAAGACACTACAATTCTTGGCAGCTGGGTGACAGCAAACCACAAAGCTTAGCTGAAACAAAGGTAGGGAGCCTTTTGACATAATATCCCATTCTTGTGTTTGCCTCATATCACTACAGGTTGTATGCCTCCATCTCTGACCTTTCCCAGGTAACGTGATCCTATAATTTAACCAAGTGTTCAGAGTTGAATCAATTATTAGGCCAGAGGAACACAGAATTAAAGTCTTGTTGCATTTGAATGCTATGATAAGGGGTTGAAGTCCTCTGTGTGCTGGTATGGGTCCAAAGCCAGAAAGGGTTAGAGTCCCACAAAATAAAAGGGGTTCAGAGTCCCTGTGTGCACAATATGGGTTAAAATCCCACCGACTTGAAAAAAGGAGTTAAAGGACTCCCAGAGTAAAGAAAAGGGGTTAGAGTCCTCTGAGCGGGCAATGCGGGTTAGAGGTCCCCGGCAAGACCTAAGTTTTAAGTATTGGCAAAAATGTTTTTGTTTCGTTTTTGGGTGTTTACTCTGTTTCCGTCTGGTGTTTTGTGTTGTTTTATGTTGACATAACCTGTTGTGCACATGTGGGTTAAAGTCCACCAACTTGAATGTCCCTCAAGTGTTGGTGAAAAATAGTCTTTGTGGTATAAACTTTTGTTTGTGCATGTGTAAAATTATTGTAATTGTGAATTTAATAATGGCCAATAAACTAGGAAAGTTGGGCCAGGCTGCTCCCCCTGATAAGGGAACATGTTGGCCAGGTATATATATATATATATATATATATATATATATATATATAACGTATATGAATAATTACGGGGTTGGAATCTGTTAAGTGAATGTGGAAAATGGTGTAAGTGGACGAAGGTGAGAGAAAAGTTAAGTTTTCCAGAAGATGGTACTTTTACAAAGATAGGCTGGAAAATCTGTGAAGTAATAAGAAAGTAGGGAAACAAAATAAGAGGAACGAGTCCAAGAGTAAAAATGGAAAGTTGTTCAATGATGTTGGAGTGATGAATATCAAGAGAAGAAACGAAAAATCGAAATTGTCCAGTTTTGAAACACACCTCGACAAGGAATACAAAGTATGGTTAGTGATGTACACTCAAAATGCCACTGGAAAACTGAAAAAGAACAAGAAAGTGAAAACATAAAAAAGCAGAATTAACTGTCAAGGAGGAAATGAGGATGACAATTGCGCTGCCATATGCTCCAGCGGGAGTGACTGGCACGCTGCCGTTAAGCCATCGGGCGTGCCAGCATCAGACTCCCGCATATGCCACTACATCTCAGCAGGTGTTAAAATTCATAACCAAGGAGAACAAAAGGAAAAGTTGAAAAGCCTGTGACAGGGAAAAGGGCCACATACTATGTCTGTGGCTTTCACACTAAAGAACAGAGCCCAATCGTTTTATATATAATGCAAATGGATGACATGTGTGATCCAACAATCTGCCGCAAAGCGGAATTTCCAGGAACAGATGGAAATTAACACGTTAATAGACCTTGGTCGGCACCTGAATTAAGCGGCAATTTGTTAATTCTATCCCTCTAATGTGGAGATGAACTCCCAGGAAATTTTTAAGCAAAGAATTGTTGGTCATAGGTAAAATGCCCAGCCCACTTAAAATAGATATGAATGTTTTGTTTCGGGGAATGATTGGGTACAAACAGCTAAATGAAAGACCAATTGCCAGAAACAAAACCATGCCGATACAAGTAACAGCAGTAGAAATAGGCTGCTCATACAAATAACTTAAATTTGTAGCTCTCGGATTGATTGGCTGAAAAATATTCAGGCATGTAAACCAGAAAATTGTTTTAATCCGCACAGATTTATTGAGAGCGTTTGTGGGCCATGTGTTTAGAAAACATTCAGGAAATGAAAGATGACCAAAGCGAAACGCCTCTGTCCCAAGCCCTTGTCCAATGGGTTGATGTAAACGCAAGGCAGAAATGTAAAGAAACTGTGTTATTGATTGGGAGAGGTAAAGATACAGCTGCCATTCGCCAATTCGTTCACATTTTTCATCGGCAGATGGAACAAAAGTGCTGAAACCACCAACCAAGTTTAATATATATTGCATCAGTAAGTGCACTGCAAAAGGGAATAATGGGTAATGTCTGGAATGCCAAATATGATAATGATTCCAAGCTGTGGACATCCCACGGCAGCCGTGTGGGTGGCTGCCACAAGTCTCTTTCCACGGTTTCTCATCGACACATGGCCGCTAGCCATAACGTGCAAGGAGGGATGTTGGCTCATTAATTTTGACACATAGGTATGCTACTGGGGTTTACCTCTGCAGCTGAACAGTGTTGCAAAATACTTGTCAATCCTGTCAGGGAATATAATTCCAAGGGACAAAACCAAAACTGTTCTTTGCAGCACATCACCTCCAAAAGGTCCCTTTGTACTACAAAATTGATTTGGTTTAAATCCAAGTTAAATGCACAGGGAAGTGTACTCTTGACGGGGTCCATTTGGGAAATCCCAATCATCACCTGAATCGTGTTTCAAATTTGTTACAAAAACCAACTTGGAAACACTTGTTTTCTGTGGGTTTGAAATGATGATAATCTTTCCAGCACCCTAAAACTGCTAAAAGCGAGTGGTTTGGCAGTAATTGCCCACTGGCAGGGCGGTGAAGTATTTTATTGACCTTGACCTAATTTAAAGGTCATGACCGAATTAGACATTTGAACATTTTGTCAACCAAAACTAACTATGGTTTGCTATCCGAATGAAAATTGCTCTCTCTAGATAGCCTAGACTCTAGAGCAGCTGCAATTTAAACTTAATTTACATCATACACCCTATGGATTAAAGGACAAGTCTTACACCCCTCTTGGCATAATAACACCATTTTAAGTTTTCCTCCTTTTTTCTGCCAAATGTCTGAGCTGTATCATGGATAAATGCTGGTACTTCTTCAGAATGATAATTTGCATCAATGGGAACAAAAGTAATGTGGGATTTGACAATATTATTTTGGACCCTGACCTAATTAAGGTCATGACCAATTTATAGGCATTTTTAACATTCTTCACAAAAACTCGACTGGAGGTTTGTCCGATCAGAACAAAATTGCCCTTTTAGATGGCCCAGAGCAAGGGCAATTTACTCTTAATTTACTCATATCCATCCGGATAAAGGTCAAATGGCGGGTATGAAAAAAAGAATACTTTTTTATTACACAACACACATACATACAAACATACATACATATTATCATTATATATATATATATGTTTACGGGGCGCCGGCGCGTCGGACCGCCGAGCCACGACCACCAGATGGAGCAGTGGGAGTCGCTTTCGACCGTCGCCGGAATGTAAAGGTTCGTCGCCCCGGGTATAAGCTCCGAGAACTGACGGGACCGATCTCTTCGCCCAATTGATAGACCACGTGGGGTAGGGTCGATTTCCACACTTTTCAAATTTACCTAAATACCACGGGTCTCAACTCCCGCGGGAGCTACCCTCGGCGGGAACTCGTACGGACACGAAGCCCGCTTAAGCGTGCTCGTTCCGTGTGCGATTCCGAGCGGTTTAATTCGCCGAGAACCGCCGGTCAAACATGCGTTACTACTCCGGCAATGGATGCTATCCTCACACCAATCATGTCGAGCCAATGCAAGAAACACAAAACGAGCTGATAACATTTAGCAATTGGGGTTATTTATACAGTAATAATGGGAACTAGGGAACACACAAAGAGCAAGAACTAACCGAATATCAGAATGCCAAATGCAATAGTCAAGCACACAGCAACTTAACAGTTCTTCTACTTGTTAGACGGCCCCCACGGAACACACATACGCACACACACACACCCAAGGAAATGGTGGCTGGTGCCTTTAATATGGACTTATCAGCTCGGAGGGAAGATGGTGAAGCCAGGGTCTGCTCAGACCTTCCCAACTCGTATGTCTTCAAAGCTGTTACGGACCGGGCACAAGCGCGTGGCGAGCCTGGATCCACATCACCGCGAGCCGCGATCCTTTCGAGGCCTCCGGCGGATCCCTCGCGCCTCCGGTCCACGTGCTGGTTGGAGACGAGGCGCCGACCCTTCCGGAAGATTCGTCGCTTCTCCCCGAAGAAACCACTGACCAAGGTGAGGTCAAGGAGTCGCAACAAGCGAAAACCAAAGCAGAGACCCACGAGGCCGGAGAGCCAGAAAACAACATCTTTCTAATCTCAAGTCTGAACACTCAAACCTCTCTCCCTCCTCAAAATCTTGGTGGCGTCTAATCAAATCTGTTTCTCGTGTACGTTCCCCCTCCATCCCCTCCCTTACCTCAAATGGCCGCACTGCTGATACCGCACGTGAAAAAGC
>CM068956.1:155297681-155310418 GCA_035128595.1 Eptatretus atami | reverse complement strand
ACACACACACACACACACACACACACGTCACAACACAGGACTGTTAGATGAGATAAACACAGCCACTGAGCTTGGGGAATATGCTGTCACTTCCTTGGGAATTCTAGGTACCAGTGACGCCACAACAATGGCGTCGCCTTTCTCTCCGCACTCAGTGGATAATTTCCTCCTCCCCATTGGTACGATCCTATGGGGATTATCCATGCTCTTTACTTTTTAACTAATCTTGGTGTTGGCTTTACGGTTAAGGTGGCTGGTTAAAGATCTTAGGGTCTTGAGTTTGAGCCCCTGTCGTGCGATTAAATAACACCAGGTGGGTTGACTCATCCTGCCATCCTTCCGAGGTGGGCAAAATAAGTACCAGCTTACTGGTAACAGGGGCATTGCATCAGCAGCACAGCTGTGCCTCCATCGATGATGCAACCAGCAACCACAGGTGGCATTCAAAATAATAATAAGAGTGAGAATTGCTTTGCAATTCATGTCCCCCACTGTTGTGATACTTTGTAAGTCCAAAAAGGGCATAACTCTGAAGGATTGATGAAACGTCCTGAAACTCGAACTTTTTCTGTAACTTATCATAATAAAGACCTGTACCAAGTTTCAGTTGAAAACGTTAAAGGGTATGGGAAAAAGTCTGAAAAACCACAGGTGGGACGGACAGACAGACAGACAGACAGACAAATTGACAGACGGAAAACAAACCTTTAGTCCCCTCCGGTGAAACTGGTTGAGGAATAATAACCTTTTCAATGCTGTACGTCAAGCAAGGAAGCAGCACGTGCCATTTTAAAAGTCTTTGGTATGACTCAGCCGGTGTTTGAACTGCCGACTTCCCCAACTCAGCAGACGCTCTAACACCAGCACTGAGTCCGGTAACTTGGTTTCTTTTGTCTTTTGTCTAAAAATATTCCGTACATTGGTGCAGCATTTCTGTTCTGTGAAGGGAAATGGCCTGTCGAAAATATCATGTGAAATTGCATGGAGGAGACTTTTTGAGATGGTGAAAAACACCAAAAGAAAATAGAGACTGCAGGAAACTCGGAGAGAACAAAGACTAATTTTCGCCACCAGCCAACACTTTGGAGTTAAAGGTAAAGTAACAGTGCAAATACGAGTGTCTTGGATGAATAGATCAGTTGGCATCATCACCAATGGGATTGCAAGGAAATGTTCATGTATGAAGTGTTTTCACTTGGATGGATATACCATTGTGGCAGAAACATTATCAGACGATAAGAGCACTCGGTAAAGCGCATACCTCCGCCACATAATGCCTGATCCACGAGAACATATCGGGCCCAATCAATGCATTTTTTAAATATCAGGCTTTGTATCGTTTTTGGCCCAATCTCTCAATGGTGAAGAATCACTTTTAAGATTAAATAATTCTCGCATCCAGGTGCAGATTTGGATCTTCACCAAAATTGAATCAATTCTTCCTTGCCCCCACACAATTCTTCACCAGGCTGCCATGTCCACCAAGTTTCATCCGAATCCGTCCACCACCATTTGAGATATCATGCCATATATCGTTTTTGGCCCCATCTCTCAATGGTGAAGAATCACTTAAATAATTCTCGTAGTCAGATCCGAATCCGGATCTTCACCAAAATTTAATCAGGTCGTCCTTTTCACACACCAAACCTGTCCACAAAATTTAATCTGGATCAGTCCACAACTTTTTGAGATATCCTGTACACAAACAAACAGACAGAAAGGGATGAAAACATAACCTCCTTCAACCTTCGGTGGTGGAGGTAAAAATACAATGAGAGTATCAATGAAATAAGTGTCACGAACACTGAATAGAAATATATATATATATAATATTAATTATATATAACATATATATCTATAATTCCAGCAGTGTGTGTGTGTGTGTGTGTATGTGCGTGTGTGCTGTGGTGTGTGTGTGTGTGCGTGTGTGCGTGTGTGCGTGCGTGCGTGCGTGTGTGTCTGTGACCGCTGTTTCTCGACAACCACTGGTCCGATCCAATTGAAACTTGCCAGGTATATTGCTGGGGACCTGAGTATGTGCCTTTTCAAGGTTTGATATTAATCGACAAGTGCTTCCAAGTTATGGCCATTTATTTACCAAACCAATGACAAGACACATTGCTGCGGGCCATTTATTTACCAAACCAATGACAAGACAACGTTGCTGTGGCCATTTATTTACCAAACCAATGACAAGACATGTTGCTGCGGCCATTTATTTACCAAACCAATGACAAGACACGTTGCTGCGTAGGCGTGGCCGATGGGGAAAGGGCGCCATTTAGTTACCGTGGCGTAGGAGTGGCAATGGTCAATGGCAACGAATGTCATGGCAAGCAAAGGCAGGGAGGTAAACTTGATTTTAATTTGGATTTTAATTAACTCTGTGTGTGTAAGTATCACAGCAGTTGTTACTTCATTGCAAGCGATAATTAGTGGAATGCATGTGAACATTCCGTACGGGCACGCACCACTTCCGGATAGTGATGACTTACTGTATTCTAATAATTTCTCGATTTCTTATGTGCATTTATAGATAAACACAATGCCCAATCCAGTCGTCGTTTACGAGAGCGAAGGAACGGCCTGTGTGGTTGTTTGAAAGTTTTTTTTGGGGGGGGGGGGGGTTGCACGCGAGAGCGAAGGAATGGCCTGTGTGGTTGTTTCTGGCACGCGGTTTGAAAGTTATTTTTTATTGCACGTACCGCCACGCACGTACCGCCACGCACGTACTGGCACGCACGTATGGGCATGTACTAGTATATATAATTATTGTAATGTAGAGGTGCATGAAGATGCCAAAAAGATGGAATGTGGAATATCTATGAGTTATTCTGCAGGTTTTTTTTATACAAACAGTTTGAGTTATTTGACATTCCCATCAGAGCTCTATTTAGCTTATCCAACCATGGGAACTTGCAGAGGTTTCACCAGACTGGCAAATGAGGTATAGCCATCCTTAGTAGAGCAAGAACACAATTACAGGCTTGCCTGAGATCAGACTTTGTCCTTTCTCAATCTTCCAAATCCTGATGACAGCTGGTGAAAACATTCTCGGGAACATACCTTTGCTCATCAAGGAATGAGTCTCATCATGATGGACACGGCTCATAATATGGTGGAAAACCTGAATCGTGTCTTTGCTGTAAATACTTCATTTCTGAACCCGTTCCTTATCTTCCTCTACTTATATATCAGGCAACTCCTCTGGAGCAAGTGAGCTCATGCTCGGGAGAGAAGTATCTGCAGAGCCTTGACTCATCATTAGCAATTGGTCTATCGGTGCACTTCCTCAAAAGCCTATGCATCTGAACTGGCTGTTTCTCTCTTATTATTCCTCTGCAGATCTTTTTTGTGTGTGGGGGGGATGGGAAGGGGGGTGGGAGTGGTTACCCGCCTCTCTTTGGAAGGCAGCTCATGTCATTCTTATCCAAAGAAGGTGCCAAGACAAACCTTCTGAACTTTTAGACCAGTAACCCTTTTCCCCATTATCAGCAAGGACCTTAAGACCTATCTACCTCTTTTCCAACTATTTAAAATCATATCAACAATTTGAGTTATCTTCTGGACACACACACACACACACACACGCACACACACACACACACACACACACGTAGTGGACAAAAAAAATGGAAACACCTGGGCAAATGAGGGACACAAAGTATATTGAAAGCAATGGCTTCCACACAGGTGTGGCCCATTTTTTTATTAAGGAAATAACATCTCAGCATGCTTAGGGTCATGTATAAAAGTGCTGCCCAGGCCTGGTTGCCTCTAATTATGGCTAGCACGCTGCAAGAGAAAACCTCTGACTTTGAAAGAGAGGTGATCTTTGGGGTGCGTTGGGCAGGAGCTTCAGTGACAAAGACAGCTCAACATGCTGATGTCTAAGGTGATGTCGGCCTGGAAGTCTGAGGGAAAGACGTCATCAGCAAAGGGCAACAGTGGGCAGAAGTGCATAGCATACTCTAGTATCATGATATCCGTGCACTAATTTGAAGTGCAAGGCAAAGCAGGCGAGCAACTACAGATCAATTGACTGTAAATTTCAATCTGGGGCGTGAGCAACCAGTTTCATTTAAAACGGTCAGCCGAGAACTCCACAGACCGGGATACTATAGTTGGGTTGCAGTGCACAAACCGCTCATCACACCTGGCAATGCATGTTCATGAGTCCAGTGGTGCACAGGCAATGGACTACCGAGCAGTGGAGAAATGTGATATGGTCAGATTAATCATCCTTCACAATGTTCTCAGCAAATGGATGAGTGCACGTGTGGTGCCAACCTAAATAACTCTACAAACCTGAATGCATGGTTCCAACAGTGAAGGGTTCTGGTGGTTCTGTAATGTTGTGGGCCACATTTTGCTGGTATGGTTTGGGTGCAGTCATTCCTTCAGAAGGCAAGGTCAATGCCAATCAGTACTTAATGATACTAAGTGATCATCTTCACCCCATGTTGCAGCATTTTTCCTGCCGGGAGGGGTGTTTTCCAGGATGACAATGCCCCCATCGACAGAGCATGTGTTGTTGCCGAATGGTTTGATGAGCATGACACTGATTTTATCCATATGTCACGGCCTTCTCGTTTACCAGATCTGAACCCAATCAAGCATTTTTAGGATATTCTGGAATGACGCCCGCGACAGCGTTTTTCCACCTCCATCAAACAGGTGTGAATTGATTGACTTACTTGTGAAGAATGGTGCCGCATTCCTGCTGCAGAATTCCAGAGGCTGGTTAATTGGTTATTCCCTCCATTCACAGGTGAGAGATGTGAGTGGGTATTTATTTTTTCATTTATATGTTGACTGCTTTTGACATTTACACGTGGGACATGCTTGGGAGCCTCAGTGATGCATGTTTCTGTCGGCGCTGTCGTCGATGATTCACCAACGAGCGATGAAACTGGTCCGGCCACTGAGGGGTGTGTAGCATTGGGATTCCCAAGTATGTACGATTTTTGAATGCCTTTCCAGCTGTGGAGAAACTCTGCGATGGGTTTGAAACAGCAAAACCCTCACCTTGGGTAGCCTTTCATAGTTGCTTCATGAAGCTTTCTTTGGCTAGAGGAGCATGGGAGGAGCCAATTTATTTACATAATCCTAGCCACCTGGGTTTAATTGATTAGGTGAGAGCTAGTTGGTTATTCCCTCCATTCATAAGTGAGATGTGAGTGCATCTTTGTTTTTCATGTATATATATTATGCTCGCAGGGTAGCTGTACCCATCGCTGATGGGTTCGTAGACTTCTCACCTCAAAATGAGCTATCTTTTTGGAGTGTGTATTGGTAGAAATAGGAATTCAGTGTAAATATTCAGTCTGTAGATATCGCAGTGGGTGGAGCTGGTTACCTCACCAACCTTGTTCCATTCCACCAGCGAAGATTTCCAATCCATGCTTGATGTACCTCTGAAGTACTGCTTGGGAGTGAGGGTTATATTATGAAAGCTTGGATGGGACACTGATTTAGGCATGTTTTGGGCTTACTGCCTGATGGAAGATCACTGAAGTTATTTCCATGCCAACCAATCACCTCCAGGCACCTATCCCTCTCCCCATTGCTTCATCAGTCCCTAACCTGCCCCTTCTCTTTTTACTCCCCAAAGCTTTGCTTTCAGCAATTTCCATTCGGTATTTCTCACAACATTTCATTCTGGTTTCCCATTCAATGATCCATCGATCAGTAGTTTCAGTTTCACTTTTCAACATCAGTTTCGCTTTGGTATATCAGTTTTGCATCCGTATTGAAACTTGTGATGCGACGCAAATGGTGCACGGGAAAGGTCGTTGTGGCTCGTGTATTTATAAGTTATTAATTGTGAGAAAATTACTGTTTTAAACCCCTATTTCGGTGCATCGTGGGAAAATATGTGATCCTCTGAAGTTTTCTGGCAATTAACCTTGGGAGTTCAGAGCAGTGGTGTTACGAACAAACAAACAAACAAACAAACAAACAAACATTTCGCTTTTATATATGTAGATATATATTGTATATATATCTATATATATCTGTATATATCTATCCATATGTATATATATATATATATATATATATATATATATATATCACACACGTGCATATATATATATACATATATATATATATATATACATTATATATATATATATATATATATATATATATATATATTCACACACTCTTGGGGTATGCTTACACATTGTGTAAACATACGAATTGTGCTTCCTCATTGTCTTGGGTTGCTCACCTGCATTTGATTTTTCATTTGTTTATTTTCTTTTCTTTTTGTATATATACAGTATATATATATATATATATATATATATATATATATATGTATATATATACATACATACGGATGCTTTCTGATGGTTCTGTGATTTTTCCTGGTGTATCGTCTTTGATGTCCATCAACACACAAAATTACTGTGCTTCCCCATTGTCTCGGGTCACTCAACTGCATTTGATTTTTCATTTATTTATTTTCTTTTTTTTTCATTTATTTATATTTTCATTTATGGATATTGTCCGATGTTATTCTGTGAAATTTTCCAGTGTACCAGCTTCAATGTCCATCGGCACGCAAAATTTCAGCTCTCTATGCACCCGGAAGGTACCGATCTTTAATATCAGTCAGTGAGTCAGAAAGTGAGTGAGTCAGTCAGTGGTTGAAGAGCTTTATAGATGGGAAGGTAGAGGAGGGATGAGAGGTGGAGAGGGGAGAGGGGGATGGCAGGGGGAGAGCGAGAGAGGAGAGAGAGGGGGGGGGAAGTTAGGAAGGGGGAACAGTGAGGAAGTGGTGGGGGTGGGGGGGAGGTGGGGAGAGCAATGCCTCACCAAACGTTGCTATATATATAATGAGGAGGTGTGTGGGGAGAGAGAGAGAGACAGGAAGAGGAGGGGGAGGAGGAAAAAAAAAGAGAGAAAGGTGAGGGATGGAGGTGGTGTTAGTAAAGATAATGATATGTTATGCTTAATGACCGAACACACACAAAAAAATCTCATGTCAGAATAGCTGCATGCACGACGACACAGCAGAGTTTGTAAAGTAATCTGCTGGCACATCTGTAAAAACATTGATATCCCAGTTCCAGAAAAGTAGTGGAACATGAACCAAAAGCAAATGCTGAAAACATGGAAGTACCGCTCACGTCCGACCTCATGATCCCATCGAGCGTAAACATCGAAAACAAAATGTTGCAACCAGATATCAATCATACTTGGGTACAAAAATGAGAAGGCATTGCCAATTGAGGTGTTAATATCAGTGATTTTGGACTAAACGATGCAGAAATCAAGAAAATATAGAAATTTGCCTAACTCGTCTTTTCTTGATTTCCAGTTCTGGGTTTTGAGCGATGGTTGGTTCTTTCAGGGGTCTCTGCTGACTTTCTCAAATATATGTTTCCGGTCATGTTTATTTTGTTGCCTCCTTGTTTACTGTGTGTTCCTAATTCAGTTTTGTTTCAAAACTTTTGCTAATTTGGTGTGTATTCGTCAGTTTGTCATATCAGATTTCCCTGAAGCCTAGCGTCTTCCCGTCTGTGCACGATTGTGTTTATTTGTATTTTCTCCTTATTGCCATCAGTTTTTATTGTCTCTCCTTTTTCTTCCATCCTCTTTCTATCCCTCACAACTGTACCCTCTGTTTCATGTCTTAAAATATCAAAAATACAACAAAAAAATTCCTTTTTTGTCTCTTAAAATGTTTCAACTTCTTTTTCACAAGTGTGGTTCTCTGTATCACAATTCACTACTTCTTTTTCTTCTTCAGAAGACTACTCTTCTTTTTCAAAAGACCCTCTCATTTGCTCAAGGTCATCTGCCATCTCCTTGGAAATCAGCTCACATTGCTGCTCTGCATAAAAAAGGTGCAAAAACAGATCCTTGCAATGACAGACCAATTAGCTTTCTCCCAATCATCAGCAAGGTTATGGAATCCATCATCGCTTCTGACACTGAATCCTTCCTCTTCTCCAGTGGCCTAATTTCTGATCATCAATTTGGATTCATACCAGGTCACTCTACCCTGGACTTCCTTCTCCTGCTTTCCCAACAATGGATGGAGGTCCTCAATGCCGGACATGAGATCAGAGCCATCTCCCTAGTCATATCGCGTGCTTTGGATATGGTCTGGCACCCCGCCCTGCTCTCTTCCTATGGTATCCAAGGCAAGCTCCACTCATGGCTGCCAGAATACCTCTCCTATTGCAGTCATCTTGTGGCTCTTAATGGAATTCTCTCATCCCCTCTTCCTGTCAGGGCTGGAATTCCTCAAGGCAGTGTTCTGGGCCCTGTGCTTTTTATGGTTTTCATCAATAATCTCTCTGACTCTCAGGAAAATCCTCCTTATCTCTTTGCTAATGACTTTGCTATCTGCTTTCCTTCCTGAAAGTCCCTCTGCCGTACCTTCTGTCATCCCTCAGATCGGCTGGTCTGGTCCAAATCAAAGGCTGGTCCAACACTTGGACCATGTCTTTCAATCCTGACAAATCTCACACTCTCACTGTGTCTCTCCGAAAAGGACCATCTGCAACCCCCCCATCTACTTTCTCAACAATCCTCTTGAAGAAGTACTTTCATTCAAGCTTTTGGGCCTCACTACCTGCCATAATCATTCCTGGGAAAGCCACATTTCCAAACTGGCCTCCAAAGCCAGTCACCGACTGGGCATCCTCCATGGTGGATAGTCCTTCCTTGGCACACCTGAGCTCCTGACCACATACAAAGCTTTCATCTGCAGCTTGATGGAGTACTGCTCTCCCCTCTTGGGCTGGCTCCGCCTCTCACCTTTCTCGGCTTCACGCTGTGGAATCCAAGGCATTTAGGATCATTGGTATCCCCCGTGATGACGCTGAGTCTTTGGTCTCTCACTCTCTCACCACAGGCACGTCGGTGGTCTTTCTGTCTTCTACTCTCTCCTCTCCGGCCTGCCCCCCCCCCTTGCTCTGTCTGCTATCTGTCCCCCCCCCCCATATTTCCACAGGGCGCTCAAAGTCCACCAGCAACCCCCTTCTGGTAAAACTACCAAAATCAAGAATCACTGTTCACCTTCATCTTTCATTCCTCTTTTTTTCCCCCATCTTTGAAGCAAACTCCCACACTCTCTTCAATCCCACTCTTCCCTCCAGGTCTTCAAAACAGCTGTTCACCACTATCTTTTCTCTTCCCCCATCCAAAACCATGATCTTTTCTACCCCCGTTGATCCACCCCAAACCCACACTCCCCTTGTTATACATTCTGTGTGTTTGCTCTTATATGAGCCTTGACATTGTTTATTAAACATAAAATATTCCCAAATACCAAGACCTCAAGATTGAAATGAGAAGATCTTGGAAGCTGAAGAATGCCAAAGTTGTACCAGTGATAACTGGATCTACAGAAATGATGATAAAGAACCTCACAGAGATATTAAACATAGGGACAAATACCCCAGTGTGCTTACCTGGTAGTGGCTGGATAAGATCACCTGGGAACCACTGGAAGGCGCCGATGACCCTCAAAATATGTAATGGAGAAGAAAGTAAACACCTATGGATTCTTGTTTTTTACTGCTGTGAACAAACTTTGGTACATCATGGGTGGTGAAGATGGTGGTCAAGTTTCATCAGAATTGGGTGTGTACTTTCTGAGAAGAAAGCAAATGCATATTTGGGGGGGGGGGGCAACCCCCCTTCCCCTATAGACCCCACTCCTCGACCCCCTCGATTTTTTTTATTATTATTTTTTATTTTCTTAATGGTCGTGAACAATTTTTGTACATCACGGGTGGTCCAGTTTCATCGTGGTCCAGTTGGTGGTCCAGTTTCATCGGAATTTGTGTGTGTAGTTTCTGAAAAAAGAAAATACCTTTTTTAGGGGGCAACCCCCCCCCCCCCCCCACGAATCACCCTTGGACCTCAATTTTTTTAATGGCATGAACTAACGTTTCAACATCACGGGTGATGAAGGTTGTAGTCAAGTTTCATCGGAATTGTGTGTGTAGTTTCTGAGAAAAAACAGCAAATACCTATTTTGGGGTGCAATCCCCCCCCCTCCCCCCCCCCCCCCGGAGACACCATTGGACCTGAAATGTTTTAATGGGGTGTGAACAAACTTTGGTACATCACTGTTGAATGAAGGTTGCGGTAAAGCTACATAAAATTGTATGTGTAGTTTCAGAGAAGTTGCAAGTATTTGCGGACTGACAGATGGACTGACGACGCGCCATTCCATAAGCTCCCCGGAACTACATTCCAGGTGAGCTCAAAACCATCCCTGTGAATATTACTACAAATGAACTGCAGTTAGTAGCTGTCTTGGGCTCAGTGACGATCATGGAAGACAGTCTTTGGCACAAAACTTTGAGAACAAAAAAACTTCACAGCTTGGTCCGTGAATCGTGACCCTTACCGAAATGAAGGTGGATACTTTGAGCCCACCCTGGGAGGACACCATTCCACATTCTGAAACACACATATGGAGATACCAATCAATGACACACACACACACACACACACACACACACACACAACACACACACACACACACACACACACACACGCAACACACACACTTTTAGACATGGGGCGGAGCTATCAAAACCAACAGCTCTTAAATGCAGTGACCTTTGCACCCCACTGTCAGCTCTGAATCTGATTTGTACATGCTGCAGCCCCTCAATAGAGGGTGAAGGGTGGGGGATCAGGGGGAGGGGAGAGAGAGAGAGAGGAAGAAGGAGGGGAGAGGGTGGGTTCAGGAAGAGGAAAGGGGGGTGGGGGATGGGAGGGCTCAGAAAGAGGAAGAGGGTTGGGAGGGAGAGAGGTGAGGGATTCCGGCAGATGTGACGTCGTTTATCGTCCATCCGAGAGATGACACACACATTGATGAATCACCCTGCCTGTGAAACACCGGGATGACAGTTTATAGCTGGGTCGGAATTCGAATCCAGGCTAGACAGAGTGAGCGTGCATGCCTCTCAGCTTTCCCGCCGTGGTGTGGCGATTCCTTACTTCATAACTGAAAATATGTTTTTTGTCATTGTGATCATATAATTTATTTTGCCTTCCTATCCGGTATAGAACCACCGTATCGCAATTGAAACTTGAAGAACGCACCAAGTGGCTTCACCACGCAATACACAAAACGGTTGAAGAAACTTTTCAAAGTGAAACATTTAATTTTTATTTGTATTTATCTTTGCCGAAGTAAGTGACAGGTTGTGTAGTGGAAGAACACACTAAAAGGGGAAATGTCATGGAAAATAAAATTTCACATTTTCAGTCTTCAGTGACAGTGCGAATATTGTTAAGCACTCGCCAAGTGGCTTAAGCACTCCAACAAAATGGTTGATAAGAAACGGCTCGCTTGGCACGCGGTTTGCAATCACCGAACCGTCATATGAAACATCCGCCTCCCGGAGACGCCCGAGGCAAACGGCCTGGACCACAAACACTTACCTTTAAAATATTATTATTTAAATATGGAATTCAAGTGAAAAATTCACAAAATTAAATTCAAAAATATATCAATCCAGAGGGAACACAAAATGTTGGCCAATGCTTTTCACTGCTCAAACCAACATGAAGGAACTCCGAACACGAGTTCGAATGGAGGGTTTGTTTTGTTTTAAACATGTATGAATGTCGAAGTGACGGGTAGATGATGAAAACACATCGCACAAAAAGTTAAATAAAGAGATGTCATCTAAAAATGAAATTGCACATTTTCAGCCAGTGAGGCACCACCTGTTTCACTGCAGAACGACACATCGCCAACAATGCATGCGAGTGTTCCTGAACTTTGTTCAAGTCAATTGGCATGCAGTATTCAGTGACAGTGTGAAAATTGTTGAGCGCTCACCAAGTGGCCTAAGCACTCCAACAAAACAGTTGATAAGGAACGGCTTGCTTGGCACGCGACCAGCAATATACCGAACCGTCATATTAAATATACACCTCTCGGAGACGTCCAAAATATCAAATATGTCCGAATTGGACAAATGAACACTTTTTTTTAGGAGTTGGAACTGCTTGTAAGTTCGATTTTCGAGCTTACATTTTGTAATTGAGCTTAGTTTAAGAGACTCTCACGGTTATCTCATGTGCAAAATTGAAATATAGCCACGAACGCTGCTTTCTCTGGGCATTTATATGCATTGCAATGGACCCAGCGATTTGTAGCTGTGATGAACAGACATTCGATAATATGAATGAGGAATGTGAGAAGAAAAAAACACAACAATGAGAAACGAGCTCGCATGAGAGAGATGGGAGAAAGCCATGGCCTGTGATGAGAAAGGAGCTTCGAGCTGGTCCTCATCCTTGTCCTAGAAAGCCAGATCCTGTGGAGAAGGAAGAAGGATAGAGAGTGTCCGAAGCAGAGTCGCCTCGAAGCTTATTCGGTGAGCAATAAATAAAGGCGCAGAAGGTGGCTTGGTTCGTGTGGCGAGTATGATGCGGAGCTTAAGCAGCTTGAGGGGACGGAACGCAACAAAAACAGCATTCCTGTGAACTTTGCTCTGAAGGAAACAGAGTTGCTTGCCGATGACATACCGGGGATGCCAGAGAGGACTTTGCCTGATTGTTCGAGCTGCTGTCGTCGGAGCATGGAGCAGAAAGGCTTATGTGTGTGTGCGCGCGCGCGTGCGCACCCGCTGCTTGCCGTTGGCATACCAGAGAGGACTTGCCTACTTGTTCTGGATGCCTCAGAAATGCAGATGCACATCCCATTGCCACTCCAAAATCCATCTTCCCCATCCTCCCCCCCC
>CM068956.1:155265686-155296044 GCA_035128595.1 Eptatretus atami | reverse complement strand
GAACAATGACGCCGGCTGGAAACTTGTCTTTGGGCAGCGTCTTCCTCTTGAACACGACATACGACCCAGCAGGCACACGACGTCAGTATGAAAGATTCACGACGTCGGGAATCGGCCGCTTGGTTGTACAACCAGATCACGACGTGGTACAGCCACAGCGCCCCGCGATTATCGAAAACTGTTTTTTCTGCCTCGTGTGTTTCCATGGTGACCGCTTTCCACCTCGTGCCGTGTGGTTGTGTTTGCCTTTCACTGAGGGAGAGATCTGATTGGCTAATTGCTATTTCCGCATCACGAGCCGCCATTTGCAAGGTTTGGTTAAACTTGTGAACTTTCAGCTGTTTCTGAGTGTGACACACAATCCGCTTTAATCTGCAGAAGACTTCCGCTTTTTAGTTAAAATTATCTTCCGCCGTGATCATTTTTGGTAAAGTAAATTTATAAATCGATTTTATGTCTTAGCTTTTGTTTTTGGACGTTTTAAAAATCACAGAATCCATGATGTGTTCCTGTTACTGGTGTGCTGGAATCTATATCGTTACATTCAATGTAAACTCTCCCGGCCCTTCGGGCACTCGATCGTGGTTCGAGCGTTGGACTCGAACGTGCATCTGACGATCGAATCCTCCGGCACCCGATTTCATCATTCGTTTATCACGTTTAGCTGTCGCTGATGTGCCTGATATGTATGGCCCTCCCCTGATATGGCCCTGATATGTATGGCCCTCCCCTGATATGGCCCTGATATGTATGGCCCTCCCCTGACATGGCCCTGATCGTGTGGAGAAATCGACGGAATAATTAATTCATTTTTCCGCGGCCTGGTGATAAAAAAACACCGGTCTGTGGTAAATAAAGGGAACTCTGTAAAAAGTACTTTGCACAAGTTTAATTGGTTCAGAACCTTTTAAAAATATATTTCTGATGTGTGTGGATAATGCTTCGGCCGTTCGGGTCCGACGAGTTACCGCGTTGTTCCGCAATGTAAAAAATTTAAAGTTCCACTGCCCTTAAAAAAACCTCAATTAATATATATATTTTTATAATATATTATTTTTTATGTCCTCTTTTGACGAGTTAGGCCTAACCAAAGGCAAAAGGAAAACAATTGTCAGTATTGTTCGCCGAAAAATGTGTTTTTTTCATTAAAAAAAAAAAAATACCCTTTGGCCGCCGACAAACTGCCGCTTGTAACAATGAGAGCCTTCATTGCGGTATGTCACTTGGGGAGTTGTTCAAGTTTTTCGGTGCACAATTGTTTTCCTTTGGTAAAATGGTTATCAAAGACATGAAAATAACTTTAAATAATAAAGAATAATATAATTGAGGCTTTTTAAGGGCAGTGGAACTTAAAATTTGTTACAAGCTGCTTTGAACACTGGTGTAATAAATTGTTTTATTTTCTAAAATAAGGTGAATGTCCAATGCTATGATGTCCACATACAATTTGTGTGGAAAGAATGGAAAGGACCTTTCCGGAACCTGAATTTTTATAAAGTTGTCAGGAAATGAATTCTGCTAAATGACAGTTTATAATGTGCATGACTTGACGTAATTGACATTGCAAGTCTTGTTGATGATCATAAAGCCAAATATATACGAAGTGTGAAATTTTTATTTTCAGACAGTACCATGGCCAGTCAGCCTACAAACGGAGGCAATGTGACACTGCCATATCATAACATTTGAAATATGCCCCTGATCGGGTTGTGTCAGGCAGGAACAAGCCCTCATCTATCTATAATTCCAGCTGTCTGTGTGTGTGTGTTGTGTGTGTGTGTGTTGTGTTGTTGTGTTTTGTGTTGTGTGTTGTGTTGTGACCGCTGTTTCTCGACAACCACTGATCCGATCTAATTGAAACTTGCCAGCTATATTGCTGGGACCTGAGTGTGTGCCTTTCATGGTTTTTATAAATTGCTGACCCCATGTTGTCTTTTTTTTTTTCTTTTTTTTTATGTTTGCCATTTTCTTTCCGAGTTTTTTTTTTTTGTTTTTTTTACTTAATCCAATCATGCTTTTTTATTTTTATTTTTTTTTTTTGTGTCTTTTTTTTTTTTTTTTTTTCTTTTTTACTTTTTTTTTTTTTTTTTTTGTTTTTTATTTATTTTTTTTTTTTTTTTTTTTTTTTTATTTTTTTTTTTTTTTTTTTTTTTTGTTTTTTTTTATTTTTTTTTTTGATTTTTTTTTGTTTCTCTTTTTTCTTTTCATTTGGTTTGTTTTTATTTTTTTGTTTGTGTTTTTTGTAATGATATTTTTTTGTATTCCTTTTCTTTTTTCTTTTTCATTTCTCTTGCTTTTTTTTTTCTTCTCTTATTTTACGTTTTTGTTTTTTTCTTTTATTATCTACCTAACTTTTTTTTTTTTTTATTTTTTTTTTTTTCTATCTGGTTATCTTCTCATTTTTTTTTTCCTTTTTCTTTTTGGATTTTTATTTGTTTGATTGATCTTTTTTATTATTTTTTTACTTGTTTTTTTTATTTTCTTCTTAATTTTCTTCGTTATTTTCTTTTATTTTTTTTTTTTTTTTTGTTCTCATTTTTTTTTTATTTTAGGTATTTTATAAACACAATTTTTTATTTGCTCCTTAATTCTCTTCGTCTTATTTTCGGTATTTTTGTGAAGGTATTTTTATGCCTGTTTTTTCTTTTTTTTTTTTTTTTTTTTTTTCGATTTTAAATTGTTTTTTTTTTTTTTTTTTTTGCTCGTTTTTTTATTTTTTTTTTTTTCTTTTTTTTTTTTCTTTCTTTTTTTTTTTCGGGTCTGTTACGTCACGTACGGACATCTTATCTAGTTTTTTTTGTTTCTTTTCTTTTTAATATTTTTTTTTTTTTATTATCGTAGTTAACAGCAACCTTTTACGCTTTTGTTTCTCAGCCTTTTTTTTTTCGTCCATCTGTCCTGTATTATTTATGATATTTTTTTTTTCTCTTTATCTTATTAGTATATCTTTCATTGTATTAATGTTGTTTTTTTTATTTTTTTTTTTTTTATTTCATGTTTCGTTGTGTCATTAACCCATGTTTTTTTTTTCGCTAAGCGTTTTTTTTTTTTTTTTTTTTTTTACATTCGTTGAAATAATTATACATCTTGTACTTTTTTTTTATTTTATTGCAGATTTATCCGATATCATATTTTTTTTTTTCCTTCTTTTTTTTTGTTTTTTTTTTTTATTTTTTTTCTTATTTTCTATGTCTTGAATACATTATAGATTGAAAACCACCATTTTTTTATTTTTTAAACAAAATTTTAATGTTTTTTTTTGCTTTGGACTTATTATTTATTGTTGAGTTATGATTTCCCAAATATTGTTTGTTTTCTATATCTTGAATATGTTTTTAGTATTTTATTATTATTTTTTCTTTGTATGAAATACACATCACTTTTGTATTAGATTTTTTATATATTTTTCTCTATCTTGTATTTGCTCTGATTAAATCTTATGTTTTTTTTAATATAATATAATTTATTGTTGCACTTCTTGTTCTATTCATTCCATTAGCTTTTTTTCAGTCTGTTTATTCAGTCTTTATGCATCATTCATTCTTATTTGTTGTATGCCTGGTTCTTTTATTTTTTTTTTCTTTTTTTTTTTGTTGGACATTAACAATAAATAATATTCTAATTTTTATTTTATCTTATTATTTTATCATGTAGATAATTTCTTCAGAATTATGTTGTATTGATCTTTCCATAGTGGTACTTCTCTCTATGATTTTTTACTCTTTTTTTTTAACCATCTTGTCTGAATTTTTCTTTCTACCTATTGGGATATGTCATATACTATTATGTCGTTTTTTTTTTTTTTTATAGCAAATATTTATTATGTGTTCTCTTCTTCTCATATTTCTGTTATCCTTGATGAGTTTTTTGTCTTTTTCTTTCTAATTTTTATGATATTCTTGTAACTAGTTATCGTTATGTTTTATTCTTTATTCTAGTAGCTATAACTTTTAATTTATTTTTTATTATAAACTTGTAAGTTTACGGTCCATAACTCGTTTATTTGCTCCTATATTTTTCCTTCATGTTCATATTTGCAATCATTATAATATTTTATGTATGCAGTTTTTTTTACTAACATCTTGGCATTGATGGATTGTTATATTGTATCATTTTATAATTGTGTTTTTTTTTTTTGCCTTTTGTTTTTTACTTTATGTTCAATTATATTGATTTTGATGATTTATATGTTAGCTCCACTTTTATTTCCTCTCTTGTAAGTCAGAACTTTCTGTTTAATTTGAACTTTTTTATTTTAATATCTTGTGCTTTTCTGCTAATCATATATTTTGGTGAATTTTTTTTTTTTATTTGTCAAAAGGTATTTACGACTTTTTTACCCATGTGGTATTTATTTTTTATTCCCATATTTTTAGTTATATGTTTCTCATTGCTGTTATTTGGTATCTTCTGTCTTTTATTTATGTTACGTTTGTTTTGATGTGCTCTTTTTGGTACGAATAAAGATTATTATTTATGTTAATACTCTTGTATTTTTGTCCGCTTTAATAATGCTCTGCGTGATACGTTGATTATATAATATGTTATTATAAATTACAGTTGTTTTCAAGTTGTTGTATATGTTTTACTGTGCAATGTAATGATGTTGCGCAATACAACTTCAATGTTTTGATAATGGCACCGGTAGAACAGCGGTGCTCCGCTGCCCAGACCTACGGGTCGAGGCTCCATCAAGCTGGAAGCTGAAGGGTGTCATGCACTGCAATGTTCGTTTCTTGGCGTGCAAAAAGGTTACAAAAACTCCATTTTATGAAGTTGTGATAAAGTGAAAACTAACTCATGCTTCAATGTGTGACAACATTGAAATCTGACTCATGGTGTTGCAAATCAACTCCCACTGACCAATTTCTGTACTCAGTACAAAATCTCCTGAACCCAATCCTTCGTTCGGTTCGACACGGCTTTTTTTGCAAACAACGTCAGATTTTCAACTTGTCACAACGTCAGATTTTCACTTTTTTTTGACTATACATTGTAAATTCTGAGCGTTGTATCAACTGTTGAATATCTTACTGTATGGCGTTTTGTTTTGTTCAAAATAATCTAACTCTTCCCTACTGATTGTTTTTATCTCCAATTTCTGACTGTCAGGTACAACTCAGATCATGCACGAACGTCTTTGTCTAACTAACTGTCTTACTTTCATACTGTTCTGTCACAACTGTCTAGATTCAATGTTTTTTCACAACGTTGAAAATCGACTGTCTTTTATGTTTGGTTTGTTTCTTTGCATTTAATAACTATTCTTCCCTTACCTATCTCTAATTCTGTGACTTGTCAGTTGTATTTGTTTTTTAGTAACTGGCTTACGACGTATTTTCAACATTATTCGTTTTTGTTTTTTTTTTTTTCTTTTTTCTTTTTTTTTTGCCTGTCTGCTTTTTGGTATTGATGGAATGTCTTGCCACGCAAGCTTATTTGAGGTGGGTGCTCCGTTATTGGACTCGAGCTATTGTGAATAATTCCTTCTTTTGATGTGAGACCAGGTGGTCTTGGTCTTCTTTTGTGTTTAATGACATTTTCAGAGCCGCAGGGCTCTATATATGCCACACACCTAAACTCCGCTATCTCCGTTGTTTTTATTTATTTAATTTCCACACACGGTTATAATAATACGCTGAACAAACTCTAAACCTGAACCGATTTTCAAAATTGAAATGGCGGAATTGAGCTTGATAGCAGTTCCGACTGCTACAAACGTGTTCATTTGGAATATTATTGAAATTCAGCATTGATCGTTTTTAAGACCGATAAATTTTTTAAATATTCTTTTTAATTATTTATTTATTTATTTATTTTTATTTTTCGATACCCATGTATTCACCGCACCCCCAATTTTTACGTTTTTTGCCGATTAAAAAAAGTGCGGTTTATACACCGGAAAATACGCTACTCGCTTTTAAATGATTGCTTGCTTGTGTGTGTGAATAAATAATTGTTGGTTGTTATTTCAAATCTATTTCAGCCGTCCTTTCCTTCATTGTTCTGACACAGTACACAAGCATAGTTAGACGGGAAGTTGTACCCCACCTGACTTGCACTTGTTAGCCGGCGTATACTCACTGTATCGCTCGGCAGTAACCCGTGTGTGTGCTGAGAGCAGGAAACTCAGTAAATTTAATCACTTCCTCAAGTAAACGGTGTCAGACGGATAACCCTGTTAGAGTTGACGAAGTTAATTGACGTTCGTGGTTGCTTAGCAACCCGCCGTACCGTGGAGTTTTCCGTGGCTGGTGGCCCCAGGACTGGGCATTCAGAAGGAACCCAAGCGCTTCCCCTCGTGTTGAACCTCTGAACCCCGGGCCGTAACAATATGTATAATATGTCACGTATAATATGTGTGTAGATAACATGTGGAATATATCATGCATAACGTGTGTGTATATAACATGTGCAGCATGTCCCGTATGCTACGTGCATATAACATGTGTGACATGCGACTGTGTGTATATAACATGCTATATGTCACATATATCGTGTGTATGTGTATAAATCTAAAATATATCATGCAAAACATGTGCAATATGTCATGTAAAATGTGTGTATATAATATCATGCATAACGTGTGTACACAAGTGCAACACGCAACGCACCCATGTGTGTTCACAACAACAAGCACAATATGTGCATAAATCACAATCGTGCACGTGCATGTGCAAACCATTACCCATGCATGTGCCGCCACCACTGGCCATTACCACCACCCACAAGTCTCCAAGGCCAAATGGAGTCCTCCCAGTCTTGAAGCAACCAGCTTAACCACAGCAACGAACCACAACCCATGGACCAAGCTGTCTCCTTATCCGTGCTGCCACCAACGGAGACCTCCCTGGTCTCAAAGCATCCACCTTAACCACGGCAAGGAATCAAAACCTATGGCCCTTGCTGTCTCCTTATCTGTGCTACCATCAATGGAGCCCTCCCCAGTCCTGAAGCATCCAGCTTAATCACAGCAAGGAACCATGACTCATGGACAAGCTGCCCCCCCCCCATCCATGCTTCACCTCCTCCACCCCACCCCCAAATCTCAGAAGGTGACGACACTGTAGATTTGTGCAATCTCCCCGACGATGTATATCTAGATTGACCTCCCTTGTAGCCTCCGGTGTAGTCTCGGTCTCTTCCCTCTCTTCTTGATGGGTCCCATCCTTCCCTGTCTCACCTCTCCTTGATGTGAACGAATCAGCAAAACCAGACAAGCCACTCAGCAAGGCAAGGGCGCACGACCATTACCGATACGCACATTGATCGGCTTCAACTCGAGCGCCAAATGCGAGGCCCCCCTCCCATCAAAAATACTGCCGTCACAGCTTGGTCCTCATTCACATGGAAGTCGATAGTATTCGGCAGTCCTCGATACCACTCGTCTCTGTCTCTCTTGTCCCCAACAGCCTGAACCTAGCAAGAGGGTGTGTGTGTGTGTGTGTGTGTCGTGTGTGTGTGGTGTGTGTGTGTGTGTGTGTGTGTTTGTGTGTGTGGTGTGTGTGTGTGGTTTTTATTTTAGTCCTCCATCTCTCTTTCTTACTTTTTCTTTGCCTATGGAATTGTGAATCTTGCAAATAGTTTCTGTAAGGTTCACCTGGATATGCCTGCCTGGGTTTGTGGATAGAGTAGTGGCAGCCGAAAGCCGAATCCTATCCAGTTTCTTCCTGATGACTCCATCTTTGTCTATTTGGGTTCCTGCTGATACTCAAGTGCTGTATTTGGTCATTTATGTGATTGGGTAGTTGACAAGCACAAGCCAATTCGATTTTGGTTCATGTCTGGATGCAGATATGGCCTATCAGTAAACGTAAACTGTTTAGCCTGTCAGAGGTATGCGAGTGCCGTTCTAGTTTCTCGGTGTAATCACCCTTCATCTCAACACACTAGCCTATTTGATATTCAAACTAGCAATACCCTGGTGATGATAATCTTCTGACTGCTAATTTAACCATCTGTCATTGGTAGACTTCAAATAATTATCGTCTTGAAACTTCACCTTGCAGATGGGATTTCAGATGTTGGAACAATTAACTGGGGGTGAGGTCTGAGCCATTGGGTGGATGATCCACATTGGCAAATGACAGCCTTTTCAAATCTGGCCTCTGATCTGTTGCATTAATGTTGTGCAGCAGCAGGTGACATCAACATTCCTTCCTTCTTTTTGTGGATGGCTTCATTCAGCCAGGTCAGAAAGTGGCATGTAATTGCAGAGCAGCACCACTTTTGAATCCCATAGGATGCTGGCCATAATCTTGCCAGCTGAACAATGGGTGTGGAACTGGTTTGGAAGTGGAGATATCTGATACTTCCACTGCATTGATTCAGTCTTATTCTCAGGGTCCCAGTGGTGAACCCATCTCCAGCTTCTTCTTCGTTCATATGCAGCACAAGGCTGCGGGGAAGCATCATCAGCTGAGGGCAAGGCAGTGTCGCTGATACAATGCCCTCTGCTGGTTCGGGCAAGAATTTGGAATTTGGCCATGGTACCGGAGACAGCTTGCCTACTCTTCGCAAAGGTCACCATAGGATCTTTAACATCCATCAACGAATGCTGGCAGATGGGACACCAGTTTAATGTCCATCTGAGGGACGGTACACACATTGATGATTCATCCTGCCTGTGAAGCACCGGTATGACAGTTTATAACTGGGTCGGGATTCAAACCCAGGCTAGACAGCTTAGAGGCAAGTGTGCGTACCTCTAGGCCATCCTGTCAGCCAATCTCCAGCTAGATCAGCATGTAAGAGCTCTGGAACTCCAGTATCTGGTGAAGATGTTGCACACTGAGGTTTTGAGGTACCCATCTGGCAGAATCTTTGACATGCCAAGATGTTCATGAATGGATAATGGTTTCAATGCTTCCAAAATAAATGCAAAACCGTTTTGAAAGTTCTGCAATATGATTCATAGATCAGACATTCGAATGCTTTCCACAATCGAGTTTGTTTCTGGATTGGTCACGAATGACTATCATCCCAAAATTTTTATTGAAATATATAACCAACTTCTGGCATCATTTTTTATGAGCTCCTTTGACAAGCATTATGCTATAAGTTCTCCAGCGCTGGTTATATACTGTATCTAAGTCGGCCTTCCAGGTAATTAATCGCCTTGGAAACCTCCATAGAGTCGTCATTCCTTAGCTGCTCTGAGCTTGTCACAGTGTATAAAGACCTCATTTACAGCACCATGGGGGATGTCACCTGTGGGCTGGTGCCACCAGATTTCACCTAGCACCCCTGGAACCTGTTGGATCGAAGGGCTCTGCAGTTCATTTAGGTTACTCAACACTACAAGGCCTGCTCCTCTCCCTGAACTGACAGGTTATTGGTCTGTCAGTTTTACATGATCTCATTTCTGGTTTCACTCCACCAGCTTCTCAGCTATTTGTTGTTCATGAACTTGATCAGGCTGCACTCATTCAGCTAGCAATCCAAACCTCCCGGCACTCCTCAAATTCAGTCTAACTGCCAACCTCCACTCTTTTGATTCGTATTCTCTCGACTGTGAAATTGACTCATTGAGTTTATCTAATCATGCTCGTCTTGCCTCTCCTTTAAAATGGCAAGCCATCCACACTTCATGTTATCTCTTATTCCTATTCTCCATCTTGGGCTGGCAGGATTGCCCAGAGTAGACAGGTTTCAACCAAGAAAAAACGAACATGTTTTTTCCTGCCAAGTTTTTCTCAGTGGTTCCATCATCCTTTACGTGTGCCTTTTCAGTTTAGGTCAGGGGCTACCCTGGATTAGGCCTCAAATCCAATATGGCGGCCAAAATTTAAAAAATGGCTACCAATACGCATTGAATCTCACATTTTAATGCTCGAAAATCAATTTTATAACCACAAAATATGACTTTTTCTGGTCACATGTTAGGGATATGCATCACAAGTTGATTTTGGAATGATTTGCATTTGAGCTCAAATCCAATATGGTGGCTAAAATCCAAAATGGCCACCAAACTTGACTGAATTTCACTTTGCATACATTTTTTGGCTGGAAAATCTATTTCTTCCCATAAAATTAGACTTTTTTCTGGTTGCATGGTTGAATTTATCAAATCACTTTACTTTAAAGTAATTTGTCAACAAGAAAAATGCAATATTGCCACTAAAATCCAAAATGGCTGCCAATACCCATTGAATCGCATTTTTCTTCTCCGAAATAATGTTTCAAATGACAGAATACTCTTTTCTTTTCTGGTCGCATGTTATGGTATACATAATTTGTTAATTTTGGAATGTTTTGCTCTTTGTGTCAAAATCCAATATGGTGTCCAAAATCCAAAATGGCCACCAGATCGGACTGATTCTCACTTGTGCACTTGTTTTTGGCTGGAAAATTAAGTTGGATAACTGCTGTTTCTCGTGGAGGACAGCGACATTGTGCAAGACCAGATTTCAGCTACTTCTGACAGTCATGATGAAATTCACTCACCTGAATCCCAGACAGACACTGATTTGGACATCAGGGAGTGACACTAACGCAAATGGACAATGTTGTAAAATAATAGGCCTAATTAAAAATTGAATGAATATCGCTGAACATTCACTACTTGTGAGATGACGTCAAGTTTAAATGCTAGTAAAGCTCTGGCGCTCATCTTATTGTTCAAAAGAAGCATTAATTTGTTTTTTTTTTAATGCCATTTTAATGACTACATCAGATTGGTATCATTAATAATTACAAAACGAACTGTGCTGTGTATCTAAATGTAATAACTAATAAGCAACTCTCCAGCCCAAATTCCAAGACACAGTCCGCTAACAGAAACAGCAGCTATCAAATTCAATTTTCCAGCCAAAAAAGTGCACAAGTGAGAATCAGTCAGGTGTGGTGGTCATTTTGGATTTTGAGACCAACAGAAAAACATTCCATAATTTACGAATTACATATACCCCAACATGCTACCAGAAAAAAAAAAGAGTATTCTGTCATTTGAAAAATGATTTCGGAGAAGAAAAATGTGACATTCAGTGGGTATTGCCGGACATTTTGGTGGCCATATTGCATTTTTGTTGACCACAAATTACTCCAAAATAAAGTGATTTGACATATTCGACCATGCAACCAGAAGAAAGTCAAATCACTTAAATCACTTAAAATCACTTAAATCTTAAAAAGAATCACTTAAAGACAAAAATAAATTTTCCAGCCCCATAAAAATGTGGAAATTATGTAGAGTTTGGTGGCCATTTTGGATTTTAGCTGCCATATTGGATTTGAGACCAAATGCAAATCATCCAAAATCAACTAATGAGGCATATCTTTAACATGCGACCAAAAAAAGTCATATTTTGTGCTGAGAAAATTGATTTCCGAGCATTAAAATGTGATGCAATCGGTATTGGTAGCCATTTTGGAATGTGGCCGCCATATTCGATTCGAAGCCAATCCAGGGTGGCCCTCAGCTAAATTTGAAGGGCATAGGCTCAGGAGGATAGAACCACTGAGAAAATCTTGGCAGGAAAAAATAAATGTTCTTTTTTTTTCTTGGCTGGGACCTGTCTCGAGGTATGTACACTCGCTTCTGAGCTGTCAAGTCCAGATGGTCGACTCTTGGTCCAGCTACAATCTGTCATCCTGGTGTCTTGCAGGCAGGCTGAGGCATCAATGTGTGTGCTGTCCCTCAGATGGACATTAAACTGGGCGTGAGGTCTGCCAGCATAAGTTGACGATTGTTAAAGATCCCACGGTGTCCTTCGTGAGTAGGTGAGCTTTCGCCAGCACCATGAACAAATTCCAAATTCCTGCTCTAACCTACAGGGGGCACAGCTTCAGTGCCACAACTGTGCCCCTGCAAATGTTGCGACTGCAGGCATTTGCTGCATACTAAAGAAGAAGAATCAATGGACTATTTCCATCTTGCAACTGTCTCAAGCCCTTGGTGCTGTGAACCCACAAGGCTGTAAAATGGGTCAACGGAGAAGGTATGGAAGGAGAAAAGGTAAGAGATAAAAGTGGAAGCATTTGGTTGACTCAGTGATGTGAATGTTTTATAATTCACACTTGTCGACGCATGTTATTTAGCTGTTGCTAAACACCAGATATAGTCATAGGCAATTATTGCCTATTAAAAATTTTGTGCTGCATTAGGCATGGTGAGCACTGAAAGCCTTAGTATTGTGAATAGAAAAACATGAATAACGAGAACGGCACTCGGTAGAGCACATACCTCCACCAGGCTGAACAGTTTACATTTTGTATTCCACTGATAGATTGGATCTGGATCTGGAACTGAACCGGAATCAAATTGGCTTGTTATTGTCACCTGACCAACTCATACACCAAGTTTTGGCATTAGTTGTCCACAACTTTTTGAAATATCATGCTATATATATCGTTTTGGGGTCTGTGTATCAATGGTGAAGAATCACTTTTAAAATTAAAAAATTCTCTAATCTGGATGTTCACCAAAATGGAATTGATTTGTCCTCCTACACCCAACATGACAACCAAGTTTCATCCGAATCCGTCCATAACTGTTTGAGACATAGCGCTACATATCAGTTTTAACCTCATATCACTCGATGGTGAAGAATCACTTAAAGAAATTATCGGATCCGGATGCGGACCTTCACTAAAATTGAATCGATTATTCATTGCCACGCACCCAAGTCTGAGTGAGATAATGACATAAACATAATGGGATTTGGACCAAGATCTTTGTATCGACATAGCAAGGCTCAGCAGAGCTGTGACATTAACATAACGGCATCGATATAGGTTGTGCTTAGCCAAGGTAAGGGGGGCAATGGCAGCAACACAATATGGCTTCAGCAAGGTCCGAGGCATCGTCACAATGAGCACAGATTGGTGTTGTGGAATCAACACGGATGGCGTGCAGGGAGGGATCATTTGACATAAACACAGAATGTGGGGCCATAAGATTAATTTAAGAGCAGCTACATTGATGAGTGAACATCATAAATACCCAAAATGATGATGTATATAATTTATGTTTTTTTCATGACTCGATCAATAACTCCAGCAGAACCGCTCTCTTACTCGTATTCATTGGAAGATTGACAACTTATAGTTGGCTTGTTGAAATGTTGGATTTCCTTTCATGCAAATATGTATCTCTGATGAATCAAGCGCAAGGTGAATTCTCACACTGCAGACAGAGCCAGCTGGTTGGTACACAATGTTACAGAAACTAATTCGAACATTGAAATTGAAGTAACAAAGTGAACTGTGCAAGAACATTCCTTTTGGATAAACGATCTCACAAAACCAGTCGTGGAAATACGGTGTATGGATAAATACGTAACCTCAAATAATACAAAACACATGTGCCTCCCTCTGTTGTGTCCAGTTTCTAAATCTTTGTGATTGCTCTTTCTCCTTTTCTGTTTTCTAGCCTCTGCTGAGCTAGTGATAGAAGAGTGCACATGTCAGTGCTGAGAGAGAGAGAGAGACAGAGACAGAAAGAGAGAGACAGACAGACAGACAGACAGAGAGACACAGAGACATTACTGGCCTCGATTGGAGGCATGTTTGAGGTCCACATGCTTTTCTCAGCATGTTCCTCTGCTCACTTCTGCTCTTCTTTATTCTTTAATCCTCATTAATTCATTTCCTTATTCCCTTTTTTTGACTTACAACTTTATCTTTAATTTTCTTTTGATTTCTAAACCTATCATACAGTGAACCTGTTGATTCGCGCTGTGTAAAACATGGCAGACATTCGCCCTCTCTTTTTGTGGCCTCTGAGACAACAACCCACAAAAATGGGTTATTTTGTGTTACTCCTGCAAGTGGGATGAACATGGAGGATGAGATCCTTGCAGCCGGTGAAGTTATCCGAGTAGAATACACTGTAGCCACATTGTGGATGAATAATCGGATCGTTACCTCTGCCACCGAAGGTTGGCAGAGGTTATTGTATTCACCCCTGTTTGTTTGTCTTTGAGTAGCATATCTCAAAAAGTTATGGATGGATTCAGAAGAAACTTGGTGGAGGGGTTGGGTGTGTGACAAGGACTAACAATTTTTTTTTTAAAGATTTATGCCAAAAGGCATTGTGAATGATCATGGCAGATTCAACACCATAGCTCTCATCGAGTTTGTGCAGTTGAAAAGGGAGCTTTCCAAGATCATTAAATTTTCCAAATTTCAGCCAAAGACTTGTGTTCACTTTGAATGTCTTTCCTTTCTGATTGAGCTGGACAGTTTTTGTTTCGTATGCAGCCATTGGCTGCTGGTTGCATCATTTTCTGGAAGTGTGACTGTGCCGCTGATGCGGTGCTCCTGTTACCAGTCGGCTGGTACTCATTTTGCTGACCTAGGATGGATGACATGCTGAGTCAACCCACCTGGTGTTATTTCAACGAAACGGCAGGGGCTGTAACTCAAGACCTTAATATCTTAAGCTAGCCACCTTAACCGTTAAGCCAACACCAGGCTGAGCTGGACAGTTCGTTGTTCCTTATAGGTGAGCTTACAATGTGATTATGAGATTAAGAAGTGACCAAGCCTGGTGGGATTGGCAGGAGGGACGTGAGTGATATTTCTTTGGGTGTCTTACCCTTTGTTTTTGCCATGTACCATCCTGTTTTTACAGTCTGTATTGAAAGTGTGTATTGTAATAGGTAAAACAATTGTTTGAACATGTAGACCGCATTCCCAGCCCCTAGCATGTCATGCATCAATGACCAATCACTGATGTGTATGTGTCTGGTCTCAATGTTGAAAGTAACACCTAGATAAAAATCGTCACCAGATTGTACTCTGATAAGCTATTGCTGACTGTCACCCGGCCGAGCAATGTTTCCCAACTGTTCCTCCAACCTATGTTTTCCATGCTCCCAGTTTCACCAATATCGAGCTTGTTGCTGCATTCTTTACGAGTGGTGCAATACACCACTCCAGATTTGTCACAATTATAATCTTATTACCCCGTGCACACAAAGTGAAAAGCGAGGTTAAGCAATTGGTTCACGCCTGTCTGTCTCTGTCTGTCTACAAATGTCAGTTTATGATCGAGAACAACTTATTTAAATTGAATGTTGTATTTTGAACACAAATCAGAAAACAAACCTGCTGTTTAACAGTACTTTGTCTCTGAATTTGTCCCGATCGCACATGCGCAGAGGAGGAGTAAGATAACGTTTTTACTCTATCCGCCTGCTTGGCAGTCAAACAAAATTGAAAATCATTCGAACCAGGAAACTTACTGTTTTTAATGATATCATAACGGACACAAATAACAGACATGAAGAACTCATGTAACATGTTAGAGAGGGTGGTGAAATAGACGCTGCATCAACGGTGGAAAAGCGGCAATAAATTCCAGAATTTATTTATTTATATGACTTTTACAATCTTTATTCTCTTTAAATTGAATTATAGACCTTAACAATGTAGGACACAAATCACCTTCTTTGCATTTCCAAGAATCTCCAGTTTTGCAGTACTTGGACATGTTAAATAGGGTGATGTATCGACTTCTTCAACAGCGCTAAACTTCCGGAATTGTTTTAACGATCTTTAAAATCATTATTTTGTTTATATTGAAGTTTTACTTGAACAATGCTAAGGGTAACGTGTTCTATGAACTCTTTGCTCTTCATTTTGTAATGATGTGAATTGTGCGCCGCAAGTTATTCTGCAAATTATTTCTGAAAGGCCTGGACAATATGAGAGCGTAAACCACCTGATCGTTTCCACCTCATTACGGTTTGTCTCCCTTGGATTTTCAAAGCCTGGGTGTAAGTTGCTGTCGTATCCATTTTCCAGCAAAATATCTCGCACATTTCATTTCTTTCATCGTTGCATTCCTGGATGATGCCATTTTCCATGCCTAGGATGCTCGTGTACAAGCAACACGTTTGTGGACAATAGAATTACATGGATTAAAATGCAAGAATTTATTCCCATGCGTTGACTTTCTCTCCACAGTGGTGGCAGAATAGAAGAGAGAGGTTGCAAAGGATTAAGAAAACGAGACACGCATCCTGTCCACAGGCGTAGGCATTCTCTCGGCCCTTGCAACGCAATTCAGACCTTGGCTCAACTTGTCAGCTCGGAGTTGTTAGTCATGTCCGTGGTTTGAGTTGTGTTGCTCGTTTCATGAGAATTGCCATGTCTGAATGATTTCAGTCCTTGTGTGTGTATTGTCTTATCTGTGTAACCTTTTTACACCTCTCTCTTCTCTTCTGCTGACTCCGTGTTTTCAATCGGTGCCAAATAATAATCAGTGTTATCATACGCAAAAAAAGGTCATCTTTCTTTTCATTGTCATTTAATGTATCCGCCCAATCGTCACCCAATTGGTTGGCCTTCATCCCATTGTGCATCTGCCTGCTTTGGGAAAGGGTCAGGATAAATTGTGGGCAAGCTCACTCTGACAGCTCAAACAGGTGTACCCCCCCCCCCCCACTACCTGACCAGGATAGTCTGCCAGGACACCTCCTCTGAGACCTTATTTTTTTTATACCAAGTGCCATGTAACCATTAGATGATGGCAAGCTCAAGTTAGAGTGTTGATTTGCATGATGTTTTTGTCCTGAGCATGTTTATTGAAATTCCTTGTTTGTTTGTTTTTTTGTGGCACTTTGTATTTTTTACTTTTACAGAGGTAGACTGCAGTACTAACTGTCTCTACACTACTCATTACAATTGTATGATACCAATATGAAAATATGCTGTATTTGTCCAACCCTTTCTTTTGTCTACATGTCTCAAAGTTCAATATTTCTTGTACCAGCCAAATCCAGAGGAAACATAGAGAAAACAATGCAACTAAAATGAGAAGGGAACTCGGTAGAGCGTATACCTCCACCACATCATGCCTGATCCGCGAGAACATATCGGGCCCAATACATTTTTGAAATATCATGCTATATATCGTTTTTGGCCCTCTCGCTCAATGGTGAAGAATCACTTTTAAAATTAAATAAATCTCGTATCCAGATCCAGATTCGGATCTTCACCAAAATCGAATCAATTCGTCCTTGCTGCATACCCAACCTGTTCACCAAGTTTCGTCCGAATCCGTCCACAACTTTTTGAGATATCGTGCAATATATCGGTTTTGCCCGATCTCTCAATGGTGAAGAATCACTTAAGAAATTATCAGGATCCGAATCTTCACCAAAATTGAACCAGTTATTCATAGTCACACACCCAATGTGTCCACCAAGTTTCGTCCAAATCCGTCCACAACTTTTTACCCCTCAGCCCGAATTGGGCTGAAAAAGGGGTATTGTCGTCACAGGCGTTGTCTGGGCGTCTGTCAACTTTTGGTTTCCGTCAATTTCGAGGAGAACGCCTTGTCCGATTAAATCCATTTTTGCAGGGTATGTTGGGGCTGGGTAGAGGAAGGTTCCTTTCGATAATGAGCGCAATTTGATTCTTGGCTAGGCCACCAGGGGGCCAAAACTGAAAACCTAGAAATGGCTATTTCTCCTGAACGAATGTGGACAATGGAATTACATGGTTTAAAATCCAAGAATTTATTCCCATGCATTGACTTTCTCTCCACAGTGGTGGCAGAATAGAAGAGAGAGGTTGCAAAGGATTAAGAAGACGAGACACGCATCCTGTCCACAGGCGTAGGCATTCTCTCGGGCCTTGCAACGCAAGATGCCAAATCATCTGGCTGGATCATCGCCAAATTTTATCACAGGTATATCTGATGAGGATACATGATATATAACCTGGGTTTTTGATTTGACCTACTTTTCAAGGTTCACAGAGGTTCAAAGTTCATACTTCGGTGTTCGGGCGTCCGTCAACTTTTGGTTTCCGTCAATTTCAAGGAGAACGCCTTGTCTGATTAAATCCATTTTTGCAGGGTGTGTTGGGGTTGAGTAGAGGAAGGTCCCTTTCGAAAATGGGCGTGCTGCGATTTTCACTAGCCGCCACGGTAGCCATCTTGAAGTCTGATTGATTTTCGATATGACGTCCAACGTGCTCTAACTTACTGCATCATCGTGATATCACTGCTTCCTTTTACAATGAATGGGCTGAGGGGTTACGCCCGCTTTGCGGAGCTATTTTTGAGATATCCTGCACACAAACGAACAAACAAACAGACGGACAGAAAGGGGTGAAAACATAATTGCTGGTTGCATATATAAAAAAAAGCCACCTTACCCTAAAAAATTGCTATAAAAGGTTTCTCAACGGTTTATTGTCGTATCAGGTGTGCTTAATAACATGTCAAAAGTCTACCACCGTGTGACCACTGGAATTGTCTAATTTTCAAGATGGCGTCCAATACGGCCGCCAAATCCTTAAAATACTCTCCTTCATTAAATTATTCATCCTCGACAAGTAATTTTGGTCTGCAAGGGTTTTTGCCCAGTCTTTCCGTTTGAATGAGATCCCAAAAACGGGTTTTCCAACCATTTTTTCAACGATCTCGCTCCCAACGGTGTCAAACTCATGCACATTCACATCCTCTTTGGCGTCATACCAGTAAAGATGTTTCTCAGAGTGGGTCTGGAGAAAAATGGCGTGCAAGTGGAAAGTTTTTCCTTGATCTTTTCCAGGTCAGAGTGATCTCATTTCATCCTTACTTCTGTTGATTATCGGTGTTGCTCGCTGGTCGTGTAGGTGAGGTCATTGAATTCCTGCATGGCGTTGTTGTACTCTGATGTGATGGGTGTGGATATGGTCCACAACGTGCGCATTTCTTCGGTCGTTCCACTTCCATGAGTCAAACCTCCACTACTCTTCAAGGACCGCATCAATGTCTGCTCGATGACGAGGTCAGAGCTAAGGCCTGCCCAGAACTGGTGGCTGCGGCAGATCACATGGAAAGCCCTGGAAAATTTGACATATACATCAGGATGTCTGGTCTCGAGTTGGCACATTTCTTGGACGTAGAAATATGCAGATTTCAGATAGTTGTAGTGCCCAGCGGCGGCAAATATTGGCAGATAGTCTGACACTGCATGCAAGTGCATCATCCAAGATCCTGTGCGGTCCACTTTGATCACCGCTCGGGCAGTTTACAGCATTCTCTGATAGTTTATCCACAGCTGACTGGTTTTTGACCTTGTGCTAAGTTCTGCCTTCTTTGTGTCAATGTTTTCTTTGATTTGGATCAACGTATCCGATGCTACAGCACTCTCCAAAGTCATTTCTTTCGCCACCAAGGATGAGTATGTTTCTCCCGCATGGTCCACCAATGACTCGAACTGTGGGTTATCCTCCTGCAGATCCGACACAACCAGGTGATTGAGACATCTGCCCACCAGCAAATGTCCACGGAAAGCTCTTTGCACTGATTTTTCCAATCATCATATGCTGGACGGCATTTCCACCATAGACAACTTCCATAATGTTCCTGAGTCCTGTGCCTTCCATCAGTGTGCCGATTGCACCAAGTAGGTTCATGAATGTGTGAAAACATCCAAGCATCAAGACAATGCTTTTCAAGTGGCTACTCTGTGATGCATCCATGATGATCTCTGCAGCTTTCCAGTACAGGGGCTGATCAAACGTAATAATGGGTGGAGCATGGTGTTTGATAGCGAGATCGTAAACGGAATCAAGCGTGGACAGAATGCATGTCTTGTCCCCAGAGTACAAGTCAATCATAGGCAAGAACACAATTGTATGATTTGCCTGGGTGTTCTAATCCTTGATGAATGATGCATCATTCCCTGCCACCCAGGGGTTTCCGGTTTTAAGTTAGTAGAGCTCCCACAGTACATCAATTGTCCTATCACAGTTGACCAATGCCGGGATTTGTTCGAACACGATGGTTTGGCGCACATGTTTAGCGAAGCGATGTTCAATGATTGGAATCTTACTTTGCATTGAAAAATCAAGGTTGGTAACGTTTCTCCTTGGAATGACATGATCCTTCTTTGACCCTGGGGTGAGTGCTGCTATGATCCCCATTCTGTGAAAGGTCCTCCTGCCATCGATAGTAAGGATATTGTGGTCAACATTGTCCCCGGCGAAAAGAAGTGCCATGTCCAGCAAATCAATGTCATCCGCTAACATATCTCGAGCAACTGAATCCGCTGCATTCTTTTCCAAACGCATGACTTCTGTAGAAGAAGAACTAAATCCCATTTCATGAAGGGTATCTACGAGGAATTGTGACCGATACAAATGATGTGCCTGCCCTGCAAGGCCAACTTGTAAGGGAGCTACAACGGCACGTGGTCAAACTGCCTGGACAATTGTGTGTCCTGTTCCTGCAACCTTTCGTCTTGTCTCCTTACCCATGAAAAAGACCATTCAACAATGTCCGCAGAGTGTCAGGAACAAACGAAAGGGCAGAATCAAGCTTGAGCGACTTTGCACTTGGATACTGATTTGTAAGGGATGGCACATTGGACTTGATATCCTTTTAATGAGTCACGCCGCTGTTTCAATTTTCGCCTGTTTCTGTGATTCTTCATCCTTTAATTGGGTGTTGAAATAAGATCTCAGTATCTGTGATGTCTTGTCCCTCATTGTTACTATGTCATGGAGGCCTTCCCTTCAGCGAAATGACAATTGTCCCTACTGTTCTTTCAATTTTCCCTTGAGGTACTGATTTCCAAATGGAACGGAATCTGTATTTGTCAGAAATTCCTTAATTTTATCTCGTAAATGTGAAATTGTCAACTGTTCTTCATCATTATTCTCAAGGTAAGAGCAAACGTTCATGAATGCCTGCTCCTGATCTTCGCTTTTGGGCCGGCCAAACTTTCTGCGCTTTGCCTCTGGGACATCTGGAACTGTAGTGGTATGCAAAGCCCAGACCGGAAATACCACTGCATGAGTGATGGTAAATACAGTCCGCAGCAGGTAGATCACAGCAATAATATTCAATCCTGCCTTTCACAGTGAAGGCCCATTCATCTGAACGACTGTCACAACACTCAAGAATGGTCTTCACGAACGTATCGGTCTTTACAAAACTAAAGCCTGCACCTCCTGGTATTACCGTAGTCCCACAGAAAAGGCAATCCGTTTGGCTGTTGAAAGGACCGGATGATACTCTGGCACTTCTCTTTGGTGGCTCACCTTTCTTTCCTTTGGCTTTCAATGTCTTTTGGATTGATGTACCACTTTCACATTTTGAGTGTACTTTTTCACCAGCTGAAATGACCACGTCATCCCCTCTTTGCACACTCGCACTGTTGATTCCATCACTCCCTTCTGACGAACTTCAACCACATCAGAAGCATCTCCTCAGTCTTCACGGCAGATGGGACAAGTCTCTTGGTTTACGATGCTAGCAATTATGGTCAGGCCTGAAAAGATGCAACACAGAAGGTCATTAATAAATAGTCAATAAATAAGTAATGTTAATAAATAGTACAACAGAAAATTGTATCTTGGATTTCATAATTATGTAATCATGTCACTGCAATTTGAACAAGTCAAATGGATTCCTCGGTCCTCAAAACATGGGGTTAGACACCAAAATTACTTGTCTAGGATGAATAATGAAGGAGTTAGGGTATTTAAAGGATTTGGCGGCCATCTTGAAAATTAGACCTTTCCAGTGGTCACACTGTGGTAGACTTTTGATATGTTATTAAAAACACCTGATACTACAATAAACCGTTGAGAAACCTTTTGTAGCAATTTTTTGCGGTCAAACCATATTTTCAGCCGGCAATAATCTCCTTTATCTTCGGTGGCGGTGGTAATAATAATCACTCTCACAGGCAGATATAGCTCACATTTCAAATAATATTCAAGTTGTGGCAACACAGACAGCTCAATACATTCTCATCAGCATGAAAACTTTAAATATCGAATGTGCCTTCATAATTCACTCAGAAACCCTACCGGATCTCCCATCAACCTTGTTGGGTCACTCCTCAGTTCAGCCGTCAATCCGACATCGTCCCCGACATGACGTGATCACATTGAGCTTTGTGACAAAGCCTGCATGAAACATCTTATCATGATTTTGAAATATCTATGGAATGATGATGTAGCAAGATGGAACATTTTGATAACTTCGTAATCATGTCGGAATCTCGAATTCCATCCTATAATCATGGTCACTGAATTGCATAAAATAATCACAATTAGTTCTGCCATTAATGTTCCTTCTTCTTCTCCCTATTTCTTCTTTTCTTCTCTTCTTCTTCTTCTTCTTCTTCTTCTTCTCTTCACCACATAAACAAGTTCATCAAGTTCTAAGTATCACAACATTAAGCTCACCTAGCAGAGGTATATAGCTTGCAAAAAAATGGATATTTTAACAGCCTCAGTATAATTGGAAAATATATTTCAAGGTAACAATTTTGAAGGCACAAAGCATTCAAAACAGTTGTTTCAGACTTTCATTTCCTACCTTAACAGACCTGTTTTAACAGATATGGAATTGCTATTTCAATTGGTGCTTATACTTATACTTGCTCTTTATTGGAGTCCAGATTTAAAATACCTGGCGTCGTAACATTTCAAACACATTCCCTGCTTCGTCGAACAATTTCCGTTTGGAATTATTTTATCAAAAAGGGAGTTGTGTTATCATTATGGCTTGGGAATACAATCATAAATACACAGTCTCCAATCATTATATTTTAATTCTGTACAGTTTTGAGACGAGTTTCAAATGAAACTTTACAAAAGGAAAATATTCCACAAGCACAACAATTAGTTTGTTGTGCAGAATTGGAAACTAGAGATGTTGGGTTTTGTTTCCTCAGACACGCCATTATTTTTCCCTTCAATCGCTTTGGGCAGTCATCACGACGTCGCATAAACACATCACGTAACGGATGGACATGCACACGGACTTGAGTTAAAGAGTGCAATCTAAACCTAGTGCGACTCTATCTGTCAATGACCAATAAGAGTTGGGGTGCCATGTCTGCAATCATTTTTTCTTGGGCAGATAGATTTTTCTGGGGGTGTTCATATCCTCTCCGGGTCTGGTTTGGGCAGCAATTTGGAATTTTTGGTCAGGGTGGCAACAATAACTTGCCAAATCGAGATTGAAAAATACCATGGGATCTTTACAGTCTACCAGGAATCAATGCTAACAGACAGGTCGTCCCCAGCTTAGCATAAAAACGGAGAGTTTACGATATTATTATATTGTGAGAAAGGCTTTTATTCTGCAGCGGGCAATGTTAACGCAGAGAAGTTTAAGCTGTACATTATATGAAATATGCCTGGTGTTGTGGCTTAATGGGAAGGGTGGTGGGATTGGGATCCGAGGATCCTCATTCAAATCCCACACGGCTGTTGAATTAATACCAGGTGGGGTTGACTCCGCCTGTCATCCTTCCGAGGTCGGCAAAATGAGTGCCAGCTTGCTGGTATCCTGTGTCGGAGTGGCACCCGTCCAGGATTGTGCCCAATAGCCAGGAGACTGCTTAGGCAGCACCAACGCTCTGCACAGAGTATGGTCCTTATGGATGGATGGATTATAATAAATGAAGTCAACTAAATGTCAATGAAATTTACAACTCATTAGGATGTAATATACATATCTACAAAGTATTGTTACATGTAAGTGGGGAGGGATCCAGAAGATAGATTGTCTTAAGAATAGCTTGTCCATGAGTTTGAGTTGGTTTGATTTCTGCCTGTATCTGGCAGCCTTTGGTGCACTTCTTATCTCGTTCTGTGGTCTTTTCAAAGCTTTCCAGATGTCTTGGCCTTGGTTCAGTTCATCTTGACATGCCACAAGCCAAAACAGGTCTTTTCACCTACAGTTACTTTGTAATCTGGTCGAAAGCTGCCTGACAATTTCATGTTAATAATGGATTATAACACTGTTGAAATAATACAATTAACTTTCATCGACAGCACAATTGTATGTCATGCTGTTCCGTAACAACATTTTATTTGTAAGAACATCTTCCCGACTTCGGCCTTCAAGCACGAGCAACCGACAGTTTCGAATTTATTTGAACGATCCTTGGGGAATTGTGAATTGATAAATGATCGTGTATCAATTCAGAAATTATTTTGGTCATTCACGAGGGTCAAAGGCCATCGGCCTGACAGTCGATGTTGTTGGCCCCTCGATGCGAGCTATTACGGGACTTTCAAAACAATGTATGAATGCTAACGAGCCCTTTCACGCATGCGCTGTGTGTACTTTTTCAGTGACTCGGCTTCAGTTAGCCGGGAAACTTTTAACCTGCCTTTGCTCGTGCAAAATCCAATGTCAAATAGTCTTTTCAATATAATCTTCAGCATTTAAACAAAGGGGTGGCAATTTTAAAATGGTTCACCATAATGTTGTGTTCCTGGATGCAAAGCACACTCACGAAACTAGTTAAGGCACTCGTTGACCGCATGCCTCCACCATACTCTGCCAGGACCGCATACGGTTTATGTTTTATATCCCACTGATAGGCCAGATCTACATCTGGACCTAAACCAAAATGTAATGAGCTTGTTCTTGTCACCAACCCACTCCTCCGCCAATGTTGTTATAATCCATCGACAACGTTTTGGGATATCATGCTATATATCGTTTTGGCCCATCTCTCAATTGTGAATAATCACTTGAAAAAAAAATTAAAATTGTCAGATCTGGATCCAGATCTAGATCTTCACCAAAATCGAATCAATTCTTCCTTGTCATACACCCAACCTGTCCACCAAATTTCGTCTGAATCTGTTGATAACTTTTTTGAGATATCGTGCTCACAGACAGACAAACAATCGGACAGACAGACAGTGGTGAGAAACATAACCTCCATCTACATTCAGTGGTGGAGGTAACTACATCACGAGGTTCAATGAGATGAGAACACCGTGAGTAAACTTGAGGATCAATATGGTAATAGTTTTGCTTCTGCAACACGTCATTATTCCCTGTGACATTTAAACCAGAAGTCAGTTTCATTTGGTGCAAGCACAAAATGACCAACCAAAACACAGCCTGAGGATTTTTATCTTCAGCTTCGAAATAAAACCTTCAAAATAAATATGTATGCAGTCATGTTTCTTCGTAATGCAGGGAACAAGTTTCTATACGCGACACCCGTATCGCAATCATAATGTGTGAGAGTGTTCAAGCATACCATAGTTTTATGATACGAGCTTATTTTGGGTACTTAATAACCCAACCGGCTTCTTTTCTCGGCTTATTCTTCATTTTCTTTCTCACTCTTCTTCCTCTTCAGGTTCACCCCCACAAAGACATTTTTTTTTCCACTGCAATGTGCACAGGAATTATTTGTCTTCCCTCGTGTGCCATTTCACACATTAATTATCGGTGGTTTTAATTAACTCATTATGGCTTATTTTTCCTCATTCTCAATATGTGCAACTTGGACGCTGTTCAGTCGTAACCAAAAATATTTCATTTTGATGTAAAATGTTTTTTGGGTTTTTTTTTAAGGTTTGAGTTTGTCACACCATGCAGAATGAATGATCTGTTCCCCACAATATTTCTGTAACTATGGCTCCTGGAATGGCAAAGTCCTTTTCCGTTTGCCAATTTCAGGTTTTTGAGCCTAGCTTCTATCAGAGTGATGTTCATTGGCACCATTCCTCAAATGTTATTTGAAAGAAATGCTTTCATGATTTATTAATCTTTCAGCATATTGGTACGCATGTTTTTCATATTGTGGAAAGAAAATAACACTCGACCCCAACAGTCAGTCAAGTTCATTCCCATCTGAGAGTCAGGCAGTCAGTCATTCATTCATTGCTTTGCGACCACGGTCACTAACCTGGCTTTAACTGTTTCGCTCTACTTCACATCTGGAGCATCACTGAAAGTGAATTTGTGTAATGTTGAGTTTACCTAACAGGACATTAAGTAATGAAATGAAAAATTCACTAGAAACGATGAATATTAGAAGGAAAATATGGGACAACAGCCATTTTTTTTGAAACATACACACAATACAAAAATGCCTTTTGAAATCATAATATTTTGAAGTGATATCTGTAGAGATAAAACAGCAAAACTAATATTATATATCTTTCGGCTAATTTTTCAGTCTGTTTGTAGTCTGGGCTGGCAGGATAAGCCAAGTCTATAGAGGTATGTGCACTTGCCTCTGTGTAGCCTGGGTTTGAATCTCGAACCTGCTACGAATATACTCTGGTGTTTCACACACAGGGTACGCATCAATCAAATGGATGTTGAATTCACGAGTGTACCGTCTGCTAGCATTAATAGGTGGATGTTAAACATCCCATGGTGTCTGCTATCTAAAATAGATGAGTTATCATCGATACCCTGAACAGATTGCAAATTCCTGCACTTCAGTCGAGTATCCTCTGTCAAGGTAGCGACCCATCTGGAATTGTAGCCCTTACCAAGAGACTACTTCAGCAGAACCGACACCCTGAACAGAGCATAGTACATTGTGTGTGTGTGATTTATAATTGGTCCAAATTCTCTAGCCTTCGACAAATTGAACTGAAATGTCTGGGTCATCATTTGTCCAACACATTCAACTGACTCCAAATATGACTCGTAGTAATATGGTTGACAATTATCCCATAAGATCTGTAAGATTCTCACTACCTCCACTTCTATTTACAATGAAGACTTCATTGAATCAAATGAATGAGGGACTTTCAAAATGACGTATGAATGTTAAACCAGGCCTTTTGCGCGTGAGCTGTGTGTACTTGTTCAGTGACTCGGTTCTACTCACTGCATTTAATGATATCATAAATATCAATACCTTTTCTTGAACAAGATAAAATATTGCTGGTTGTTCTGTTGGAATGAGTCCTGCTTTAGTTTTTGAATCCGCTGAATATTCATTGTTTTGAAGGGCATTCACAATATAATCAGGGGGTTGATTAATCTCTTCCAGTTGTTGAAATAATCCTTCATCATCATATTCTAAATCTCCTATATGCTCTAATTCTTCCTCCATCATTTGACTGAAATCTTTTAACATTTGAAGTTTTTTAGGAGTATATTCTATTGTGGGAACTGTGGAAACATCTATAATTTTTTATTGGGAAGTTTTTTAAAATGGTTAAAAATTTATCTTGTTTTCTTTCAATGCTTCTTCACCTGTTAGTTATTGTCTGCGTTTTTCTTTATGTCTTCCTGTTGTTTTACAACTTTTGAAACCAACTCTTGATGTTCCTTAATTTTTCTTGCTCTTTCTTTCGCATCCATTTATTTATTGGAAAATATCATTTAATTAATTGTAAAATCAACATGGAAATTTTCCTTTTCTTCATCATTAAAGTAGATATGTTCAAATAAATCCTTTTCTTTAAATATTTCATCAAATTATTTATTAACATTAAAACGAGTTGTAATTTCTTCTTCACTAATACTTGTATCTCTGCTTTTCATTCGTTTGCGTTGAGTTTCTTCATCAACATCAAAACCAAATGATAACATCTTAACCCCATTACCACTCAGATGTTTAATAATTATAATTTGTCTCATTCCTTCTGAATTAGTTTCTAATATCCCAAGACCACCAGATTTTAGTTTCTTTAACTCACTCTTACAATGTGAATATTTTGTTGTACCAAGAGAAACCTCAAATATTTGGCCTTCATTCCTCAATCGCATATGTTCCTCCACTGAAATATAGTAATAATCTTCACCTTCTACTTCTCCAGGTCTTATTGCTCTCATTGTTGTAGATACAATGCGTATCACAGGGTTATTTTAAAGCAAATTTACAATATTCTCATTTGTACTATACAAGAACCTTGATTTATGAAAGTTTTTTCCAGAAGCAGATTTACCCACAACATTTATAATAATAGTTGTCATTTATATATGTAATTGTTTATAAAAAAAATATATCTTTTAATATCTCATCTTGTTTCACAACAATATATTTATATTTTCAGTCGTGTGCTTCATATAATCCCCAAATTCCTTTTTACTACATAATGTAGAACAATTGTCTCAAAAATTGTTTATATCTATTGAATTTAATTTGAATAAAATAAAAGCATTAGCATTGTTTCTTATGGAATGATGAGGGAGTTGAAAGTATGCTTGACTAAGATAAATAAATTACAAGAAGAATGTCTCCCTCTTGTGTAGTATCTGTCCATTACCGTTTAGTTTCTTCATTAACACAATCATCAAAGATAACGAGGTTCTTTTTTGATTTATCCAAATCTTGGGGAGAGGGTATATCATCCGTATTATCACTAAGAATACAAGTTATCGGTTTTGATTTCTTTTTATATCTCTGTGTATCACAAAATAGTTGTATTATATCTTCAATGTTGTAATCATTTAGTTTGTTTTGAAGTTTAAAATAAACCTATTATATCTTCTTTTGAAGACCAGCATTAAAACCTTGTGAGAGTAGTTGATACTCAGGTTGAAAACTCGACTTTGTGAAAATTATTAAATTATCATAATCTAAAAAGTTTGGAGTAAGGAGCATCTTAAAAGGAAGCAGGTTTTCCACATCCGCTTGAACCAACTATGAGACATCTTAATGAATTTGGAAGATTTTTATGGTTGTTAAATTTTATCTTATTTTCCCAAATGGGTAAAAAATCATTCATTTATATATTTGGAAACAGGTTATTTAATTTATTATTGGCTTTTTAGAAACTCTAATATTTATCCTAATTCGGGTTTAATTTCAAGATAATCCATTATTTATTTCTACAATACTTGTGTTGATATTTCCCTGAAAATGGCAATCGTGAATGATATATAACAACAATCCTTTGAACATTTCTCTTATACGTTCAGTTTCTTCCATTGCAAGGAAAGGTGTGTTATCACCCTCATACTTTACATCATTTCCTAATCAATCTTGTAAAGTAATTCATTTTTGGTGTAAATCTAAAAGAATTATATTCCTTTTTATATTTTTTATTATCATTAATTAGAAGATAATCACAGAATATACATTGTTTATAGGCTTTTGACTCTGTGTTTAATCCCACTCTATCACATGCAGGACAATTCCCTAATTTGTCATATGCAGAATCAGGGAATTCAAGAGGCTCAAATCCAGTAAACTATTCATATTTATGAAGTAAAACTTCACTAAAACTAAAATTAATCTTCGGTATCATCTTCGGTACTTTCACAATCATCTATAAAACTACTTTCATAACTATCATTTGAACACAAACTCTCAGTATCATAACTGTCATTTGAACACAAACACTCGTTATCATAACTGTCATCACTCTCATAATCTTCAAAATCTTCAGTTGAATAATGACTCATATTTAATTAGTAGAAAAAACATTACCATCGATATATATATATATATATATATATATATATATATATATATATATATATAATATATATATATATCTTTTTTCATTAACAGATTCAACTACGACATTTTTATATTAAAGGTAATTTTAAAATGATCCTTAACTACTATTGAACGAATGTCATTTCACCTGATATATTAACATCCTTATTTCATCAGGATTTACATCTTTAGGGTTGTTTAAAAATACAAATTTCTCCATGCATATTACAGATGGTCTTATCTTTTCTCTCTAAAGCTTCATCCATAAGGTTTTTCTTTTTTGAATACTTTTCTTGTTTCATTGCTTTTTCTAGTTTGAATATATTACCAGAAGGAGAGGAAGAACTTTTGTTAGAGCTACTTTAATTGATGTTCTTCCAGATATACTAAAAGCCTTCCACTGAAGAAATTGAAGAACTCATATTATTCACCATATTGTTTTTATCCAATAGTTGTATATTTATCTTTGTTCAATTTACGTCCTTGACATATTTCTCAGTATCTTTTACAAATGAAGAGATTGATTGAAACTTGTCTTTTGTGTCTTGAATACATTGTATTTATAAGTGGAAAAAGTTGGAGGATAAAATGGTTTTAAGCACAGATTCACCTATAAATGAAACGAAATTTTCATGAAGAAATTTTATTTTAAGCAAAGTTTTATTATATAAATATGGTGAATACAACATACTGTGATGTTTGTAATCATGAATTAAATGTTTTAAAAAACACCTTCTAACCAACAAACACACATTCAATCTTTTCAGACAAATATCTCCACTTGACCAAGAACAAAACATTGTGATAGATGTGATAATGATATTCTTTAAAATTTTTTTTTATAATAAACACCTTCAATCACACAAACACAAGAACAATGAAGAAAGGGAAGGTGCCACTAAATTCTCCATTGAAAACACTGATGGGGCATTTAAAGGGCATATAACAATAAGATTGTTTCGCTTTCAAGACCTGGACCATCTCAATCATGGAAGCTGTTGATATGGTTAAACAAGCATTGAAACTATAATTAAAAACACATTAATGAAATAAAAACTTTTAAGTTTTATATGGAGTAAAATTGAATATGGTAAACAAGACAATGAAACTACTCCTATATGAGGACAACCCCTCATTTTATCTCATGATTTCAAGATTTTGTAAGATGTGATGTTTACGATGAACTCCAGAGACAAGAACAAGATGTTGTAATACTGTACTAGGTAAGT
>CM068956.1:155217573-155240193 GCA_035128595.1 Eptatretus atami | reverse complement strand
CTGCTTTGCTGCAACCCCACTTTGATTGGACACCTGACCCACGCTTTGAAAGGGAGTGGAGATGAAAGTATTCAGAGGAAGAAACCTTGAAAGGGAGTGGAGATGAAAGGGATCCCCGCATACGTCAATCGCATACGGGTTGCCCCGCGAGCTTCGCCATGCACACTTTTGCAACGTGGGACTTTCCACAACCATCTCCGCACACGTCCGGCAGATTTGCCACCACCTATGCGCACGGACTGTCCTGCGGATTTCACACCACTTATGCACATGCGCTGTCCCACGGATTTCACACCACCTATGCACACAGGCTGTCCCGCTGTGTTTTGCACACCACTCATTCACATGATCCACTCCATGGTTTTCTTTCTCCTTTGCTCTTTTATACCATGCAGTTTTCCCATGCTCACTCTCACTCCCATCTTGCACACACACACACTCCAGCTGCCTTGCAGTCCCTTGCACACATTCGCTCTCATGATCCACTCCATGGTTTTCTTCCTCCCTTGCTCTCATGCCAAGCAATATTCCCACACTCACTGTCACTCTTTCCATGTACACAAGCTGTCCAGCAACGGTCCTGCAGCTGCTTTCATTTGTGCTAGGCATTCCGCGAGCACCACTCGCATCTCACAGCACGTCGGGCCTTTGACATCGGCTCCCGTGGGGGAATTTTTGGGACAAATTTTATTTTCAATCCCTTTATTTGGTCTTCTTCTAGCCGTCCACGCTCAGGTAATTTATCTGGCATGGAGAGTTTACCTTTGATCGGACAAGTTTTTTTTTTTGTCCAACGTGGCTGCGAGACCATGTGACTGATGATGTTGAAATTTTCAACCAATAATCCCCACGCCAAGTCGATCATATTCAAAAAATTATTTCAAGGAAACTACTTAACTTACCATGCTATACATTATGAATGTAATCCACTGCCTTTGGAGCATATATTTTGATAATGATGACATCATCAGTGAGGTGGGGTGGCAGCCACATTGGTTTGAAGGGAAATATTAAAAAAAATTATATCTTGGAAACTGCTGAAGCGATGAGCATGAAACTTTGCAGTTATTGATCCACTACCCTTTCTCCATTTCATGTAACTTGATTCACATCAATATGTTTAGCCGTTTCGGTGAAAAGAGTTTTTTTATTTACGATTTTCAAACTAACATGGCTGCCAAACCATGTGACCTATGGCATTGAAAATATGCACTCTGCCCATGATTGATTAGAGGATCATGTGTGTGAAGTTTCGTTTTGATCGGATAAGGTTAGTTTTTCTATCCAATATGGCTGCCACACCACATGACCTATGGCATCATCATTTTTACCCTGTACGCAGCAATGGAAGTAGATGATATTTGGTAAATTTCACTTTGATCGGATAAGCAGTTCCAGAGAAAACATTTAATATTTTCCTTCAATCCTATATGCCTGCCGAACCATGTGGCCGATCGCGTTGAAATTTGAAACATACGTTCGCCTTGTTGACGAGATCATAATTCTGGTTTCACCTTGATTGATGAAGCAGTTCCAAAGGAAACATCCTTTAATATTTTCTTTGAATCCAATATGGCTACCAAACCATGTGACCTACGTCAAAGAGAGTGGGAACTTTTTGTTCGGCTTGGATAGGCGGTCACACCTGTAAAGTTCCACCTTGATCTGGTAAGCCGTTCTCGAGAAGATATTTAAAGTTTTTAATTTTCAATCTAATATGGCTGCCGAACCACATGACCTATGGCATCATAAATTTAGATTCTGCCTCTAATTTGGTAGAGGATCATGCTTGTGATGTTTCGTCTTAATTGGATAAGGTGCGTTTTTCTATCCAAGATGGCCGCCAAATTACGTGACTTATGACGACATAATTTTTTTACCATGTATGCAGCAACGGCCTTAGATTATATTTCTGAAGTTTTGCTTCATTCGGATTAACAGTTCCAGAGAAAACATTATTTAATATTTTTCTTCAACCCAATATGACAACCGCACCACGTGACCTATCAATTATTCTTTATCAGACTAGTATCCCCAACTCATGGGGAACATGTCTGTGAAGTTTCCCCTCAATCTATCCAGCCATTCTGGAGAAGAAGATTTTTGAATGTTTTCGGGTAAATCCAAGAACCATGTGGCCGATCGCGTTGTAACTTAAAACATACGTTCGCCTTGATGACTAGATCATAATTCTGCTTTCACTTTGATTGATGAAGCAGTTCCAGAGGAAACATTCTTTAATATTTTCATTAAATCCAAAATGGCTACCAAACCATAGCTCTCACTCTCTGTATGCAACTTTCCATGTACACAACTCTCACTCTCTTTCCATGTTAGACCATGTGACCTATGATGTCATAGTCATCAAACTTTCTTCAGCACGGCGAGTCGATCATTTGGGTGTAGTTTCACTTCGATCTGTAAAGTGGTTCTTGAGAAGAAGATTTTTTTTATTCCAAAAAAAACAAAAAAATGGCTGCCAGACCACATGATGGATGAAGTCATAAATTTAAGAATTTCATTTTTATTTGGTCATAGATTATGTGTATGAAGTTTCAGATTTTTAAGACAAGGTTATCAATTAAATCAATTTTAGTGGCCCAACATCCTTTTAAAATGACTTTACATTGGTGTTTCCATTTTTGGTCCACTACATTTACTCCCGGTTCCGGTTCTTGAGCGATGTTGGCAGTTCCTCTACATTTTTTTTAATTTATTTATATTTTCATTTCTGGATATTGTGCGATGTTATTCTTCGAAATTTTCCAGTGTACCAGCTTCAATGTCCATCGGCATGCAAAATTTCAGCTTTCTACACACCCGGAAGGTACCGATCTTTAATATCAGTCAGTGAGTCAGAAAGTGAGTGAGTCAGTCAGTGGTTAGAAAAAGAGCTTGTATATTATATAACTAGCAAATACAACCCGTCGCTTCACCGATGGGGGTGTTGGGGGGGGGGAGGAAGGAAGGGGGGAGAGGGGGGAGGAGGAGGGGGGTGAGAGGAGGGATTGGAGGGGGGGAGAGGAAGGATGGGAGTGGGAGAGAGGGGGAGAGAGGAGAGAGGAGGGAGGGAAGTTAGGAAGGGGAAACAGTGAGGAAGTGGTGGGGGGGTGGGGAGGTGGAGAGTGATGCCTCACCAAACATTGCTATAACTGTGGGAGGAGGGGTGCGAGGAGGGGGTGTGTGTGTGAGAGAGAGGAGGAGGGGGAGGAGGAAAAAAAAGAGAGAAAAGGTGAGGGATGGAGGTGGTGTTAGCAAAGAGAATTATGTGTTCTGCTGAATGACTGAATACAAAAAAAAACTCATGTCAGAACAGCTGTACACACAATGACACAACAGAGTTTGTAAAGTAATCTAAAGGCACATCTGCAACAACTTTGATATTCCATTTCCAGAAAATTTGTGGGAAAATGAACCAAAAGCAATTACTGAAAACATTGGAGTACAGCTCACGTACGACCTAATGACCCATCGAGCCTGAACATTGAAAACAAAGCATCGTTGAGTTTTCGTCATCTTTTCATATCGGGTTTCCTTGAGGCCTACCCTTATTCCAATTTGTGTGCACGATCGTGTTTATTGTATTTTCTCCTTTTTAACATGAGATTTTATTATTGCCACTTTTCCCTCCACCCTCCTCCTATCTCTCCCAACTATGCTCTCTGGTTCGTGTCTTAAAATATAAAAAAATACAACAAAAACACCTTTTCCTCCTCACCTTATACCTCACGTAACCACATGACTTCCTGCACAGACTCTTCTTCCTCCTTCTGCCTCCCTTGCTCTCATACCAAGCAATATTCCCACACTCACTCTCACTCTTTCCATGTTCACAAGCTGTCCAGTGGCGGTCCTGCAGCTGCTTCATTTGTGCCAGGCATTCCTGTAGGCCAGGCCAGGCATAATAAAAAAATTAACTGTATGTCTGAATACACTGCCTTGATCTCATATCTGACGTTGAGCATCTCCATCTATTGTTGTGAGATGAGAGCACCATGTCCAAGGTGGAGTGACCTGGTCTGAATCCGATTTGGTGATCTGAGATGTGGCCATTGGATGAAAGGAAGGATTTCTTATCAATTGTGATGATGAATTCCATGACCTTGCTGATGATTGCCAGTAAGCTAATATGTTTGTTGTTTAAAGGGGATTGGTTTTGGCACCTCGTTTATGTAATGCAGTGATGTTTGGCTGATTTCCAAGCAGATGGAAGATGACTATGGCAAATGAGAGGGTGACAAGTGCAGAAAGAGGATTACATGAGCAGCAGAGCAGATTTTTAGAATGCGTGAGCTGATGCTGTCCAGTCCTGTTGCAGAATCAGTCAAAGGTTGCTTTTCCATCTTCTCAGGTGCAAAACACACAGAATCCAGGAGCATATGGGTACAACAGGGGAGGATGAGAACCAAGAGTGAGGGGTTGGGGACACAAGATTTGGAAACAAACACAGAATTAAGGCATTCGGCCTTTTCACAAGCGGAGTCGGCTGTGGTTCCATCTGAAGTAAGGAAAGGGATGGAGGGGGAGCATACCACAGAGAGTGACTTAACAAGGCACAATACAACCAGGTTTTTGAGGAGGGAGACAAGTATGAAAGTTCATTCTTGAGGTTGGACATATTTTCAGGCTCTCCAGCGAGAGAGGACACACATTTGTAATGGGTTTTGTGTAATGAGCTGAGATTGCCTTTGGTCAGGTTTGCTTTCCAGGAAGAGAATTCAAGTTGTTTCAGAGCTACTGCCTCACTGCAGGATTCAGTGTACCTTGTGTGGGACGAAGGGTAGGATAACAGAAAGTGAGATGGAATGGATATGAGAGATAGAGATAGAGACATTGAGATTGATTTCTGTGGAAGAATTACTCGGCTGAGTTAATAGCATGGGCAGCACATATAGGAGACCAGTCTTGACGTGAGATGGCTGCTTGTCGTCCCTGCCAATCTACTTCGTGACAATTGCTGGACTCGCCTGCACTGAGGCAGCTGTCTGAAAATAGCCAGGTCGGAAGAAATCCGGGTTGGAAAGTTCACAGATTGATTCAGTCCCATGGAGTCACAGAAGTCCTTTGCTGAAAGTGCCATGGCTGGTGAGTAAGTTACCAATGCCCAGCCAATTTGCATGGTGACAAATGAAATCACCACATATGAGAAAGAGAGAGTTGGGATGAGTAAGTAAAAGTTGGTCCACGTTGTCTGAGAGAGAGATGTGGATGGAGTCGTCACTGTTTAGAGGACGGTACACACACAGACAAACAAGAGGTGAGAGCAGAGGTGAAGTTGCTGCCAAAGGTCCTCCTGGGGGTTGGAATGTGTCGGACTAGGATCAGTACATGGACAGAAGCCTGGTGTTGGCTTAGTGGTTAGGGTGGCGGCTTGGGATCCTAAGGTCCTGAGTTCAAGCCCCGTTTCCCGCTGAATTAAAATACACCAGGAGGTTGACTCAGCCTGTCATCCTTCTGAGGTCAGCAAAATGAAGTACCATGTGACTGGTAAGGGGACACTGAAGTTCATCAGCGGCATAGCCACGTCCCAACCAATGATGCACCAGCAGCCACAGGGCACTCGATAAGAGAGAGAGAGGAGAAGAGAGAGAGAGAGAGAGAGAGAGAAGAGAGGAGAGAGAGAGAGAGAGAGAGAGAGAGAGAGAGAGAGAGAATCATGGACAGTGAGAAATGAGTTATTGACATACAGTAGAACACTGTACATCAACCACAGTGATGAGAAATTGAGTGAACTACCATCAGGGTGGGGTTCAGGCCTATCAAATTGGAGGAGATAATATCTGGGGAGCCACAGAAGGAGTCAGGGGCGTCCTGTGGGAGGAAGGATTCTATTAAACAGATGATGTCTGGTTAATCGTCAGCGGCCTGGATTGAGAGATCTGTCGGTTGGAGTGGAGGACTGATGTTTGAGGTCCACACAGTGAGGGACAGGGGGGGAGTCATTGGGAGAGAATGGGTCAGGGATGGAGGAGGGTGAGAGATATGTGGAGGGTACGGGGATGGGGGGATATGGAGGGTGCGCATTGAGGTGGCAATTGAGAGGGTGCAGGACGATGTGAAAGCTGATAAGGAGGCGTATGAGGGGGAAATTGAGAGTGAGCGGGAATAAGGGGGAGGGTTTGTTGGGTGGGGGTGAGGGAGAATCTTTGAGGAGGCAAGGTGAGGTGAAGATTTGAGGGAAACTTTGAGAGGGTGGGATGAGGTGGGGGAGGGGTGCAAGAAAGGAGAAATGAAGTGGAGGGATGCTGAAGAGGGGGACACATGGAAGTGGTGGGTTTGGAAGGGCACATACTTGTGTGAGATGCAAGGGAGGGTACTGGCATGTAGGGGTTTGATACCATAAAATAACGTGAAAGGGATTTGATTGTCGAGAGTAGACAACCTCTGCAAACTGGACTCTCGTGATTCTCAAATTGGACATACGGAGATGAAGATCATCGAATGGGTGGAAGAAATTTTTGTTGAAGGTGCAAAGAAAGGTCATGCTATAGGTATGGTTGGATAGTTGTTGGACCATATGCTTCGGTGAGAGATAGGTTTGGTAATTATGTCTTGTGAATAAGAAGAAGAATAGATCACTATGAAGAAGTAGAACATGTGGGGTACTCATGATGGAGAAACAAAGAAAGGTAGGCATTTTAAAGGAAGAAGCGTTACCTTCAATAATGATTCAGTTTGGAGATATTGAGAGAAAGGAGAGAAAAAGAATCAAGTGCAGGAAGTCCAGGTTGAAGGAAGAATGAGATCGTGTTTTGGAGTGAAAAATGAAGTTTTTTTGTTTTTTGTTTGTTTGTTTGAAGCGATACAGGGAATAGGATAACGTTGAAGAGACAGAAAGTACAAAAAAGGACAAAAAAGTGGAAAGAGAAACAACCTCAAAAGCGAGATAGATTTTTCTTGCCGGCTATCCGAGGAGTAGTTCTGAGCTGCGAAAACGAATTCGACAATACAGCACAACACCGTACCATTTAACATCGAAAATTGGATGAACACCAAAACTAATTTGTATAGGATGCTGGTGAAAAGCCTGGTGTTGGCTTAGTGGTTAGGGTGGTGGCTTGAGATCCTAGGGTCCTGAGTTGAAGCCCCGTTGGCCGCTGAATTAAACACACCAGGAGGTTGACTGAATTAAACACACCAGGAGGTTGACTCAGTCTGTCATCCTTCTGAGGTCAGCAAAATGAGCACCCAGTGTACTGGTAAGGGGGACACTGCATCAGTGGGATAGCTACATCCCAACCAATGATGCAACCAGCAGCCACAGGCTGCACTCGATAGAGAGAGAACATCCACAAACAAATGCTAGCAGATGGGTCCCCCGCTGAACATCCATCTGAAGGGAACGGCCCACTTTGTAATCCAACACCCAGGCCCTGCCTGTGAAACATCAATCCGACAGTTTCTTTTCATTATGATGAGAACGAGACCCAAACTGGACAGCTTAACGGTAATTGTGCTGCATCTGCACTATTCTGGCAGACTTGCCCGCTCATTGGTGAGTTCACTTGCCATTTTTGTTCTCGTAAAAATTGCTTACTTTGCAACATTCGGTATACATATTCTATATCATCTGCTGTTTTGTATGCAATGGAGTGCACAGAGAAGCCTGAAGTTCAGTTAACAAGTGTCCTCACCAGCATTCTGTGTTGCTGTTGACCTGATAATGAAACGAGCAGGACTTGCTCACATGGTACGACTGATATCAATTGTTTTAATACTTCTTACAACATGTAATGAGGAATAAAATGTAAACCTGAAGGGAAAACTATGGAGATAAGACTGATTCTTAATCCTGTGACAAGCGATGGGAAGAAGCAAGCAAATATGGTCTGTCTTTTAACACAAAGATTCCAAGGTGGAGGGACGGGAGTTTCACAATACTGCACATGATGGGGGGTGAAGGACTTTTGAAAAATTGAAAAGAATGCACAGTGAGAAACAAGTAAACTGATTAGAAGATGAGGGTTCACTGCGCAGGTGTATTTAGGGAGCAATAATACCAGATTAGGAAGTCTGTGGCAGCTTTGCCATCCAAGAACGCTTACAGCATTCACAAGTGGACACAGGAAGGAGAGAGGGGAGGAGGCAGTACACTTGGCAATGGTGTTGGAGACCCGACCCATCCCCTTGACAGAACATTGGGGGCACTCCGGAAAAGTCGTGAATGTTTCCATGGTGAAGAACCAATCCTGGACAGGTCACCACGCCTTCGCAGGATCCTGATATTTCCATCGAGCATCCATGAGAATTGAACTTGCACCAGTGAGAGTTATGCATAAATACTTTACCCTCTCCATCACCAAACCACTTCAGAATGCTTGGCAGATGGGAGTGGGGGGAGGGGGGACGCATTTGTATCACAGACAGGTTGGTGGCCTTTGTGTTCTTCTGCCTCCTTATTGGTCTTACTGCCTCTGCCCTCTCTCGGCACTGTTCCTCCCAGGTTTCTGCAGGGTTCACACAGTCTGCCAGAAACCCTCTTCTTGTTAAACTCCCAAAATCCAGACTCACTGCTAACCTCCACTCATTTGTTCCTCTTTTTTCTCACCTGTAGTCCCAACTTCCCCACTCTGTTCAGTCCCACTCTTCACTCCAAAGTTTCAAAACAGCTGTTCACCACTACCTCAGGTCATCCCCTATCCATACTCATGATCCCTTCAAACCCAAATGATCCTATTCCCAAGCACTCCCATTTTCCAGGTTATTGTGATTTCTCCCCCTCTCCTTCCCCCTTTTAATTTGTGAGTTTTTGGTTGGTTTGTTCCTTTACTGTTTCATCCCTGCTTTCCCCTTCCTCTTCTTGCTGTGTTTATTTCAGCTTCTGTGCAGCTTGTTCACTCCATGTGTCCTTTTCCCCACCCATTCTCACCTCTACTCTGCTGTTGGTGTTTCCGTCTTTCCACTTTGATCCCTTCCATTCTGTGGCCGCCTCAATCATGCATCTATCTTCTGTAAAACTAAATGTCAATGTGTGTGTGTGTGTGTGTGTGTGTGTGTGTGTGTGTGTGTGTGTGTGTGTGTGTGTGTGTGTCAGTCAGTGTCTCCTCCATAACTCCAAAACCATAAAACCGAGCAGACTGAAACTTTGCGTGCATTCTAAAAAAACTCCACGGAAGTGCATGATTGAAAATTGGGTGTTTTGGTTCATTAAAACACCCCTTTTTGAAGATAATCAATGGCCTTATTTGATCATATCCTTTATCAGGTGCACCCTTGGTCACCACTCTCTATGGGGTCTTTAGGCGTATCCTAGATAACCTCGCTGGGGTCTGAAGCCGCCATGTTTTTTTGGCCTGCTCAACCATGCTTTGACTTGGAACAGGCCGCAATGATTTATTAACGATAAAGTTTTTTTTTTCACTTTCCTCACTCATATTATCAAATGCCTGTTGATCATGGCTATGAATCTCTGGATAGCTCTGATGAACAGGTGCCTCAGGAGGTGTCTCATCCACTGAAAATGTGCAATTTTATTTTTATTCGTACAACAAAATTTATATATGCATTTCAACTAAAGACATTATCAAAGCTTTTTGACTTGCATTTCTCGGGAAAAAACTGCAAGCAGATGAAGAAGACGCTCCAAACTCTCATTTATACAGTTACAATGTGCAGTAATGTCCTCTATGTCAATTGGTTGAGAGAAAGAAAGGGACAGGATTACCTGATTGGTGGAACCATAGGGCATCATGAATAATGAGTGGGCGGAAATGAACTATCATGAATAATGATTCGGCGGAGATGAATCACCAAAGCACCAGCAGAAACATCATGCTAATTATCTGAGGGCTCGTTGGGGGGGGGGGTGGTTTTCATGATGACTCAAAGTTGACTGTGGTGGAGTTGTCACACAGTCAAGCCATCATAGTCAGAATAGATATAAAGTTCGGACAAATTCTTTCTGTCTGCAAAGAATGGGATTGGTTGACCTGATGAATGCAGCCTCCATTGCACGAAGGTGAGCTCAACTGTGTCCTCTACTCAGGATTTTAAACTAGCCGATACAATATTGCTCTGCACACTGAGGATTATTCAGTAAATGGTAACCAATTGCAGAGGCACAGGGAAAAGTTGTTAGTGATTTGGTGATTCATCTCCACCTCCTCATTATTCATGATGCCCTATGGTTCCACCAATCAGGTAATCTCATCCTTTCTTTCTCTTAACCAATCAACATTGAGGACATTACATTGTAACCTTTATAAATGAGAGTTTGGTGCTTTTTCTTCGTCATCTGCATTCAGTTTTATCCTGAGGAGTGCAAGTCGAAAAGCTTTGATCATGTCTATTTTATTGAAACACAAATTTAAATTTTATTTTTACAGGACATTGCTTTGTTTTCAACCACACCTTGACTTGGAACAGGCCTCAACTTGGAAAAGCTGTTCATCATAGCTACGAATCGCTGGGTACATTGCAATGCTTATAAACGCCAGGAGACATCGGTGTTCCTTGCTTTATTTCACTTCCGCACATGCGATCACCGCGAGAATCTCTTAATCTTAGCAGAATTACAAAATGTAAGTTCCAGAATCGAACTTCTAAGCAGTTCCGACTCTTAGAAAAGTGTTAATTTGTCAAATTCTGACATTTGACATTTTGGGCATCCCCAGGAGGTGTACGTTTAAAATGACTGTTCAGTGATTGCTAATCGCATGCCAAGCGAGCCGTTTCTTATCAACTGTTTTGTTGGAGTGCTTGCTTGAGTGCTCAAGCCACTTGGTGAGCACTCTCCACGCTGCTTGGTTGTTTGTTTCGTTCAAGGTACCTGTGCTTTCAATGGAACATCGATTAGACAGATGTATGTTTCTGCCTGTGTTTGGCCCTGCGGTGCTTTGAGGTTGGTGCATCGGGAGGTGTCTCATCCGCTGAAAATGTGTAATTTTATTTTTGCAGGGCATCATTTTGTTTTATCTTTTTGTGTGATCTCATTTTGATGTAATCCACCCCTCACTTCGACATCAATACATATATAAAAACAATAAGGTCCATCCGACCAGGTCTTTGCCATGATCTGGCTGTGGTCATAGAGCAGAGATCAACATTTTGTGTTCTTTGCCTTGATTTATTTTCCAATTGAATTTTGCTAATTTCCCACTTGAATTCCTCTTTCAAAGAACTCTGTTCAAAGGAAAATCTTTGTGTTTGTCGTTTTTATGTATTTTATGCGCGTGCACATTTTTGCATGTGTGTGTATATGTATTTAAGCTGTATTACCACAACGGCACTTGGCATGGGTGTGCCAAGCTGTATTACCACAACGGCACATACGTGTGTATGTGTTTGTTTTTTTTAATTATCATTGTGTGTGTGTGTGTGTGTGTGTGTGTGTGTGTGTGTGTGTATGTGTGTCAGTCAACGTATGGGGTTTCAGAATGTGGAATGGAGTTCTCCCAGCATGGCTCAAAGTATCCACTTTTATTTCGGTTAGCGGTCACGATTCACGGACCAATCTGTGAAGTTGTTTTTTTTGTTCTCAAAGTTTTGAGCTGAGGGCTCTCTTCAGGATCGTCACTGAGCCCGGGAAAGCTTCCAACTGTAGTTCGTTTGTAGTAATATTCCCAGGGATAGTTTTTTTTATATCTCTGTGAGGTTCTTCGTCATCATTCCCGTAGCTCCAACCATCACTGGTACATCTTTGGCATTCTTCAGTTTCCAGGATATTTTCACTTCATTCTCGAGGTCTTGGTATTTGGTTATTGTCTTGATTTCTGCTTTGTTTAGTCCAAAATCACTGGTATTAACACCTCAATGAGCAATGCCTTCTTCTCTTTTATTTTTTGTACTTAGGTATGATATCTGGTCACAATGCTTTGTTTTCAATGTTCAGGCTCGATGGGTGATTAGGTTGTACGTGAGCTGTACTCCAATGTTTTCAGTAATTTCTTTTGGTTCATTTTCCCACAAATTTTCTGGAACTGGAATATCAAAGTTGTTGCAGATGTGCCTTTAGATTACTTTACAAACTCTGTTGTGTCGTTGTGTGTACAGCTGTTCTGACATGAGTTTTTTTTAGGTTTTTTTAATTCAGTCATTCAGCATAACACATAATTCTCCTTGCTAACACCACTTCCACCCCTCACCTGTCTTTTCTTTTTTTCCTCCTCCCACCCCTCTCTCTGTCCCCTCCTTGCTCCCTCTCATAAAATGCAGCACTCTCCTCCCACACCTCTGTCTCTCGCTGTCTGTCTGTCTCTGTATTTGTCTCCCTCCCCCCCTTCTCTCTCCTCTCTCTCTCTCTCTCTCTCTCTCTCTCTCTCTCTCTCTTCTCCTCTCTCTCTCTCTCTCTCTCTCTCTCTCTCTCTCTCCCCTTCTTCATCCTCTTTGCCTCTCATCCCCTCTCTTCTTGTACCGCCTCCTCTCTCTCTCTCTCTCCCTCCCTCTTTCCCTGCACCCCCTTATTGTATCCATCAGCGAAGCAACGGGTTGTATTTGCTAGTACTAAATAAATTATAAATATAAGATAAAACATACTCTTAATGCCACTCACAGTTTCGAAAATACAAATGAATTTATCTATTTATATATTCAATTCTGGAATGAAATCGTCAAAGTGAATTAAACGCATGAAAAGCATGCGGTTATGAGCCACATATCATTTTCAATCATTCCAATCGCCCCCAAATACTTCTGTTGTTCACTCTCAAATTTTTTCCACCCCGCTCATCCTCTGTGTACAAGGTCCATCTTGTCCACCCAATGCATGCATGTTTTGCGTCCTGTTTTTATCTGTTATGTCCTGATCCGTTCAGTGTACTCGTTGTTCCACGAGCCTCGACCATGTATACAAAGAAAAAAGTGTGACTTCATCTTTTATCATTTTATTCCTTCCATGACATTCATTCGGGTCAAATGCTCGTTTATTCGAAGTTTTAAAACATAACAAATTGGTCATTCAAACGAGAACATAAAATCATTATCTGTAGATACTTGTGGTCCTGGGATTCTGCCAAGACCCAGTTATGCCTTATAATACCCACTTATGGATATTACAAGGGACTTTTGAGGGTGTTATTCAAACACCTACTCTCATGAAATACCCCAATGTCTTTCAGCTTGGTTCTGTGCTACAAGTGGGAACAGTTGGTCGTTTGCAGCCCAATGGCCTCAATGTCCAGGTTTTCTCCATCAATCACGCAAACTTTGTGGCACGATGAGTTGCAACTGACATCTCTCTGTACTTCATAAAAATGCACTCTGACATGCTTCACCATTCTGTTGATCTTCTTGAGAATGTAATCTCTGTTCAGCGGCAAAGTACCTTTTCTGGCCACGGTTTCAAGTCCTGGCTTTTTCAAGTGCACAAATGGAACCGTGAAAAACCTCCGCCACAGTGCTTGCGTCACTTGTTTTATATTAACCCTCAATCTCCTCGTCTATCAATCACGGTCGTCATATGTGCAAGTGAAATAGTTTTTGTACCCTTTTAATCTGAAAAAAATGCCATGACCTCAAAAATATCAGAACAAGGAAAACTGAAAACGACAGCACATTAATTTAATTAATAATTACCTGTTTGAGCAATAACTGTGAGATGTTCATAATAATATTAACTGTACTTTCATTGAGTTTTTTTAAATAAACCGATATGAAAATAAATTAATTGCACATTAACACTGGCAAGATTGTCAAAAACTACAGAATAAAATTAGTGAAACTCATCCCCGATTCCTCGCTCGTGCACTTTGTGATGCACTTGCAGCAGTCGGGGATTTGATATGAAAATGCCGACAGTTATCACAAAAACGAGCAGCCAATTCCATACCCACAACTTGTTTCCTCTTCACCACACAAGCCCTGCGGCTCTGGGCAGAGGGAGCGTGAAGCTAAGATAGTGCTGGAGAAATCACATGGTACCACGCGGGAATGGAGGCAGAAATATTGCGCAAAGCAGGGGGGGGGAGGCGACGATGAAAAATTATGGATGTTTGTGAAGGGGAATAAAAGCCAGTTTGTGTGTACAGGAGGAAGGATGTGAGAGTTGGATAAGTCAAAGATTGAAGATGGGGTGTAAAGAAAAGTGGGGTGGGATGCGAGGGAAGGTTGGGTACGAGTGGGAGGAGGAGGAGGAGATGGAGGAGGGTGGGAGTAACGGGTTTTGGCGACGCTCTCAGCAATCGCGCTATCCATACACAATCAGGCTCTCTCCCTCTTTCTCTTGCTCGCTCGCTCCATCTCTCCCTCTCTCCCTCTCTCTCTCTCTCTCCCCGTGTCTCTGTCCTATTCACTCGCTCCGTTTCTCTCTCTCGCTCACTCGCTCCGTGTCTCTTTCTCTCCCTTTCCCTCGCCAGCAGAAGCCAGAAAAAGGGGCAGAATAAACATATATATTTATACATAGACAGAATCAGAGACTGTTCTCTTCATCTACTGTCGATCTATATGTCAGTTTTCTTATTTGCTGCATCATCCCAAGATAGAGAGATGGAAAAGAAACAGAGGAAATGATATAGGGAGGGTCAACGAGGAGTGGGAGGAGGAGGTGGAAGAGGTAAGGCTAGGGGGATGAGAAGGGAAAGAATAGAGCATTTGGAATCTCAGGATGTGTACGTAGGTGTTAGACCAGAGTGGAGGAGTCGTGTGAAAATGGAAAAGGTATGCAAGGCCAGATAAAGACAAATTGATAGTGATGTCCAGGATGGAGTGAAAACGTCTCAGGCAGAAGAAGACCAGGAGTGATGAGCAGGGATGACCTGGTGGATTCAGCGAATGGACAGCATGGCTCCTGCAGAGTTCGGGTCACCGTGAGGAAAAGAAGACAAACATAGGGGAACACATGTCGTGACGACGAGCGACACAGGTGCCATGGGCATCGTCACGGTATGTCTGTGTCTTCATATCTCTACATCCTTATCTTTTCCTCACTCTCTCACCCCGCCCCCCCCCCCTCCTCCAACCCTTCATGTTAATATTTGTTATAGTGCACTGGAGTATATATTCAAAAGTCTCATGAAGCATGATATCCCAGTCACCTCGACCTTTGATTGTTTATTATTATTTAATAATTTTTTTATAGATTTTTCACTTTAGTCCTGACGTTGTGCCTTTAAAAGCTTTCTTGCATTTTTTAAAATTTTTTTTTTACTGCCCTCCCATGTCGTACTGCTTGACTTTCCCTGAAGCCTGAAGGCCAAGTAGTTTGGTAATGTTTGTTGATTAAAGCTTAAATTGTAATCCCACACGACCATCACATTACTTTTTTTTATGAGAGTTCTTGCTGACCTCTTCCCCCCCCCATATCTCTCTCTCTCACTCTCTGTATGTGTATATGTATATATTGTAATATATATAATATATATATATATATATATATATATATATATTAATATATATATGAAAATGTACATTGTTGTGGACCCGGGGTCGGGGCGAGAGGATGAAGGGTGGGGGGGGGGGGAAGCTACCTCGGGTTCCACCAGACTCTCCGGAATCGCAGGCCGTCGCACACGGATGACTCCATGATGCAGCGGGTAACTAATCGACGCTTAATGGCAATAACTCAACCACGTGACTTAGGGTCCTCTGGCAAATGGAAACTGGTTACCTAATGGTCATGTGATCTAATTACCAGGGGACACGCCCTCGTACGCCTTGTTCAAACGCGATCACCTTACCGGATCAGATCAGCGAGCGTAACTGCCAAGGACGTACTGGCTAAAAAAACAGATCGTTGGGGGATAACGTCCCGGCTAAGCTAGGATACGGACCATGCTGGACCAATGAAGGAAAAGACGAAAACGAACTGGGAACATTTCAATACAAAGCATTTATTTACAAATAGGCAAGGAAAGGTATGTGCACAGTGAATGAGGTTTATTGGAATGTACAGCAGGAAAACAAGGAATTTGGGGGTACGACAAATGGCAAGCAATTTACAAAAGCAGACAGAGCAAACTTATCCCGTTATATCTTTTGCAATCTTAACTTCTGCTACCACAGGCGCCATCACATACACACACACACACACACACACACACACACACACCACACACACACACACCACCCCGATGAAGATTAGATAGCCAGAAGGAAGGAGAGCAGATATATGTTGTATATATATATTATATATTATATATATATATACGCACATTCATATATATGTATACACGTATATACACTCACATATATATATATATATGTATAATATATATTATATATATATATATGTATACTTTTACTTCTTCTTTCGGCTAGCTCCCGTTAGGGGTCGCCACAGCGGATCAACCGTCTCCATTTCGCTCTATCCTCCACATCTTCCATTGACACTCCAACCACCCGCATGTCCGCCCTCACGTATCCATGAACCTCTTCTTTGGCCTTCCTCTTCTCCTCCTGCCTGGCGGCTCCATCTTCAACATCCTTCTCCCGATATACTCCGCTTCCCTCCTGTGCACACGTCCAAACCATCTCAATCTCGCTCTCTCACTTTGTCTCCAAACCGTCCTACCTGCGCTGTCCCTCTAATATACTCATTTCTTATCCTATCCATCCTCGTCACTCCCAACGAGAATCGCAGCATCTTTAACTCTGCCACCTCCAGCTCCGCTTCCTGTCTTTTTGTTAGTGCCACCACCTCCAAACCATACAACATAGCTGGTCTCACTACCGTCTTATATACTTTCCCCTTCACTCTTGCAGCTACCCTTCTGTCACAAATCACTCCTGCAATCTTCTCCAACCATCCATCCTGCCTGCACTCTCTTTTTCACTTTCTCTCCCACACTCTCCGTTACTTTGGACAGTTGATCCCAAGTATTTAAACCCATCCACCTTCCCCACCTCAACTCCTTGCAACCGCACCATACCACCACCCTCCCTCTCATTTACGCACATGTACTCTGTCTTACTCCGACTGACTATCATTCCCCTTCTCTCCAGTGCGTACCTCCACCTCTCAAGGCTCGCCTCAGCCTGCTCCCTACTCTCCCTACAGATCATGATGTCATCCGCGAACATCATAGTCCATGGAGACTCCAGTCTGATCTCATCCGTCAACCTGTCCATCACCATTGCAAACAGGAAAGGGCTCAGAGTCGATCCTTGGTGCAATCCCACTTTTACCTTAACCGTCCGTCATTCCTACCGCACACCTCACGCTGTCACACTGTCCTCATACATATCCTGCACGATCCTCACATACTTCTCCACCACTCCCAACTTCCTCATACAATGCCACAACTCTCTCTTGGCACCTATCATAAGCTTTCTCTAAATCCACAAACACACAATGTATCTCCTTCTTGCCTTCCCTATACTTCTCCATCAACATTCTCAAAGCAAACATTGCATCAGTGGTGCTCTTTCCTGGCATAAACCTTATGCTGCTCACAGAGTCGTCACCTCTCTCAACCTAGCTTCCCACTCTTTCCCACACCTTCATGGTGTGGCTTAACAACTTTATCCTCTGTAATTTCCACAGCTCTGCACATCACCCTTATTCTTGAAAATTGGAACCAGTACACTTAATCTCCACTCCTCCGGCATCCTCTCACTTTCCAAGACTTTATTAAACAATCTGGTTAACAACCCACTGCCATCTTCCTAAGCACTTCCATGCCTCCACTGGTATATCATCTGGGCCAACCGCCTTTCCACTTTCATCTTCTTCATAGCAGTCCTCACTTTCATCCTTACTGATCCACCCCACTTCCAGATTCACTATCTCCACCTCTTCCAACCTTCTCTCTCTCTCTCTCTCTCTCTCTCTCATTTCTTCATTCATCAGCTCCTCAAAGTACTCCATCCACTTCTCAACACACTCTCCTCGCTCGTCAGCACATTCCCATTTGCGTCCTTTATCACCCGAACCTGCAGCACATCCTTCCAGCTCGGTCCCTCTGTCTTGCCAATCGTATAAATCCTTTTCCCTTCTTTTGTATCCAACTTCTCATACAGCTCGTCATATGCCTTTTCCTTGGCCTTTGCCACTCTCTCTTTTTGCCTTTCGCCGCCACTCCTTGTACTCCTGCCTACTTTCTTCATCTCTCTGACTATCCCACTTCCTTTTCGCCAACCCCTTCTTCCTTATACTTTCCTGTACTCTCTCGTTCCACCACCAAGTCCTCTTATCTTCCTTCCTCTGTCCAGATGTCACACAAGTACCTTCCTAGCTATCTCCCTCACCACTTCTCTGTAGTTGCCCAATCATCCACCCATCTTACACATCCACGCCTGTCTCACCCCCTCCCTCTCCTAAATTTCACGCAACAGTCTTCCTCCTTCAGCTTCCACCTCTGGTCCTTGGTTCAGCCTCACTCTCTTCCTCAACCTCACCTCAATAATCCTACAGACACAATCGATGCTGTCGAGCTACACTCTCCCTGCAACCACCTTACAGTCACTAATTTTTCAGGTTGCATCTCCTGCTTAAGATGTAATCCACTGTGTGCACTTTCCTCCACTCTTGTATGTCACCTGTGTTCCTCTCTTCTTGAAATATGTATTTACCACTGCATTTCCATTTTTTGCAAACTCTACCTATTTGCCCTTCCACATTTCTCTTGTTGAGACCGTACCTACCCATCACTCCTCATCCTCTTTCATTTTCCCAACATGCCATTGAAATCTGCCAATCACCACTCTTTCATCCTTGATATCACACCACTTCATCTAACTCACTCCAGAAATCTTCTTTATACTCCATCTCACACCCCATATGGCGGGCATATGCACTGATGACATTCATCATCACCCCTTCAACTATACTACATCACGGTCTGACACTCTCCCTACCCTCCAATACCTCTTGACATAATCCTCCTTCAGGATTACCCCGACACATTTCTCCTCCATCCACACCATGGTAGAACAGTTTGAAACAAATCCATCCTAGCCTTACTCCCATCCACTTGGTCTCTTGTACACACAGTATGTCCACCTTTCTATTCTCATATCAGCAAACTCTCGTTTGCAGTCATCTCAACATTCAGAGTTCCAACTCTCACCTGCACACTTCTACCCTTCCCCCTCTCCCATGCCTCCGGACTCGCCTTCCCCGTCTCCTTCATATATATATATATATATATATATATATATATATATATATTATATATATATATATATATATATTTATAGATATGTAACATATTTTTACATATATATGTATATATATAATATATATATGTATACATTTAACATATACAGTGGGGAGAACAAGTATTTGATACACTGCCCGATTTTTGCAGGTTTCCCACTTACACCGTAAGGATTTAATTATCATAGGTACACTTCAACTGTGAAAGACGGAATCTAAAACAAAAATCCTGAAAATCACATTGTATGATTTTAATAATTAATTTGCATTTTATTGCATGAAATAAGTATTTGATCACGTCCCAACCAGTAAGAATTCCGGCTCTCACAGTTTATTTTGTATTTAAAGCCCTCCCATTCTCCACTCATTACCTGTATTAACTGCACTGTTTGAACTCGTTATCTGCATAAAAGAACAGCTGTCCACACTCAATCAATCAGACTCCAACCTCTCCACAATGGCAAGACCGCAAGGATTATAGGTCGACAAATTGTAGACTTGCAAAGGCTGGATGGGTTACAGGACAATAGGCAAGCAGCTTGGTGAGAAGGCAACAACTGTTGGCGCAATTATTAGAAAATGGAAGAAGTTCAAGATAACAGTCATCCTCGGTCTGGGGCTCCATGCAAGATCTCACCTCGTGGAGCCTCAATGATCATGAGAAAGTGAGGGATCAGCCAGAACTACAGCAGCAGACTGGTCAATGACCTGAAAATGGGACCACAGTATCAAAGAAAACCATGAGTAACACACTACCGTCATGGATTAAAATCTGCAGCGCACGCAAGGTTCCCTCTGCTCAAGCAGCGCATGTCCAGGTCTGAAGTTTGCCAATGACCATCTGGATGATCCAGAGGAGGAATGGGAGAAGGTCATGTGGTCTGATGAGACCAAAATAGAGCTTTTGGTTTAAAATCCACTTGCCGTGTTTGGAGGAAGAAGAAGGATGAGTAACAACCCCAAGAACACCATCCCACCGTGAAGCATGAGGTGGAAACATCATTCTTTGGATGCCAAAGGACAGGATGACTGCACCGTATTGAGGGGAGGATGGATGGGCCATGTATCGCGAGATCTTGGCCAACAACCTCCTCCCTGAATAAGGATGGGGAGGCTGGTCTTCCAGCATGACAACGACCGAAACACACAGCCAGGAAACTAAGGGTCCTAAGAAGCATCTCAAGGTCCTGGATGGCCTAGCCGTCTCCAACCTGAACCCAATAGAAATCTTTGGAGGAGCTGAAAGTCTGTGTTGCCCAGCGACAGCCCGACTAGAGATCTGGAGAAGATCTGTATGGAGGAGGGGCCAAAATCCCTGCTGCAGTCTGTGCAAACCTGGTTAAAGAACTACAGGAAACGTCTGATTCTAGTAATTGCAAACAAAGTTTCGTACCAAATATAAGTTCTGTTTTCTGATGTATCAAATACTTATTTCATGCAATAAAATGCAAAATTAATTATTAAAAATCATTACAATGTGATTTTCAGATTTTTGTTTAGATTCCGTCTTTCACAGTTGAAAGTGTACCTATGATAAAAATTACAGACCTCTACGTGCTTTGTAAGTGGGAAACCTCAAAATCGCAGTGTATCAAATACTTGTTCTCCCCATATTATATGTATATACTACAACACCACACACACACACACACACATACAGTTTCTCTACATATATTGTATTTGTGTATGTATATGGAGATGAATATGTGTGTATATGTGCAGAGACATGACAGAAGTAAATGGACACCTTACATTTATTCATTTCATCTACATGAAGAAAGTTTTACTCAGCGATTTGTTCTCATTTTCAACTAATTATTTACAGAAACGAGTTGCTGTGTCTTGTAAGACAATTAACTATGCCTCACTCCCAGGGAGCACATGACCTTAGCGATTTTCAAAAAGGACAAATTGTTGGCCAATCGGAAGTTGGAGTCAGCTAGCATCAGATAGCTCGGAACCTTGAAATTCTGCTTTCTTCAGTCAATTGGGTGATTGTGCAATTCCCCGGTGAAGGCAAGGAATCCACAGCTTCCCGTTCTGGTCGATCTGGGCCCTCAGAAGGGTGTCTTCGAGCTGTCAAGTGGTCCATTGAGAAAACTCCCCATTGCAAGGCGGCAGATGTTGCAGAGGAGGTTCAAGTTCATTCAAGAACTGCCAGGCAGTACCTTCATCAACTGGGCTACTATTGGAGAGCAGCGAGGAGAAAACCTCTTCTTAGACCAGCCAACATTCAGAGGAGAAAGAAGTGGGTTGACGAGATGGCCAACAGACGCTTGGAGTTTTGGCAAACTGTCATTTTTTTCAGACGAGTCCCAATTTGCTCAATTTTCTGACAGTGGACGTGTAGGGGGTCTGGAGACTTCCCAGTCAAGAGTTCTCTTTGAACCAATTGCAACCAACTGTCAAACGCGGTGGTTTTTCAATGATTGTGTGGGGAGCAATCTTGAGCACTGGTCGGTCATAGCTTGTGGAGTGTGTTGGCAACATCAACTCTATGATATACATTTCTATCCTTGAGGATGTACTTCTCCCCGTCTTCTGTACTGGTCAGATGGTCAAAAACCACACTCTGTTCATGGCAGATTGAGCTCCATGACACACTCCAAAAAAGACCAAAGAATGGCAGGACAGAAATGGGATCAAGTGACTTCTATGGCCAACTCATTCTCCTGACATGAATCCCGTTAAACACCTCTGGGCCAAAGTGGATCGAGCTGTGCGGAAAAATTCCAGGAAACCAACATCATGGGCAGAATTCCGAAACCTTTTCCGTGAAGCCTGGGCAGAAATCCCACAAAAGAAAATTTGAGAACTCATTAGTTCTATGTCTGAAAGAGTAAGAGCGTTGAAATCTGCAAATGGCAAGTCGACAAAATACGAGTGTATGTATTAAAATGGATGAAATGTACATCAAATGTTAAATAAATAAATAATTTTATAATCATAGTATCTACTTATGTCATATGTGGGTGGTGTGTTACATATATTATATATATTATATATATATATGTATATGTATGTAGTGTGTGTATATATGTATATTATAATATATGAAGACATTATACTGTATGTATATGTATAGGAATATATACATGTGTATATATACATATATGTAATATCATTGTATATGATATTGACATATATATGATATGTATATATATGTACATAGTAATATTGTATATATGTTAATATATGTATATGTACATTAAATATGTATAATGTACATAATATATATGTATATTAAATACTATAATGTATATGTATATATGTAATGACATATATATGGATATTTATATGTAATATAATATAATATTATATATTATATATGTCGATTGTATATTATATGTATATATTGTATTGGTGGTCGCCGAGACTACCCTTGATTCTCAGGTTTCTCGGGATCTGTCTGTAATGCTTGTCTGTTTGTTTGTATGTAATGGACAGCTCTGGAGGCCAGAGGAGTCAACCGATTTTGATGAAACTTTACTGGTAGTTTCATACCAGGATGTAGTTGTATGCTTTTGAGCACCGTTGCTATGGACACCACCGTTGCGTAGCAACAGGACTTTGAAATTTTTTGAAAAAAA
>CM068956.1:155187799-155201832 GCA_035128595.1 Eptatretus atami | reverse complement strand
GGTTGTTAGCCAAAGTGAGGGCTTGTGGAGTGGTTGGTCAGGTAGCTAATTGGATTGCAAACTGGCTTAGGGACAGGAAGCAAAGTGTGGCTGTGAGTGGGAGTATATCTTGCTGGGAGGATGTAAGTCATGGGGTTCCTCAGAGATCAGTACTCGGACCATTACTATTCATTATTTACATCAATGATTTGGATAATGAGGTGAAGAGTAGGCTTTCCAAATTTGCAGATGATACAAATCTTAGAGGTAAGGTGGATAAGAGAGGGGGTGGTGATCAGATTCAGGAAAGTATTGATACGTGCATAGATTGGGCAAAAGATTCGAGTCAACGTCGTTGTCGTCGTCGTCGGTCGTCTCATCATCATCGTTTTACGGCCATTTCCATGCTTGCATGTGTAAGCCGTGGTTCACCTAATGGCTGCTTTCCAGGCTGCACGATCCCTTGCTAGCCCTCTTGTTAAGCCTTTCACTCTAAGATATCTCTCAGCAACACATCCATGTTTTCCTCCTCGACAGATTCCAGCTGTCCTTCCATTCACATTCATGTTTATACACCTCTTCACACAACTACCTGACCACATCCTTTCCACATGTCCAAACCATCTCAACCTACGTCTATGCACCGCATAACCTTCCTAATGATTTCTATAACTATATAACCTATCTCTTAATTCCACATTTGATTTCCCATCCTTCAGTGTCACATCACACATCCACCTCACCATTCTCATTTCATTTCATTCACACCTCCGTTCATCCTCCTTTTTGATCACCCATGTTTCGCTGCCATACAACATCACGCTTCTAACGCAAGCTACATAAAGTTTTCCCTTTAATCGGAGAGGGGTCCCTTTTGATGTCAATGGGGGTAACAACTCCCTAAACTTCCTCCAGCCACTTCTAGATCTTGCATTCACTGCTGCCTCCACACCACCACCACCTGCACTAATAATAACACCAAGGTAACATAATTTATCTACACATTCCAGGGATATATCCCCATAAACTAAGCTTTCTGCTCTATCTGAAGTTACTTGTTTACCTGCGCAAACAGCACATTTGAAGTCAGGTGCCACCTGCAGTCTACCCCAATGCCACTCCACTTCTTGTGCACCCAGCAGTTGCAGGATTTACACAATATTGAAATGTTACCAACATCTTTTCTTCAACCCCCACAACAATGCCAGGCAGCTGTAGATAAAGAAAATAGGGTTTTCGGTTGTATTCGGAGGGGGATCATTTTCTATGAGCGGCTGAAGGAGACGGCTCTATACACGAGAAAGGAGGCGGTTACAAGTAGATATGATAGAAATGTTTAAGATCATGAAAGGTTTCGATAAAATAAGTGCAGAAGAATTATTCAGCAGAGTAGACAGTGATAAGACCAGGGGCCGTAGCCTGAGAGTAAAGAAGATGACGGTAGTAAGGCAGGGGACTTTTACTCAGAGAGTATTTGATGCATGGAATGGTCTCCCAGGTAAGATAGTGGCAGCAGAAAAAGTAGATAAGCTTAAATTGGAATTAGATAGGTACCTGGAAGTGATGGTGATAGAGGGATATAGGGATGTTGCCAGGACTTTTAGGTAGTTTGAGCATTGATGGGTGATTGTGTTCATGTGTACGGAGTGCTGTTGTTGGGGGTCTCGTCAAGGGGTGTTGTGTGGTTGATGTTGTGGTCTTTTTACCCAAGCCCATGCCCTCTCCCCTGGGGCTAAAAAAATGCAGAAACTACAAAAACTTCAAAAACACTTAATTTTAAGTAAATATTATAAAACATTTTGCATTTTCTTATTTTGATCTCTTGTTGATAAATCGGTGTGGTGTTGATGTGTCGCACGCATGATGGGCTGAACGACCTCCACCTGTGTCTAATTTCCTTGTGTTTCCTTGTCAATTGCAACTGTCAAGTGATCATGAGACCCAAAACCAATTATCTTCTTCCTGATGCATGTATGCACATCGTTAAAAGTAATATAATGATGGATACTTTCTTTCACTATGTCGCGAGAAACCCGGAAGTCCTTGCACAAAGAGCTTTATAATGACATGGCTTTTATGGTGCCTGATCGAGTCGTTTAAGAGAAGATAGTCAGAAATATTAGCAAGGACTTGCATGACCTCCGTGGTAAAAGACCTGCTTGAGAGAATGCTACATCGTTATTTGGGCGGTGTGTACCCATCAGACCGCAGCCTCGATCGCTGAGGCCGATCTTCACAAGGCCTGTGATGCCTGTCAGCTTTTAACTGTTGCATTGGTCGTTTTACACTGAAGGGAAAACTTATCGTATAGTGAGGGCATGACGATTGTGAATATGACAGCTCCGAAGATGTCTTTGGTGTCGCATAGCAATAGGCACCAACATGACGGTCATATGATTATTTAGGTTGCAATTGTGGGAGAAGTCAGCTGTCCAACTAATGGGTGGAACAGAATGTTACATACAGACAGGTGTGTGTGTGTGTGTGTGTGTGTGTGTGCGTGCGTGCACGTTGTGTATGTGGAAATTTATATATATTTATTATATTTATTTATTATGTGTTTCAACCCAAATTCAAAATGCATCTTCATGCTCCTAAGGCTTTTCACTGGTAAAAATAAAATATAAAATGTTATTTTTCGTTACTCCTCATATTCCTCCACTCTCTCTCTCTCTCTCTCCTCTCTTCTCTCTCTCTCTCTCTCTCTCTCTCTCTCTCTCTCTCTCTCTCTCTCTCTCTCTCTCTCTCTCTCTCTCTCTCTCTCTCTTAGATTTTTCCCTTTATCCAGTGTTTTTGTCTCAATTTTAATATTATCTTTTCAACTTTTTTGCTTCCTGCATGTATGATAAATAGATCCCCACCAACAAAGTGCATGAGTGAAAATGGACTCACGTTTTACCATATGAAGACCGTGATGGTATGATAAAATGTTGCTTTGTCTCGTGTTTGAAGAAGTGTGCTCATTCCTTAAAAATTATTTTCCTCCAAACGTACCTTATGGCTTGTCGAGGAGATCGTACATATATTGCATGCAGAAGAAGGGCACAAGGAGACATTGGTGTATTTTACAATTGCAAGGACATCACTTGCTAATGACTGGATCCAACTCTGTGTTGAGGATTTGAATCTGGGATTCCAGCATCATGAGCTATGAGCTGTGCTTCAGTGGAAATGCCAAACACACCAACTGATATTTGTGTTTAAATGCAGTAAGTGATAGTTGGGAGGTGATGAAAGGTGCAATTTTAACTGAACTTCAGACTTGCCTTGCAAGACAAGTCAATAAAAATGCAGCTGGAAAGAAAACTGCATTTACAAGGAATAAAATATTCGTCCCTACAGATTATGCTTCTCCAGGATCTGCTCAAGCAGAACAAAACCTCAGAAATGAGGAAAGCGACTTAACCTTGAAAAAATGTATAAAGGTAAGACAGACGAAAAGAGATCTTCACTATTACTTAACCCCCTCAAAACATATCGAATATACATTTTGACACATTTCAATTTTGACACATATACCCTGTCCATAAAGAAGCAGCAGGAAAGGTCAAGTTATTATCCTCTCTGGGTTATATAGATTACAGTAGATCTGTGGGGGACACAATGAGCATGGAATGCTTCAAGAATGTTGGGTTTCCTCTCTTTCAATTTTGTGTTAAACAGCAGTAGCGACTGTTTAAAAAGGTAATCATACGTGTTTGTGGTTTATAAGATTTTTCATATTTTACTATACAGTATATATATATATATTTATAATATATATATACACATATATATATTATATTATTATTATGTTTATATGTCTATTTTTACATATATATATATGTAAATTGTGTGTACTGTATATCTATATATATATATCTATATATATATACATATATATATATATACGTATATGTATATGTATATATGTGTGAATATGTATTACATGTATAATATATATATTATATAATATATAATATATATATATATATGTATAGAGCGATACCTGTGCACATGCACGGGATAGCAGTACAACATAGCTGGTAGCAGACGACAGACCGTACACGGGAAATGACAAAATACGCATTGTGCAAAATGCAAGTGGTACTATGGAACGCCAAGACTTCCAAACATTGTCGCATGTCCGCTAAGTGCAACAGCAATTTCAAATGGATCGTGTGACGGCGAGCCGAGTTTTTAGTGTGCAAGCTTGGTATTATAATAGATATATATGTGATTGTGTAGTGTGTGTATATATATATATATAATTATATATGTGTATGTGTATATATATATATATATATTATATATATATATATATTGGGTGGTCGCGAGACTACCGTATTCTCAGGTTTTCCGTCTGTCTGTATGTATGTAATGGACAGCTCTGGAGGCCAGAGGAGTCAACCGATTTTGATGAAACTTGACTGGTAGGTTCATACCAGGATCTAGTTGTATGCTTTGAGCACCGTTGCTATGGACGCCACTGTTGTCTAGCAACGGGTCTTTGAAATTTTGAGAAAATCCGAAAAATATTTATATATTTTTTTTTTTCGAAAATCAAAAATCGGCTTCCGTGCTTTTATGCGCACTATAATCAACCTCTTTGTCAAACATTTCAGCCCGATCGTCAAAAACTGTATGACTAGTGCATTTATATAGCGACCACCATGTCGCCTACCGGCTTGTGTGTAATATGTGTGTGGTGTGTGTGTGTGTGTGTGTGTGTGTGTGTGCGTGTGTGTATATATATATATATAATGTTGTTGTTCGTCTTTCGGCTGCTCCATTAGGGGTCGCCACAGCGGATCATCCGTTATGATCCGCATACTGATTTGGCATAGGTTTTACGCCGGATGCCCTTCTGACGCAACCCTGGTCGCCTCTTACGACACAGGGATAACTGAAGGATTGGGTTCGCCATGATTCCGGGCTGCCCTACACCCTCTCATAGCGCGGCCCAGCGCAGAGCTCCTGTCCTCAAGCGATCCTCCAACCCAAGCTCCGAGTAGCCGGATTACAGGCGCACGCCACTATGCCCGGTATGTCATATATGTATATAATGTACAGTATATATATATATATTATATAATATATATATATAGTATTTGTGTGTCTGTATATTGGGTGGTCGCTAGACTACCGTTATTGGGTGGTCGCTAGACTACCGTTATTCTCAGGTTTTCCGTCTGTCTGTATATATGTAATGGACAGCTCTGGAGGCCAGAGGAGTCAACCGATTTTGATGAAACTTGACTGGTAGGTTCATACCAGGATCTAGTTGTATGCTTTGAGCACCGTTGCTATGGACGCCACTGTTGTCTAGCACACGGGACTTTGAAATTTTTGAAAAAATCCGAAAAATATTTATATTTTTTTTTTCGGAAATCAAAAATCGGCTTCCCGCCCTTTATGCGCACTATAATCAACCTCTTTGTCAAAAAATTTCAGCCGATCCGTCAAAAACTGTATGACTAGTATGCATCTATATAGCGACCACCATGTCGCCTACGGCTTGTGTGTATATATGTGTGTGTGTGTGTGTGTGTGTGTGTATATATATATATAATGTATATGTATATATATATATACAGTATATATATATATATATATATATATAATATTATATATGAAGGGGTGCCCATGAAACGCCATAATATGCTATTTATACACGTTAACACGGCATTTGTCATAGGAGGAAAAAAAACCCTTTGGGAGGGGGATATTATTGGTTCACGAAAAATATTTTCACGAAAAAATAAGTGACCACTATATTCGTTATTGTTGTGTGTCTGTCTGTCTGTCTGTATGTCTGTATGTCTGTATGTCTGTATGTCTGTATGTCTGTATGTCTGTCTGTCTGTCTCTCTGTCCGAGCATAGCTCCGTGGGTTTTGATCCGATCCTGAAAAATTTTGGTGGGAGGTTTATATCATGATCTGGTTGTGTTTCCCTGAAAATGGGCGTGGTGCGCCCATTATGGGCGGAGCCACGCCCAAACAACATATGTTTTAGGGGTAGCGATTTCGATTTGCATCTTCTCCTAGGGGTTTGTCGAATCTGGCAGGGGTTTCGGTATTTGGTTAGCCCAATGGCACCTGCATAGCCCCACGGAGCTCGATTTTTCATTTTCGTCCCAAGGTCAAGGCCACAAGGTCACGAACTTAGAAAATTGCGATTTTGACATAAAAATCCATCTTCTCCGAGGGGTTTGTCGAATCTGGCAGTGGTTTCGGTATTTGTTTAGCCCAATGGCACCTGCATAGCCCCACAGAGTTCGATTTTTCATTTTCATCCAAGGTCAAGGTCACAAGGTCACAAACTTAGAAAATTGCGATTTTGACATAAAAATCATACGACCGCCCAAACTTTGAGAGCTCGGATGACAATATTTTTTATGCATAATCTTGAGGTCATTCCCACCTAAAGTCTTGAAACCATTTTGCTCTATCTCGAACACTTGCCCGTGGCGCCCCTTCAAGTTTGTTTTTATGCTGATTTCATCAAAGTATGGATAATTAATCCGATGAGTGCGAAATGCCATATAGCCTATATGACATTATATTGTTCCTGAATGTTCCAGAGGAAGTTTTGCACCAAAGGTCATAATCCTTGACCTTTGACCTTTAAAGTCACAAAGGTCAAATTTCAAAGTTGTGGGAATCGAACCGAGTTTTCACCTTCTTTGACGAACTAACTCCAATAAGCTTAGCACATATCCTGTTTCCTTATTTTAATGTCCACACATTGTTTTGTGACATTTAAAGGTTATGCAAAGGTCAAATTTTTAACGTTGTTGAACGAAACCGGGTTTTCGACATTTTGCAGCTAATAACCTGTCACTCGTACCACATCATGTTGATCATTTTTATAACTTGGTCAAACATTATCACATTGTCTCACCTTGACTTCTGAAACAATCTACATCGTCAAATACCGCTCGTGAACCATCCTCGTCTTCAGACTTGTTAGTTTTAATATTGTTTTGGAATAACATTAATATTATGCGATTATCATGAGTGTTGTTATTACTTTTGTTTTTTTTACAAGCAGCCTTGGAAAAATGCTATGATAAGCTATTGATCTTAACACATGGATTTTGCCCAAGATGGAAAACCCCCTTGAGGAGGGGTGTATATGAAGTCACTACAACCTCCATTGTGTGGCCCTTAGTCCTCCTGTCAAGTTTGGTTGAGAATGGATAAGAAACGTCCGAATGTAGCACAGACAGACAGACAGACAGACACCAAGTTGTGTATTTTAGTATGATAAACATTTGTCATGATTCCATATTTTCAATAGGATGATGTTGATCATGTCTGTGAATGATGTTGGAGTTGCACGAATTTTCAGCCGTCTGAATTGAGTCACATTGAGGAAAAGATTGCGAACCCCTGCCCTAAGATAACTTATGGAAACCAGAATTTTAAACTTGGCTTAAACATGTTTACTTGTTCAAAAAGGCCTTTTTACATAAAATAGGTTAAACTTAATCCAAGCAATTATAAGAAAAGTAAACACATGAACTTCAGCCCAAAGACAAAAGTACATGGCTACACAAACTTGTTAAACTTATACACCTTGACCTTAAGGCCAAAACATCTGGTGATATAACAAACACATGCATCTTGACACAAAGACCAACATGCATGGTCATACAATAAATGTTTCTCTACTGAGTTACGCTTTTTTACATAGAAAAAATAATAATAATAATCTAAATACCATGCACTATGTTGGTTTTCCAAAGATTACATCAACATCAGTCTCTCATTTTGATATTTCAGACTTAATGTGGTTAATCTTAAGAAACAAGCACACAAACAAACAAATGAAATTGCTCGTTGAGCAAGGAATTGCCGGAATAACTTTTCAGATCTCTAAAATGATCTCTGAAAAAACAAAAACCTGGAAATCAATTTGGTTCTTATAAGTCGATAGTGCTCCTGTTAAATGAGTTATAGCACTTAGTTTGGTCATGATCATAACTTGGAAGTCAATCGGACTTAAAATGGCGTTTTTATCGCATTTTGAAAGTTTTGACCCGACCCCGCTGACATTCGACCCCGACCGCTAAGAAGGGTGTTGGTGTGACACCCCAATGAGACATATGGTTGGATACAGAATTGGAAGATGCACTTTTGGATTTGGTTTGAAGTCGATAACACCATTTTAGCGGACGTTATTGCGAAAATAAAAATTTCGGTTTTTCGGTGACCTTGACCCTGACCTTTGACCTAGATTCAACAAAAACGACAAGTGTCTAAGTTGGACCATGGCCGACGTCTGTACCCAGTTTGGTCATGATCGCTGAAACGGTGTGGCTACTACAGGGTAAACAAACAACAGACAGACAGACAAGCCGGTAGGCGGACATGGGTAGTCGACTACCCAATGAGACCTGACACGATGGGCCCGTTCGATGGGGGAATGACCTGAGGATTAAGCACAAGAAAATTCATGATTCTAGCTTCAAGGGTTAATGCTGCAGATTGGTTTTTCGTTAAAATACCCCCACATTTGGAGGTTTTTCGGTCGTTGCTAGGCAACGGAGGGGTCCATAGCAACGGTTCTTTCTCACACATAACTAGGACATACCATGAACCTACCATACCAGTTTCATGTATATCTGACTCATAGTCTCTGAGATATAACGAACTTCGTTTTTTTTATTGTTTTCGACCAGGGTTCATTCAAAGTCTATCTTCTCCGACAGTTTTCATAGGGTCCGGCTGGAAATTTTTTACATATGGCTGAATGTACTGACTGCCCAGAGTCCTCGTGGCCCGATTTTTGATTTTCGAAAAAATAAATTTTTTATGATTTTTCAAAAATTTCAAAGTCCCGTTGCTAGGCAACAGTGGTGCCATAGCAACGGTTCTCATTTGCACACAACTAGGTCATGGTATGAACCTACCAACCAAGTTTCATCGAAATCGCCATTGTATTAACTGAAATCGCCATTTTAAATACTGATAATAAGGGTAGAATAGAACAAATCTCAAAAAAAAAACAATTTTTTTTTCGACTAGATCGACTACCCAACAAGCACAAGACAGACAGACAAACATATCGACGGAAATACTGATAATAAGGGTAGAAAAAAAAATCTCAATTTTTTTTTCCGACTTGATCGACTACCCAACACACAGAATGACACACACAACCGACCAACATAATTGCCGAAATCCGAAGGATTCCGGCGATTAACAAAGCCAAACAGACAGATGGGGCGAAAACTTAACCTCCTTCCACCTTCAGTAGCGGAGGTAATATAATAGTCCATGCTGAAATATAGAAAGGACGAAGAAGAGGAAATTACAATGCAAATATCGGCAAAAGAGATGAGAAGTGAGTAGTTGAAGAAAAGATAGGAAAGAAAAATGTATGTTAAATCCCTCACACATTAGCAAAGAGAAGTAACTCTCCGTGCCAGTTTCATGAATACCACCCAATAGGATGAGTGGTTAAGTGCAATTGCAAAAACGTGCACTCTTGGAAAGAGAACAGAGAAAACAGCTAATTCCCAAACTTGCAGATGATTCTTTCATTCACGTCCTGTGTAACTCGGCAGGAAAAACAGCTGAAAATATTTCATTGATGAAGGTCGATGCCTGAAGGGATCTTCATAATGCACGAGATCTTGCACTCCTTGATACCAAAAGCCAAATGTTTCAAAGGAGTTCTCACCAACACAAAATGCTCTTGGACTATCTCATTCGTCAAAACAATATTTATGACATACTTTATGCACCCGTCTTATTTGTATATTAGCCATTGTTAGAGTGCAGAAAACGTCCAAAGTTAGGCAGGTCCAATGTTTGGCTGCGTACTTGCTCATAAATGTTCAATAACCAAATGTCCATGTCTGCTAAACGTGAGGCCACCAAATATCCATGTCCTCAATCCAAGGAAAAAAGCGAAAAGTTGTCCATGCCAAGTAATGGTTAATTCAAATGCACTCATTGTTGTTTTGCTATATAGCTTGTGGTATGCAAAAACCGGAAAGATCTGGATTGAAACCTCAATATGGATGGCTCACATTGATGACCCGTTCTTGTCGATGCCAATATATAAAGATCATAATAATGTTGGAGATCTGTATGGGAATAAATGCGGTGATGCAATACCAGACACACAAACATACACACAATTGCAAAACCCCGTCTCCCGCTGCGTCACGGACGGGCTAACTGGAAAGCAAGCTTTTGGATAAGCAAAGCTCAGTGTGGACAAATGTTCATCCAGAAATATTCCTCCGTTGCATCATTTGCATTGTTCAAGTTGGACCATGCCATTCTGAACACAGACATTCTATTCGGTTCATTTGGCATTTTTCTTTTCGCCACATGCATTATATTTATATATATATTCTCTAATTTTGAGGTATGCCACAAATGAGCATTACATCACATCCTTTGAAAGAAAACATCCGTACAGACTCCATCCAAAACCGAACTCTTCCCACTATATTCAATTCTCCTTCTCCTTTCCACCTCCCATTTTCAATTTCCTTTTAACTTCATATATTTATTTATTTGCCTTTGTTCACTGTCCCTTTGTTCCTTTCTCCTGCCGACACATTACCTTATCCCCTTTAATTTTGAACAATTCACATGTGCCTCGAAGAACTACCTCTAATCTTTAGAACTCACAGGTTATTTTGCCAAAGCATCTTACCTTTGAAACATTTTTCACGAGGTAAATCCACTGCATTTCTCTTGAAATTGACCGCTGTAATTCATTTGCAAGACATGATTGAAGAGAACACATTCAAACCACGTTCCCTGAGAGCTCACATGTCTCAGGGGCATGAGAAACTCCTCCTTCCTCCTTTACACCTCTTCCATCATTGCCCCAAAACCCCTAAGAGATGGAACATATTTCAGGCACTTTTCCAAGCTGCAGCTATGGTCTTGTGTGCTCCCAGACCAAACGTTTGTTTACTGTTCCATGGGGAAATATTCTATCCAGATAATATTATATACGCTATAGTGCACAACAAATGGAGCTTTTAAACTTACCTGAAACCGATTTCTCACTACTTTTCGCTAACTTGAGACCGATTTCAGTCCAGGGGTTATAAGGACTCTGGTTTGAATCCTGGTGCAATTTTACTGCACAAATAATACCAATAAAAGTTGCTTCTTGATGAATGATTGGAAAGTCACATTTCTCGTCGCACTTGCAGGCTGGGCTATAGACAAGCCAGCTGACCCAATCAAGTATGGGGTGTTCCATTTCCCTGGAACGCATAGTCCGATCAATCATTGCATACTGTATGGCACTGTAAACAGGAAGAACCAACCAGAGAGGAAATCACCGTTCTCACACCAAACTCTCCTCTATTTGAACAGGTGGTGTCAGGAAATGAAAATGTCCATCTGCAACCAAGCATTTGAACACCATTGTTGGAACTTCCATATTGATCCAGACAGGGACATTTCTACAGATGTTCAAATCTCCCTTGTCAGCTCTTTTTGCAGACATTTGAAATGTCAGGAACATTCCTACACACATTCAATCTCCCTTGTCAACTCTTCTTGCAGACATTTGAAATGCCAGGTACATTCTACACATGTTCATTCTCTCTGGTCAACTCTTCTTGCAGACATTTGAAATGTCAGGGACATTTCTACCCATGTTCAATCTCCTTTGTAAACTCTTCCTGCGGACATTTGAAATGTCAGGGACATTCTACACATGTTCAATCTCTCCTGTCAACTCTTCCTGCAGACATTTTAAATGTCAGGGACATTTCTACACATGTTCAAACTCCCTTGTCAACTCGTCCTGCAGACATTTGAAATGTCAGGGACATTCCTACACGCATTCAATCCTCCCTTGTCAACTCTTCCTGCAGACATTTGAAATGTCAGGGACATTCCTGCACATGCTCAATCTACCTTGACAACTCTTCACAGACATTTGAAATGTCAGGGACACAAAAACAAATTTTGCTCCTTGTAATACATTTTAAAGGATTGTGATTCATGAGAATCTAGCCCATATGTAGAGATTCTTTGGTGCTCTTGGTTTCCCCCAAGCAATTAGGCATCACCTTTTCCTTTGTGCAAGAAAAGTCTTGGGTAATAATTTGTTCCACATGTCAAAACCTTTTATACAATAAGGAATATTTTACTCTTTTGCACTTTGTGTGGAACAATTTTATACTTAATCTTTGCCCTTTTCAACCACAAATCCCATTCTATAAAATGGGTGCAATTCAAAGTAATCGACGTTTTATGTGCCTTCTATTGGTGTCTACCATTGATCTGATAAATTTGCAAGAACACAAAACTAAAAAAGACACACAGCTCTTACATAACAACCTGCTTGGCCTCCTGATCTCATGTGCTGATGTGGTTGTTACAGATTCCATCCCCGTATAGTGAGGATTACTCCAAAGGGAATGCCTCCTACACGTTTTTATTTTTCAATAAAGTTTTGTTTGCACAATCCTTTTGTAAATACCGGTACAGAGTTGCACATTTAAGGAGCCCCCGGTTGTTGTTTTTTTCTTCTTCATTCAATTTTCCTGACATTCATAATCCTTTTCTTTTCCTGTACATTGGTAAGAAAATTGATATGTGGGCTGTCACAGTTTTTATAAATCACTACCATTTATTTGTAGTATCTTCAAGAGGTAGCCCACAAAGGTCATCTTTTAAAGGACCTAAAGTGTGGAGGTTTGAAAGTGCCGGATTTGGCAAATTGGTCTGGTGTTGACATGATGAAGGAGGATTGATTGGTTCTGATGTTGGTTTTAGGTTGGGTGTTTCTTTGTTTCTTTTTTTTTATCTTGTCTTGATGAAATTCTCTAAGTTGATGGTTACACCCCTCGACATAAAATCAATGAGTCTGACTCCTGATTGCTCAGAGGACAGTCACAACCCCTTTAACAACTAAAGGTTGGCTTTTATTCCTCCTGAGCTGCAGGTTAAAAAAATTTTTTTGTAGATAACCCATCTTTTTTTCCAAGAACATTTATTTTCGTCTTATTCAGCCACTCCAGTGTTGCTTTAGCTTTGTCCTTCAGATAATTGTCCTGCTGGAATGTGAATCTCCTTCCCAGTTTCAGATTCATGGCTCACTCAAGCAGGTTTTCATCAAGGATTCTCTTGGACTTTGCACCATCCATTATCCCTTCTATCCTGACAAGCTTGCCAGTCCCTGCTAATGAAAAACAGCCCCATAACATGATACTGCCACCACCATGCTTGACAGTAGGATGGTGTTGACTGCACCAGACATAATGCTTTGAATGTAGACCAAAAAGTTCAATTTTTATCTCATCCAACCACAAAACTGTCTCCACATGACTGCAGGATTGTTAAGATGCTTTTTCACAAACACCATATGAGCTTTTGGAAGAGTATTTTTTAGTAATGGCTTTTTTCTTGCCACCTGTCCATAAAGGCCAGCTTTGTGAAGAACGGGAATTTGTTGATTGATGAACACTGACCCCCCATGTCGGGCATCAAGCCTTGCAGATCGTTCAAAGTCATCATTGGATTTACAGTTACATCCCAAACCAGTTTCCTGCTTGCCCAGCTGCTGAGTTTGAATGGGTGACCTGATCTGGGTAGAGTCTGGGTGGTATGATATGTCTACCACTTATTAATGATGGATTTCACCGTACTCAACGGGATAATGAGTGACTGAAATATAACCCTCTCTTAAACGGTGCTTCTCCACCAATCTATATCTGACTTCTTTAGAAAGGTCATTGATCTTCTTGTTTCCCTTGTTGGTTGACCAAGTGAGTTGCTCCTTAAACTCCTGAGATAAATGGAGGAGCTTAATTTTAATGTTAAACCACTGATTACATGTAGGTGAAATGTCTTACATTTATTTTGTAACCTTTCAAACAAATAATTTGCTCCTGAAGTGATTTTGGGTTAATTCGGCAAAGGGTTTGAATACTTATACAACTGAGAATCATCTGATTTTCTTTGTTAATCAAACTTATTCACATTTTATCTGAATTTTTTAGCTTTATCACTTTGGAGTAGTTTGTGATAACTCATATATATATATATATATATATATATATATATATATATATATATA
>CM068956.1:155160710-155173167 GCA_035128595.1 Eptatretus atami | reverse complement strand
TTGTCCGATTAAATCCATTTTTGCAGGGTATGTTGGGGTTGAGTCGAGGAAGGTTCCTTTCGAAAATGGGCACGCTGCGATTTTTAATGTGGCCTCCATGGCAGCCATCTTGAAATTGGTTTCCATCGATTTCGAGGAGAACGCCTTGTCCGATTAAATCCATTTTTGCAGGGTTGTTGGGGTTGAGTAGAGGAAGGTTCTTTCGATAATGAGCGCAATTTGATTCTCGGCTAGGCCACCAGGGGGCCAAAACTGAAAACCTAGAAATGGCTATTTCTCTTGAACGAATGGCTGGATCATCGCCAAATTTTTATCACATCTATATCTGAGAGGATACATGATATATAACCCGGGTTTTTGATTTGACCTACTTTTCAAGGTCACAGAGGTCAAAGTTCATACTTCGGTGTTCGGGCGTCCGTCAACTTTTGGTTTCCGTCAATTTCGAGGAGAACGCCTTGTCAGATTAAAATCCATTTTTGCAGGGTATGTTGGGGTTGAGTAGAGGAAGGTTCCTTTCGAAAATGGGCGCGCTGCGATTTTCAATGTGGCTCCATGGCAGCCATCTTGAAATTGGTTTCCGTCGATTTCGAGGAGAACGCCTTGTCCGATTAAATCCATTTTTGCAGGGTGTGTTGGGGTTGAGTAGAGGAAGGTTCCTTTCGAAATGGGCACGCTGTGATTTTCAGTGTGGCCGCCACGGCAGTCGTCTTGAAATTGGTTTTCGTCAATTTCGAGAACGGCTTGGCTTGTCCGATTAAATGCATTTTTGCAGTGTGTGTGTTGGAGTTGAGTAGAGGGAGGTTCTTTCGAAAATGGGGCGCGCTGCGATTTTCACGAGCCGCCACGGTAGCCATCTTGAAGTCTGATTGATTTTCGAATATGACGTCCAACGTGCTCTAACTGACTGCATCATCGTGATATCACTGCTTCCTTTTACAATGCATGGGCTGAGGGGTTACGCCCGCTTTGCGGAGCTATTTTTTAGTCAAGTCACATTAAGGTGCAGCATGAGCATGCACCAAATGAGATTACGGTCAATGCTCAATCAGCACCACACATTGCACACACGATGCGCACGCCCATTGCACGCATGATCTTTCACCAGGCACTGGTGGAGTGACTGCCATTTACACTGTGAAGTGTTAATCCCACAGAATACTCCAATAACTGATGCTCGTGCTGCTCAGAGCAGGGTTCATTGTCGTCTGTCTGACACCTAGCCTTTGATCATACCATCAGGCATTACCCCAGGAAAGAGCAAATTGCTCCTGGGTGGTATTGCTCGCTGGATCGTAGGTACGCACTAACCCCCGAGCTATGATAAGGCCACAATAAATTGGATGGGGTTCGTACCTTTTGCATATGCCATTTAATATCTCCAGTGGAAATGCTTGAGGATGTTTTCGGTCATGAATCGTAATTTTGGGAAGCTGTTCTGTTGGATGTGAGATATATTTGAAAAGCATCCAATTGACTCCACGGGCCTCACCCACTTTTTGAACTTTCCAACCTGCATTTGTCCCAGTGGCACATCCTCCATTCTGGACTTACTAATGATGAATTTTCCTACCAATTCCTCCTGTTCCTCTTCTGCTCAATAGGTTCATCTGACCATATGCTTGTGAGAGCCAAACATCTCTCTGGCTATTGTCAAAGAGCTGCCTCAGCACCGTAGAGTGAGACAGTTCACTGAAGATGACTGACAGGGACTGCAAGCTTCCCTCTCATGTCAAGACTCGTCCTTCATTTCCACCTCTCCTGATATTAATACTGTTGTGAATCCTTCCATACAAGTTTGCTTTCCATTATTCACAGATTTAAACATCTTGTCTGCAGTTATCATACCTATACGTCCCTGGAACACAGAATCCTGTGGTGAGGCAGTTGCCTTCAAACAACTGACCTTCTCTTCCTGGAAGACAATTCCAACCAAGGTAACCTCAGATCATTCCACAAAGCATGGAACAGTTGTGTGTGTCACTCACATAAAAGCCAGAAAACAACATCTGGCCAACCTCAAGGCTGACTCCCAAACCTGTGTCCTCCGTCAAAGACATGATGGCACCTTGTCAAGTCTGTCTATGGTGTATGCTCCCCTCCGTCCTTCCCTCATTAAAATGGCACCAGCCGACTCCACTCACGAGAAGGTCAAATGCCTCAATTCTGTGATTGCTTCCAAATTTTGTGTACCCACCGCTCACCCTATCTCGTACCCAACTGCTCCTGGATAATGTGTGTTTGATCTCTTTGGAAGGTGAAGTGGATTATTCTGTGACAGGCCCAGACAGCATTAGTGTATGTGTCCTAAAAACCTGCTCTGCTGCTCTTGCTCAGCCTCTAACTGCTCTGTTCACTCAATCATTCTCTCTAGGTCAGTTTCCATCCACCTGGAAGTTAGCCAACATCACCACAATACACAAAGATGTTGCAAAAATGGATCCTCTTAACTACAGGCCTATGAACTTGCTCCCAGTTGTAAGCAGGTCATGGAATCTTATGATTGCAGTTGACATCAAATCCTTCCTTTTCTCCAAAGTTTCAGATTCAGATCATCAATTTGGTTTCAGACCAGGTCACTCCACCTTGGACATGTTGTTCCTATTCTCCCAACAATGAATGGAAGCCCTTGATCTCAAACTTGAGATCAGGATCGTCTCTCTGACACATCTAGAGTATTTGATATAGTCTGGCACCCTACCTTGATCTCCAAACTTTCTGCTTTATGGCATCCGAGGCCAACTCTCTCATGGCTCATTGATTTCCTACACTCTCAAATTCAGCATGTACCTTTTGCTGGGTCCTCTCATCGACTCTCCCTTTCAAGACTGAAGTGCTCCAAGGCACTGTCTTGATCACAGTATTGTTATTCATCTTCATCAATGATCTTTCTGTATCCCTGGAAATTTGCCTAGCTCTTTGCTGATTATTCGACACTCTGCCGTACCATCTGTCATCCCTCAGATCGGCAAGCAACAGCTCGTTACTCTCTGCAGATCTGGATAAATCACAAGGTGGTCCAACAGTGGAACATGTCTTTCAACCCTGACAATTCTCTCACTCTCACTATGTTTCTCCAAAAGGACCGTGTGGAACCCCCCCCCCCATCTACTTTCTCATCTATATGGGCAGACAGAAGCCTCTTTCCTCTCTGCAGACCTTGATAGAATCAGGAGCTCATCCAACACTTGGAATATGTCTTTCAACCCTGACAAATCCCGTACACTCAGACTGTTTCTTCGAAAGACAGTCTGGCAAACCCTCCTATCTACTTCCCAATCAAACTACTTGAAGAGGTTGTCACACAAACTTTTTTGCCTCACCATCAACCATGGTCTTTCTTGGGAGACAATGTTTCACGATGGCTCCAAAGCCAGTCAGCGACTGGGCATCCTCCATCGTGCAAGGTCTTTTCTTGGCCAATCTTATCTTTTGACAACCTACAAGGCCTTCATTCAGAGCTTGATGGAGTACTGCTCTCCCCTCTGGGCTGGCACCCCAGCCTTACACCTTGCCTTTCTTGATGCCATGGAAAGCAAGGTCCTCAAAATCATTGGGCCTCTCCCACGATGAAGCTGAGTGTCTGGGTCTGTGACTTTCAAATTACAGACAGGTTGGTTACCTCTCTGTAACCTACCACTCTTTTTGGTCACGTCCTCTCTGCCCTCTCTTGTCCCTGTCCCCCCAGGTTTCCGTGGGGTTACACGGTCTGCCAGTACCCCTCTTTTTGTAAACTCACAAAATCCAGGCTCACTGCTCACCTTCATTAATTTGTTCTTCTTTTCTCTCACATGTGGAATCAACTTCCCATTTGTTCAGTCTCATTCCTCCCTCCAGATCTTCAAGACTGTGTTCACTCCTACCTCAGGTTATGCCCCGTCCATACTCATGATCTCTTCTACCCCAAATGACCCATTTCCCAAGCATTCTCTTTTCCAGGTTGGTGTGACTCTTACCTCTTTCCCGCACCTCTTTTTTGTTTTTGGTGTCGGTTAGTTTGTTCTTTTTCTGCTTCATCCTCCCTTTCCTCTTCCTCTTCTTGCTGTGCTTCAGCTTGTGTGCAGTTTGTTCACCCCCATGTTCCTTCTCTCACTTCCCTTGATCTCACTCTCGCTCTGCTGTTGGTGTTTCCCCTTTCCATTTTGTTCCCTTACATTCTGCTCGAGCTCTTCCAGGAGCCTCGATCATGTATACAAAAAACTAAATCCCTTGTGTTTCTGGAATCGACCAAAACCATGCGATGACATTTGAGTTATTAGAACCAATAAGATTTTACTGATTTATGGTTGTGCAAACCGAACCAATCGTGGTAAATAGCATCATTGTATATTACATGTTTGTTTGTTTTTCTCTTTAGGACTATGCGTTAGATATTTGGTGTAGCTATCAAATTCTGCTGTTGCAACCTTTATGTTTTTAGCCTGAAAGTAATTCTTTTGAGTAAAGCTGATGATTTGATTCGCCGGAGCTGGCTGCATAGCATGATGAAAATCATAGCCTGGAATCATCTTGAGAACCGAACAGTGTGAGTGGCAGTGCTGTCATACAGTGCCAGAGTCACACACGTTCGACACTGTATCAAACTCTTGATTGCACTGTACATACCACAGCATGACCTGCCATTCTGTACACCAGCCAAATGCTGTAAGTGACATGCAAATGCTGATGTCATATTGTAACTTCCATGTGTATCTGGTCCAAAGCGATTTGGGAAACGATTCCTTAATAAGAGGCGGCTTGAGACTAAGGTTGGGCTAAACGGAGCGGAATCGACGGCATAACACCACAACGAACAAGATCTTTTCTGCACAAGGAAGGAGAAATCCTCAGGATGAAGCTGGACTCCATTGCTTATTTGAAGAGAAAATTGTAAAATTAAAACACTACAATTATCAATCAAAATTATAAGTAGTAGCTGATTCTCAGTTACTGGGAAGGATTCATTAAGCACTTGCGTCAATTAATTGAAGACGTCTTTTTGAACACATTTTTCTGTGTCCCTTTTAAATGCTTCTCGGGTGACCTGATCAAGTAGTGCATGAATGAGTCAATAATTTGAGCCAGACAGCACCGGAAACAAAGATTATGAATTGCAGCTACAAAAATGGCTGTTACGATGCTTCGAATAGGTCTGAGCTGATGCTTGGAAATGATGCTTAGAACAGAGTGGATGCTTTCAAAAGATCACAGAAACAGGTATGTGGTGTCATTATATCTCTGTTGTCCATTTTCTCATCACAATACAAAACTGTAGGCCATCATTCTTTCATTCATTTCGTATACACTCTACAGCACGTGGCGACTGGGTGCATATGGTGGTGTGGCTGGGCCACTGATGTATGCTGGGAGCGTGGCTGGGCTGCTGATGCAATGCTCCTGTAGGTTAGAGCAGGAATTTGTATTTGTTCAGGGTGCTGGCGATAGCTTGCCTCCTCTTCATGAAGGACACCACGCCGATTTGTGACGTCCACCAACTAATTCCAGGAGACGGAACGCCCGGTTTAACGTCAATCCGAGGGGATGACACAAACAATGATGTATCACCCTGTATGTAAAGCACCAGGATGACAGTTTATAGCTGTGTCGGGATTTTAACCCAGGCTGACAACTCCGAGGCGAGTGCACATACCTCTGACGGCCGAGGCTATCTTTCCTGCAATCCGACTGCAGGTCATGACTCTTGGGGGAAAAAACATTGGGCAACCAAAAAAATGCACCGCTATAACCATTTAAGAATTCGAGGATTCAAACACGGAGTGGGGGAGGAAGAAGTAGAGACTTGGACAACCATTAAGGCGTCTCAGCAAGCAAGACTGTTTATCTTAAATGCATTAAAATGGACTAGCTTCGGGACAAAACCATCAGGCCATTAAATGCTAACAGACTAAACAAGTACATCCATAGCTCCCTACTTTACACAGACACTTTTTTTTTTATCATCCCCATGTTATGTTCTGCTGTAACCGTGAATATTTCCCAATGTCAGAGACTTTCCTATATGGATTCCTCTGGTGTAATTCATTATGGAGAACGTCAGCTAGGTCATCACGTGATCACTTCTTAGATGATTAAAGCACTCTTTTTTTATGTAGAATCTTTCTCTCTTGTTTTTTTTTTTGTTTTTGTTGTTTTTTTATACAGAGTATTTAGTCTCAGAGAAGAGCGAAATGACAGATTGGTGACGTTGACAGCGATGGAGCACAAGGGAGTTGGCATACGAGGGAAGACGAGAATGGGAGAAGGAATAACGCAGACAGCATACGTATAGGGACATCCAGACAGAAAGGACAAAGGAACCGGATGGGCTGGGTGCAAGGAACATGTAAGCGGACAAACAGGGTAAATGTGGAAAATTGAATGGAAGAGGAAGTCAGTGAGAATGGGAAAGATTGGCAATATAGGAATAGGAGGTAACCTGAGATGGCGACGGCTTGCCATTTTAAAGGAGTTGAAAGAAGCGTATGATTGGAGAAACTCAGTCGTGTGAATCTGTAGGAGAATAGAGAGACTACGGTTGAGGTAAGCAATTAGCCTAGATTTTGGGGGCGGTAAAAAGGTTTGGGTTGCTATGTCCCCTTTCTACAATATCGCAATATTTAAGTATTTTTTCAACATGTAAGAACTTATGATAACAACCAAAAAATTTTACATCGAAATATTTTCAATCAATAATGTAATACCAGAAGGAGTTTGATTAAAAAAAAATTTTTATAAAAGGACGATGACTCGATGGAGGTGTATAACAATGTTACATTCATGTATCTTTAAATTATTTTCAAAATCATATTTACTGTGATGATTGCTTCCTGGTATTTCGTTATGGTTACAACTTATCAGCTTGATAACATCAGATCGCTTTGCCTATCTGACAGGAAGCAGAGTGTACTGATACCTGTATTTCCAGCAAGGGTGTCGGCAAAATCTGGATTTGAGCATTATATCTCATATATATAACTAGAATGGGCACTCTTTGGAGTGCATACCTCCACCAGGCTGAACAGTCACGTTTGTATCGCACTCATAGGCTGGATCTGGATCTGGATCCGGACCTTAACCAAAATCGAATTGATTTATTTTTGTCACCTACCCAACTTCTTCTCTAGTTTTCATAACTTGTCCACAACGTTTTGAGCTATTGTGCGATTTATCGTTTTGGCCCCATCTCTCAATGGTGAAGAATCACATGAATTAAAAGAAATTCTCACATCTGAATCCGGATCTTCACCAAAATCGAATCAATTCGTCCTTGTCAAACCAAACTTTTTGAGATATCCTGCTCACAAACAACAGACAGACAGACAGACAGACAGGGGTGGAAACATCCCTCATGCACCTTCCGTGGTCGAGGTAATAATACTTCATCCTGCATAATATTAACAATCAAGACTCAGTGATGATCTTCATCATTTGTTTCAGTTTAATTTCTAGTTTTGAATCTCTGCAACATGTAAATGAATTCCCTGCGATCGTGAAAACATATATAGACTAGTTTTGATAAGTATTCTTCTCTTGCGTATGGCTGCTTAGCTGCCGGGGTAGCTATCATTTGTTGGAAGGGCAACTGTGTCGCTGATGCAGTGCCCCTCTACCAGTACACACTGTACTCATTTTGCCGACCTCGGAAGGATGAAGGGCTGAGTCAGCCCCATGGTGTATTAATTCAGCGGCCACGGGGCTTGAACTCAGGCCCACTCAGGACCCTAGGATCCCAAGCCGCCACCCTAACCACTAAGCCAACACCAGGCTCCAGTTTTGATAATTTAAGGCTAATTTTGGTTCTGGCTTGGGTTAGGTGAAATAATTTTGATAAGCTAATGTCGTTCTTTGGAAAAAAAAATATCCGTGGTGGAGTTAAGTGAAAAACAAATGTAAGCAATTGATCAAATTTCCTATATTAATTAAAAGTTTGTATTGTTTCTTGTTTCAAGTTGTGATACTTAAAATTTTGCTGACATTCCCATTTTAGTAGGTGTATAGATTATAATTACATAAAACGATTTTCTTTTCGAGCTGTAAGGGTAAAGTAGATAAACCGTGTTAATAATGGAGATTTGGGTGAATTCTCTTTTTACCTGGGACCTAGTCCACAAGATCTTGGCGTTGCTGTTGTTGTTGTTGTTGTTGTTATCCCCGCCAACCAACGAAGTTGGCGGGGGATATAGAAATGCGTTCCGTCCGTCCGTCACATTTCGCTTCTGGAGCTTAACTACAAATCCCCTCAAGATATATTTACGAATTGGTACACATATCAAGCAAGTGGTGAACCGGGTGTAGTGGCGTGCGCCTGTAATCCGGCTACTCGGAGGCTTGGGTTGGAGGATCGCTTGAGGACGGGAGCTCTGCGCTGGGCCGTGCTATGAGAGGGTGTAGGGCAGCCCGGAATCATGGCGAAACCCAATCCTTATCCCTGTGTCGTAAGAGGCGACCAGGGTTGCGTCAGGAAGGGCATCCGGCGTAAAACATATGCCAAATCAGTATGCGGATCATAACGGATGATCGCTGTGGGCACCCCTAACGGGAGCAGCCGAAAGAGCAACAACACATCAAGCAAGTGATGAACTGGTGCCTTTTGATATTTCGAGATTTCCCAAAAAAAAATTCTGTCACTTTCCATGGAAACAAGTTGGGTATTAAGAAATAATTGAGGTTAACCTTTGTTTCCAGAGCATAGTTGCAAAACTATTAACTATTTCTTTTGAAATTTGGTACACACATCAATAATAAATTGAACTGGTGCCTTTTGCTACTTGTCCTCATTTACTAATGGCAGGGGATATCGAAGACTTTGTCTTCACGATGCTAGTTGTTGTTGTTTGGGTTCTTGTTGGGGGTCGATTTTTGAAATGTGCACACATTGTTTGGACAGCCACTGGACCACACCACACCTTAGCTTGACCGCACCCACCATAGCACCCAGACAAATGATATGGCGCCATCTTGTTTTTCTGGTAGGCTTAACAATTAGGCCCGTTAGGCTCTGCTGATTATAATTATACACTGTCCGGCTTTGTTGCATCAAATTTCCATTGGCTTTGTTTGGGTTGAGTGGCGAATCACGATGAGGGACCCCGAAAAATCGAATCATGTCAAATAAAATTATTATTAAGGTTTAATGAAGCCCGTATGCGCCTCCCTAAAAAATGTGCGTTATGTAATTTTGAACGGCCCCACATTGGAGAGAAACAATCTGTGACTGTGTGACAATCAGATCGTTCTGACAAAACTGACGAATCAACTCTTTTAAGAATGCTTTAGATGCGGCGTTTCCCAAATCGGGCCCCTTACTGGATTTTAAAACCAATTCACTCGCGGCTTAATGGCGAGTCCTGTACCCGAATGACACGTACAGGTTTTTCTGAACAAAGGTTTATTGTTTATTACCACAGAGAGAGCGGGAGGATGAAAGAAGGGGATAGGGACACATGCACACGAATGCACGCACGCAAGCACACGCACGCACGCACACACACATCCGTGACAAAACTGAGGTAAGAGATATAAAGGTAAATCCCCTGTTCAAAATCAATCTGAATGTTATCCATCTAATCCTATCATTGACATGGTAACAGGGACAGAGACGGCACACAAGTGAATGAGACAGTTTAGAACAATGTAATCTGAGCTATGGGTAATGTTTTTTTATTTATTCTCAGACCTCTTTCACCACATGACATGTGAGACATGAGTAATGATGAGGGAGTTGAGTGGACAGAGAAGGTTGAAAAAAATATATATATATATACAGTGGAACGCCTCATTTGGACCAAACCAAGGAACTTGGCCAAAAGTGGTCCGCTTGAGGGGTGGTCCCCTTCGCCGGTTTCCACCATTTGGGTAGGTCTTCAGGTAAGATGTACAACTTCCTTAATACATTTATTCTAAATTGAATAACTTAAGTGGAACAACTGTTTGTACAGGATTTCACATTCATATTTCACGTTCACGTACTGTAATTTATTCACAGAAACAGACAGACAGAAACAGTAATTTTGATTATTCACAGAAAGTCTTTTGGATTATTCACGAATAAAATTTTGATTATTCACAGAAAGTCTTTTGATTATCACGGAAACAGTAATTTTGATTATTATTGTGCAACGTTGAAAAAAGAGTCCAGGGTGCGCGTGCCTCAGCGGATGATGTGCAGATTCAGCGATACCATTCTGTAGTTTGTCGACGGTGGTCCAGTAAATGTCACGAGATTCTTGACAGAAGATGCTGCCTTGTTTTGCCATACGTCCATTACTTCTCACGTGGTAATTGTTGGCTCCTGCACGTCATCGTCGTCGTCGTCAATGTCTTTGTTATCAGCGTCACCGTTGTCAGTGATAAACTCAGCATCACGTCGTCATGGACTTGATTCATTTCATTGTTCTCGCATTTTCGTGGGAACGTCTGCATCGCAGTTTAATGTAGTCATCAACCAGTCCGTCGTCAAACTGTAATGTTCTTGCATTCTTTTGAGCAGATCGGCGAGTGGGATATTCGTCTTCGTCGTCGCCTCAACCGCGTCGTCGCCTCTCAACGCGGTCGTCGGCCCTCAACCGCGTCGTCGCCGAAACCACAACCGAACGAAACAAGACCACTGTGGATTCTCTGACTTGGCTGTAGCCTGTGCGATCCACGTGCAGTGCATCGTAGACAGTGACACACTTTTTTAAATCGTTCACGGCGTCGGTGTCGTCTGGCTGACAGCGGTCCATTTTAGCCGAAGACAGTCCGTACGAGTTGTTTTCTATACGTTGCTTTAATCGTGCGAATGATCCCTTGGTCGAGAGTGGAGACTCGAAGTGGTGTCAGGAAAGAACACAACTCCACATTCGAGAGTCGAGGTTGGGGTGGCACGTTGCATTGTCCAGGAAGACGATGACATTTCTTTGCTGCCGTTGCATTTTCTCGTTGAACATGTTGCATCCACTCCTTGAGAGCCCTGACGTCATCCAGGCCTCTTGTTTGATCTCTAGATGACCGGGAGAACTATGCTTGTCGAGATTGCGGAAACACGAGGCTTGGCAGATTTCCCGATGATAAGCGTTCTCTGGAATTCACCGACCATGTTGACGAGGAAAGCAGCAGCCAAACGTTCCTTCGATTGCTTCGCCGCCTTTACACTCCGTCCCTCCAACACGGTGTGTTCTGTCTGGCATCGCACGGTAAAACATCCCACTCTCGTCGAGATTGACGATGTCTTTGGGTCGTATCGTGCGATTATTGTCGGTACACGCTTGGTCCAGTTTGTCGAACTGCTTACTTGAGAAACACAGGCCGATTCCCACAGGAATTTGGCAGAGTTAATGTTGTGGCGTGCTATGAATCAAGGATAAGCAACCGTTGGATGCCGTGAAATCTACTCGGGAACTTTTCAAGTGACCCGTGTGAATCCATGGCGTGCTCTTTTATCATCGAAAACCGCTGACAGCACAATTCAATGCTCGAACGCGACTACCACGACCACGTCATTTCGTCGATATTTTGATTTTCTTGAACTTTGAAGCGTTTCTTTCTGATTGGAGCAATTTTCTGTATGCTGTCATGATTCGGGCTTTTTCTCTTCAATATGCGCTGAACCTGTGACTTGCTGACACCGTACTCAACTGCGAGGTTACGCTGAGACTTGATTTTGTCACTCTGTATGATCTTGACCTTCCATACCGCCGCAACTCTTTGTTGGGAGTTTTTTGAGCGTGGCAGATCGTGGAAAGAAGCGAATGGAAATCTGTGACATCTGAGCATGGAAGCACGGAACTTAAGGAGCCGAAGCAGCAGAGGCGGGTTTTCACTAATTGGATGACTGTAAAATTCTGTCCAATCACCGCGATTTCATTGGGTAAAGGTAATTGTTTCCGATTTCATTATCACGATCTGTGATCATCTGGAGAATGTCTTTTTGGAAACGGTTTTGTTTGCAATTATGTGTCGCGCTTGCCCAGTCCAAAAGAGCTTTGTATATGCTCGGATACTCAAGGGAAACAAATGTCCGCACCTAATGACACTGGTCCGCTTGAGAGTTCAAATCTGCTTCAAGGGACCTGGTAATATGGTGGTCCGTGGCCCGAACCAGGGGTGGTCCCCTTAGCCGATCAGTCCAATTGTACTAAAATAGATAGGAATTTCTGAAGGGACTGGAGAAGAAGTGGCCGCGGATGAAGAGGTGTCCGCTTACCCGGTTGTGGTCCACGGTGGTTTCCCACTGTATATATATATATATATATATAAATATATTATATATATATATATAATATTATTTATATATATATATATATGTATATGTGTAGTGTATATATATATGTATAGTGTATATATATATTATATAATTGTTATATATAATGTTATTATATAATATATTATATATATATATATATATATATATATATATATATAAATATATATATATATATATATATATACAGTGTCCCAAAAAATAATTACTCACTCTTTTAAATGATAATAATGCATT
>CM068956.1:155148003-155160685 GCA_035128595.1 Eptatretus atami | reverse complement strand
TATATATTATATATATATATATATATAATATATATATATATATATATATTATTGTTCACGAATTTGGAATTTGATTGCACACAACAAACAGGTTGCTTTAGTCAGCTATGTCGATAAGTGCCTTGTTCCCTAGATAGCTCACCTTTCATTGTTTTAAATGTTCAGAAATCGATTAGATGCGCTGCGGATCGATTTAATAGTTAGGGAACGACCAATGGAGACATCCCTCCCCCTCTTCTGCGAAGAGGAAGAAGAACCCTGTCCGTCCCGTGACTCATGATGTCAACAACTCCCTCCCACCCATGGTTGAGCGGGGGATGGATCACAAGGCATGAGTCACGCCGGGCGCGGGGGAGGGGGGGCGGAGAAGGATAAGGACGAGATCCTTTCTTTGTTCTTGAGGAGTAAGCTTTTTGCTTCGGCAGAGAGTAGTCGTTCAGCAGACCTTCGGGTCCTGTTTGGCTTGGGTTAGGGTTGAGGCCTTCGGAAGCTTTTTGCTTCGGCTGGCTCAGTGAGCTTCGGCTGCGCCTGGCTCGGGAGAGGCTTTTGGAGGCTTTTTGCTTTGGTGGTTCAGTGGGCCTTCGGCTTCTGCTTGGCTCGGTAGACTTCTTGGAGAGCTGCTTTTGTTTTTGGAAGAAAAGTCGAGCCGGTTGCTGGCTCGAGCTGCGAATGGTGGCTTCTTCTTCTTTTGGTTCGTGGAGCTCTTTGTTCTCCATTTTGGTTCCAGGCTTGGTCGCGACTCATCGACCTCTTCTTGGAGGTGGTTCCTTGGGGAAGCGCGCATCGACGGGAAGGATCGGCGCCTCGACTCACCAGCACGTGTTGAGAAGCGCGGGAGCAATTCGCGGGAGCTCGGGAGGATCGCAGCTCACGGCGATTGGATCCAGCTCGCCTCTCGCTGGAGCCCGGGTCCAAAAAACTTGAAGACCACACGAGGTGGAGAGGTTCGAGATAGGCTCTGGGTTTCAGCTCACCCTGTCCTCCGAGCTAGAGCTCGTTATTTAAGGCCTCTGCCACCATTTCTTGGGTGTGTGTGTGTGTGTGTGTGTGTGTGTGTGCATGCGTACGTGTGTCCGTGGGCCCGTCTAATAAGTAGGAAATTGTTTAAGTGCTTTGTGTCTGTAAATGTTTGCATCGCATTTCGTAAAGTCGGTATAGTTCTGCTATTACGTGCTTCCCTAGTTCCCCATTATAATTAATAAATACCCCAATTGTTTAGTGTTTTCAGCTCGTCGCTCGATTCTTTCATTGACTGAGAATTTTCGTGTGTTGGGAGTTAGAAAGCCGTTGGTTTGCCGTAAAAGGGGGACATTTTGGACCGACGGTTCTCGGCGATTAAGCCGCTCGGAATCGCGCACGGACAGGCTCGCCTCGGCGGTTTGTTCCGTACGAGTTCCGTCGAGGGTGGAATACCCGGTAGTTGGACCACGTGGGTATTTAGGTACATTGAAGATTGGCAATCGACCCTACCCCACATGATCTGCCCATTGGCGCATTTCAGTTCTTGTACAAGACCCGTCACTCGGACTTATCCGGGCGGCGATCTATATTCCGGGCGATCGTCGGGCCGACTGGACTTGCGGCTCCATTCAGAGCGGTCGGTTGGTGGCCGACCCCTCGGCCATAAACATAATATATATATATATAGTTATATATATATATATATATATCGTGAAAGTATTAGCAGTGTATAGGAGTCAAGGATAGAACAACGGCATGGTACACTTTACACTTTGTGATCGGTCGTTCACCATGCCGGCTCCATTGCTGGTCGTGCAAGTGGCCAAATGCGTAACAAATGCCAAGCGAATGCGGGAAGAGAGCTCCTTATCAAGGCTGTAGTCATTTGATACAATGCTGCCAAGATATGAAGCTCTACAACAGGAAGTCATTTATCTTTCAACAAGTTATTTGGCTTGTATCTGGCCTGGTTGGAGCTGGTTGGTCTTACAAGTATTAAATTGAAAGACCGAAAGCGGTGAACCGCCTTGTTGACATTGGGTTAGTAAGTCGTGCCTGCAGTACAATGTGACTGACAAAAGCGTGCCTCAATTTCTGGTCTTTTCCATTAAACTAGTCAGCGTGTGGTGATATGGTGCCCAAGATGCTGAAATGCTGCATTGTAAATGGAGCTCTGGAATTTGCCCCCATTTCTCATTTGCTGTCTCCTCAGCAAACACACACTGTGACAAAGCACATCTCCACTGGCTCATGCAGGCAGCATCTAGCTCTAGCTGACCACAGCTTGGCCACTCGAGTTTGCGCTTTGGTTTATTGCTTGTTTTTACCCTCAGCCCGAATTGGGCTAAGGGGTATTGTCGTCACAGGCGTTGTCCGGGCGTCCGGGCGTTCCGTCCGGGCGTCTGTCAACTTTTGGTTTCCGTCAATTTCGAAGAGACGCCTTGTCCGATTAAATCCATTTTTGCAGGGTATGTTGGGGTTGAGTCGAGGAAGGTTCCTTTCGAAAATGGGCAACGCTGCTTTTTAATGTGGCCTCCATGGCAGCCATCTTGAAATTGGTTTCCATCGATTTCGAGGAGAACGCCTTGTCCGATTAAATCCATTTTTGCAGGGTGTGTTGGGGTTGAGTAGAGGAAGGTTCCTTTCGATAATGAGTTGAGCGCAATTTGATTCTCGGCTAGGCCACCAGGGGGCCAAAACTGAAAACCTAGAAATGGCTATTTCTCTTGAACGAATGGCTGGATCATCGCCAAATTTTTATCACATCTATATCTGATGAGGATACATGATATATAACCCGGGTTTTTGATTTGACCTACTTTTCAAGGTCACAGAGGTAATAGGTTATACTTCGGTGTTCGGGGCGTCCGTCAACTTTTGGTTTCCGTCAATTTCGAGGAGAACGCCTTGTCAGATTAAATCCATTTTTGCAGGGTATGTTGGGGTTGAGTAGAGGAAGGTTCCTTTCGAAAATGGGCGCGCTGCGATTTTCAATGTGGCCTCCATGGCAGCCATCTTGAAATTGGTTTCCGTCGATTTCGAGAGAACGCCTTGTCCGATTAAATCCATTTTTGCAGGGTGTGTTGGGGTTGAGTAGAGGAAGGTTCCTTTCGAAAATGGGCACGCTGTGATTTTCAGTGTGGCCGCCACGGCAGTCGTCTTGAAATTGGTTTTCGTCAATTTCGAGAACGGCTTGGCTTGTCCGATTAAATGCATTTTTGCAGTGTGTGTGTTGGAGTTGAGTAGAGGGAGGTTCCTTTCGAAAATGGGCGCGCTGCGATTTTCACGAGCCGCCACGGTAGCCATCTTGAAGTCTGATTGATTTTCGATATATGACGTCCAACGTGCTCTAACTGACTGCATCATCGTGATATCACTGTCTTCCTTTTACAATGCATGGGCTGAGGGGTTACGCCCGCTTTGCGGAGCTATTTTTTAGTCAAGTCACATTAAGGTGCAGCATGAGCATGCACCAAATGAGATTACGGTCAATGCTGCAATCAGCACCACACATTGCACACACGATGCGCACGCCCATTGCACGCATGATCTTTCACCAGGCACTGGTGGAGTGACTGCCATTTACACTGTGAAGTGTTAATCCACCAGAATACTCCAATAACTGATGCTGCTGCTGCTCAGAGCCAGGGTTCATTGTCGTCTGTCTGACACCTAGCCTTTGATCATACCATCAGGCATTACCCCAGGAAAGAGCAAATTGCTCCTGGGTGGTATTGCTCGCTGGATCGTAGGTACGCACTAACCCCCGAGCTATGATAAGGCCACAATAAATTGGATGGGGTTCGTACCTTTTGCATATGCCATTTAATATCTCCAGTGGAAATGCTTGAGGATGTTTTCGGTCATGAATCGTAATTTTGGGAAGCTGTTCTGTTGGATGGTGAGATATATTTGAAAAGCATCCAATTGACTCCACGGGCCTCACCCACTTTTTGAACTTTCCAACCTGCATTTGTCCCAGTGGCACATCCTCCATTCTGGACTTACTAATGATGAATTTTCCTACCAATTCCTCCTGTTCCTCTTCTGCTCAATAGGTTCATCTGACCATATGCTTGTGAGAGCCAACATCTCTCTGGCTATTGTCAAAGAGCTGCCTCAGCACCGTAGAGTGAGACAGTTCACTGAAGATGACTGACAGGGACTGCAAGCTTCCCTCTCATGTCAAGACTCGTCCTTCATTTCCACCTCTCCTGATATTAATACTGCTTGTGAATCCTTCCATACAAGTTTGCTTTCCATTATTCACAGATTTAAACAATCTTGTCTGCAGTTATCATACCTATACGTCCCTGGAACACAGAATCCTGTGGTGAGGCAGTTGCCTTCAAACAACTGACCTTCTCTTCCTGGAAGACAATTCCAACCAAAGGTAACCTCAGATCATTCCACAAAGCATGGAACAGTTGTGTGTGTCCACTCACATAAAAGCCAGAAAACAACATCTGGCCAACCTCAAGGCTGAACTCCCAAACCTGTGTCCTCCGTCAAAGACATGATGGCACCTTGTCAAGTCTGTCTATGGTGTATGCTCCCCCTCCGTCCCTTCCCTCACTTAAAATGGCACCACAGCCGACTCCACTCACGAGAAGGTCAAATGCCTCAATTCTGTGATTGCTTCCAAATTTTGTGTACCCAACCGCTCACCCTACCCTCTCGTACCCAACTGCTCCTGGATAATGTGTGTTTGATCTCTTTGGAAGGTGAAGTGGATTCAAATTCTGTGACAGGCCCAGACAGCATTAGTGTATGTGTCCTAAAAACCTGCTCTGCTGCTCTTGCTCAGCCTCTAACTGCTCTGTTCACTCAATCATTCTCTCTAGGTCAGTTTCCATCCACCTGGAAGTTAGCCAACATCACCACAATACACAAAGATGTTGCAAAAATGGATCCTCTTAACTACAGGCCTATGAACTTGCTCCCAGTTGTAAGCAAGGTCATGGAATCTTATGATTGCAGTTGACATCAAATCCTTCCTTTTCTCCAAAGTTTCAGATTTCAGATCATCAATTTGGTTTCAGACCAGGTCACTCCACCTTGGACATGTTGTTCCTATTCTCCCAACAATGAATGGAAGCCCTTGATCTCAAACTTGAGATCAGGATCGTCTCTCTGGACACATCTAGAGTATTTGATATAGTCTGGCACCCTACCTTGATCTCCAAACTTTCTGCTTATGGCATCCGAGGCCAACTCCTCTCATGGCTCATTGATTTCCTACACTCTCAAATTCAGCATGTACCTTTTTGCTGGGTCCTCTCATCGACTCTCCCTTTCAAGACTGAAGTGCTCCAAGGCACTGTCTTGATCACAGTATTGTTATTCATCTTCATCAATGATCTTTCTGTATCCCTGGAAATTCCTGCCTAGCTCTTTGCTGATTATTCGACACTCTGCCGTACCATCTGTCATCCCTCAGATCGGCAAGCAACAGCCTCGTTACTCTCTGCAGATCTGGATAAAATCACAAGGTGGTCCAACATGTGGAACATGTCTTTCAACCCTGACAATTCTCTCACTCTCACTATGTTTCTCCAAAAGGACCGTGTGGAACCCCCCCCCCCCCCATCTACTTTCTCATCTATATGGGCAGACAGAAGCCTCTTTCCTCTCTGCAGACCTTGATAGAATCAGGAGCTCATCCAACACTTGGAATATGTCTTTCAACCCTGACAAATCCCGTACACTCAGACTGTTTCTTCGAAAGAACAGTCTGGCAAACCCTCCTATCTACTTCCCAATCAAACTACTTGAAGAGGTTGTCACACAAACTTTTTTGCCTCACCATCAACCATGGTCTTTCTTGGGGAGACAATGTTTCCACGATGGCCTCCAAAGCCAGTCAGCGACTGGGCATCCTCCATCGTGCAAGGTCTTTTCTTGGCCAATCTTATCTTTTGACAACCTACAAGGCCTTCATTCAGAGCTTGATGGAGTACTGCTCTCCCCTCTGGGCTGGCACCCCAGCCTTACACCTTGCCTTTCTTGATGCCATGGAAAGCAAGGTCCTCAAAATCATTGGGCTCTCCCACGATGAAGCTGAGTGTCTGGGTCTGTGACTTTCAAATTACAGACAGGTTGGTTACCTCTCTGTAACCTACCACCTCCTTTTTGGTCACGTCCTCTCTGCCCTCTCTTGTCCCTGTCCCTCCCAGGTTTCCGTGGGGTGTACACGGTCTGCCAGTACCCCTCTTTTTGTAAACTCACAAAATCCAGGCTCACTGCTCACCTTCATTAATTTGTTCTTCTTTTCTCTCACATGTGGAATCAACTTCCCCATTTGTTCAGTCTCATTCCTCCCTCCAGATCTTCAAGACTGCTGTTCACTCCTACCTCAGGTTATGCCCCGTCCATACTCATGATCTCTTCTACCCCAAATGACCCCATTTCCCAAGCATTCTCTTTTTCCAGGTTGGTGTGACTCTTACCTCTTTCCCGCACCTCTTTTTTGTTTGTTTGGTGTCGGTTAGTTTGTTCTTTTTCTGCTTCATCCTCCCTTTCCTCTTCCTCTTCTTGCTGTGCTTCAGCTTGTGTGCAGTTTGTTCACCCCCATGTTTCCTTCTCTCACTTCCCTTGATCTCACTCTCGCTCTGCTGTTGGTGTTTCCCCCTTTCCATTTTGTTCCCTTACATTCTGCTCGAGCTCTTCCAGGAGCCTCGATCATGTATACAAAAAACTAAATCCCTTGTGTTTCTGGAATCGACCAAAACCATGCGATGACATTTGAGTTATTAGAACCCAATAAGATTTTACTGATTTATGGTTGTGCAAACCGAACCAATCGTGGTAAATAGCATCATTGTATATTACATGTTTGTTTGTTTTTCTCTTTAGGACTATGCGTTAGATATTTGGTGTAGCTATCAAATTCTGCTGTTGCAACCTTTATGTTTTTAGCCTGAAAGTAATTCTTTTGAGTAAAGCTGATGATTGTGATTCGCCGGAGCTGGCTGCATAGCATGATGAAAATCATAGCCTGGAATCATCTTGAGAACCGAACAGTGTGAGTGGCAGTGCTGTCATACAGTGCCAGAGTCACACACGTTCGACACTGTATCAAACTCTTGATTGCACTGTACATACCACAGCATGACCTGCCATTCTGTACACCAGCCAAATGCTGTAAGTGACATGCAAATGCTGATGTCATATTGTAACTTCCATGTGTATCTGGTCCAAAGCGATTTGGGAACACGATTCCTTAATAAGAGGCGGCTTGAGACTAAGGTTGGGCTAAACGGAGCGGAATCGACGGCATAACACCACAACGACAAGATCTTTTCTGCACAAGGAAGGAGAAATCCTCAGGATGAAGCTGGACTCCATTGCTTATTTGAGAGAAAATTGTAAAATTAAAACACTACAATTATCAATCAAAATTTATAAGTAGTAGCTGATTCTCAGTTACTGGGAAGGATTCATTAAGCACTTGCGTCAATTAATTGAGACGTCTTTTGAACACATTTTTCTGTGTCCCTTTTAAATGCTTCTCGGGTGACCTGATCAAGTAGTGCATGAATGAGTCAATAATTTGAGCCAGACAGCACCGGAAACAAAGATTATGAATTGCAGCTACAAAAATGGCTGTTACCGATGCTTCGAATAGGTCTGAGCTGATGCTTGGAAATGATGCTTAGAACAGAGTGGATGCTTTCAAAAGAATCACAGAAACAGGTATGTGGTGTCATTATATCTCTGTTGTCCCATTTTCTCATCACAATACAAAACTGTAGGCCATCATTCTTTCATTCATTTCGTATACACTCTACAGCACGTGGCGACTGGGTTGCATATGGTGGTGTGGCTGGGCCACTGATGTAATGCTGGGAGCGTGGCTGGGCTGCTGATGCAATGCTCCTGTAGGTTAGAGCAGGAATTTGTAATTTGTTCAGGGTGCTGGCGATAGCTTGCCTCCTCTTCATGAAGGACACCACGCGATTTGTGACGTCCACCAACTAATTCCAGGAGACGGAACGCCCGGTTTAACGTCAATCCGAGGGATGACACAAACAATGATGTATCACCCTGTATGTAAAGCACCAGGATGACAGTTTATAGCTGTGTCGGGATTTTAACCCAGGCTGACAACTCCGAGGCGAGTGCACATACCTCTGACGGCCGAGGCTATCTTTCCTGCAATCCCGACTGCAGGTCATGACTCTTGGGGGAAAAAAAACATTGGGCAACCAAAAAAATTGCACCGCTATAACCATTTAAGAATTCGAGGATTCAAACACGGAGTCGGGGGAGGAAGAAGTAGAGACTTGGACAACCATTAAGGCGTCTCAGCAAGCAAGACTGTTTTATCTTACAATGCATTAAAATGGACTAGCTTCGGGACAAAAACCATCAGGCCATTAAATGCTAACAGACTAAACAAGTACATCCATAGCTCCCTACTTTACACAGACACTTTTTTTTTTATCATACCCATGTTATGTTCTGCTGTACCGTGAATATTTCCCAATGTCAGAGACTTTCCTATATGGATTCTACTGGTGTAATTCATTATGGAGAACGTCAGCTAGGTCATCACGTGATCACTTCTTAGATGATTAAAGCACTCTTTTTTATGTAGAATCTTTCTCTCTTGTTTTTTTGTTTTGTTTTGTTGTTTTTTATACAGAGATTTAGTCTCAGAGAAGAGCGAAATGACAGATTGGTGAGGTTGACACAGCGATGGAGCACAGGGAGTTGGCATACAAGGGAAGACAGAGAAATGGGAGAAGGAATGATACGCAGACAGCATACGTATAGGGACATCCAGACAGAAAGGACAAAGGAACCGGATGGGCTGGGTGGACAAGGAACATGTAAGCGGACAAACAGGGTAAATGTGGAAAATTGAATGGAAGAGGAGAGTCAGTGAGAATGGGAAAGATTGGCAATATAGGAATAGGAGGTAACCTGAGATGGCGACGGCTTGCCATTTTAAAGGAGTTGAAAGAAGCGTATGATTGGAGAAACTCAGTCGTGTGAATCTGTAGGAGAATAGAGAGACTAACGGTTGGAGGTAAGCAATTAGCCTAGATTTGGGGGGCGGTAAAAAGGTTTGGGTTGCTATGTCCCCTTTCTACAATATCGCAATATTTAAGTATTTTTCAACATGTAAGAACTTATGATAACAACCAAAAAATTTTACATCGAAATATTTTCAATCAATAATGTAATACCAGAAGGAGTTTGATTAAAAAAAAAATTTTTATAAAAGGGACGATGACTCGATGAGGTGTATAACAATGTTACATTCATGTATCTTTTAATTATTTCAAAATCATATTTACTGTGATGATTGCTTCCTGGTATTTCGTTATGGTTACAACTTATCAGCTTGAATACATCAGATCGTCTTGCCTATCTGACAGGAAGCAGAGTGTACTGATACCTGTATTTCCAGCAAGGGTGTCGGCAAAATCTGGATTTGAGCATTATATCTCATATATATAAACTAGAATGGGCACTCTTTGGAGTGCATACCTCCACCAGGCTGAACAGTCACGTTTGTATCGCACTCATAGGCTGGATCTGGATCTGGATCCGGACCTTAACCAAAATCGAATTGATTTATTTTTGTCACCTACCCAACTCTTCCTCCTAGTTTTCATAACTTGTCCACAACGTTTTGAGCTATTGTGCGATTTATCGTTTTGGCCCCATCTCTCAATGGTGAAGAATCACATGAATTAAAAGAAATTCTCACATCTGAATCCGGATCTTCACCAAAATCGAATCAATTCGTCCTTGTCACACACCAAACTTTTTGAGATATCCTGCTCACAAACAAACAGACAGACAGACAGACAGACAGGGGTGGAAACATAACCTCCATGCACCTTCCGTGGTCGAGGTAATAATACTTTCATCCTGCATAATATTAACAATCAAGACTCAGTGATGATCTTCATCATTGTTTCAGTTTAATTTCTAGTTTTGAATCTCTGCAACATGTAAATGAATTCCCTGCGATCGTGAAAACATATATAGACTAGTTTTGATAAGTATTCTTCTTCTTGCGTATGGCTGCTTAGCTGCCGGGGTAGCTATCATTTGTTGGAAGGGCAACTGTGTCGCTGATGCAGTGCCCCTCTACCAGTACACACTGGTACTCATTTTGCCGACCTCGGAAGGATGAAGGGCTGAGTCAGCCCCATGGTGTATTAATTCAGCGGCCAACGGGGCTTGAACTCAGGACCACTCAGGACCCTAGGATCCCAAGCCGCCACCCTAACCACTAAGCCAACACCAGGCTCCAGTTTTGATAAGTTTAAGGCTAATTTTGGTTCTGGCTTGGGTTAGGTGAAATAATTTTGATAAGCTAATGTCGTTCTTTGGAAAAAAAATATCCGTGGTGGAGTTAAGTGAAAAACAAATGTAAGCAATTGATCAATTTCCTATATTAATTAAAGTTTGTATTGTTTCTTGTTTCAAGTTGTGATACTTAAAAATTTTTGCTGACAATTCCCATTTTAGTAGGTGTATAGATTATAATTACCATAAAACGATTTTCTTTTCGAGCTGTAAGGGTAAAGTAGATAAACCGTGTTAATAATGGAGATTTGGGTGAATTTCTCTTTTTACCTGGGACCTAGGTCCACAAGATCTTGGCGTTGCTGTTGTTGTTGTTGTTGTTGTTATCCCCGCCAACCAACGAAGTTGGCGGGGGATATAGAAATGCGTTCCGTCCGTCCGTCACATTTCGCTTCTGGAGCTTAACTACAAATCCCCTCAAGATATATTTACGAATTTGGTACACATATCAAGCAAGTGGTGAACCGGGTGTAGTGGCGTGCGCCTGTAATCCGGCTACTCGGAGGCTTGGGTTGGAGGATCGCTTGAGGACGGGAGCTCTGCGCTGGGCCGTGCTATGAGAGGGTGTAGGGCAGCCCGGAATCATGGCGAAACCCAATCCTTATCCCTGTGTCGTAAGAGGCGACCAGGGTTGCGTCAGGAAGGGCATCCGGCGTAAAACATATGCCAAATCAGTATGCGGATCATAACGGATGATCCGCTGTGGCGACCCCTAACGGGAGCAGCCGAAAGACGAACAACAACATCAAGCAAGTGATGAACTGGTGCCTTTTGATATTTCGAGATTTCCCCCAAAAAAAATTCTGTCACTTTCCATGGAAACAAGTTGGGTATTAAGAAATAATTGAGGTTAACCTTTGTTTCCAGAGCATAGTTGCAAAACTATTAACTATTTCTTTATGAAATTTGGTACACACATCAATAATAAATTGAACTGGTGCCTTTTGCTACTTGTCCTCATTTACTATGGCAGGGGATATCGAAGACTTTGTCTTCAACGGATGCTAGTTGTTGTTGTTTGGGTTCTTGTTGGGGGTCGATTTTTGAAATGTGCACACATTGGTTGGACAGCCACTGGACCACACCCACACCTATCGCTTGACCGCACCCACCATAGCACCCAGACAAAATGATATGGCCGCCATCTTGTTTTTCTGGTAGGCTTAACAAATTAGGCCCGTAGGCCTCTGCTGATTATAATTATACACTGTCCGGCTTTGTTGCATCAAATTTCCATTGGCTTTGTTTGGGTTGAGTGCGAATCACGATGAGGGACCCCGAAAAATCGAATCATGTCAAATAAAAATTATTATTAAGGTTTAATGAAGCCCGTATGCGCCTCCCTAAAAATGTGCGTTATGTAATTTTTGAACGGCCCCACATTGGAGAGAAACAATCTGTGACTGTGTGACAAATCAGATCGTTCTGACAAAACTGACGAATCAACTCTTTTAAGAATGCTTTAGATGCGCGTTTCCCAAATCGGCCCCTTACTGGATTTTGAAAACCAATTCACTCGCGGCTTAATGGCGAGGTCCTGTACCCCGAATGACCACGTACAGGTTTTTCTGAACAAAAGGTTTATTGTTTATTACCACAGAGAGAGCGGGAGGATGAAAGAGAGGGATAGGGACACATGCACACGAATGCACGCACGCAAGCACACGCACGCACGCACACACACATCCGTGACAAAACTGAGGTAAGAGATATAAAGGTAAATCCCCTGTTCAAAATCAATCTGAATGTTATCCATCTAATCCTATTCATTGACATGGTAACACGGGACAGAGACGGCACAAAGTGAATGAGACAGTTTAGACAATGTAATCTGAGCTATGGGTAATGTTTTTTTTATTTATTCTCAGACCCTGCTTTCACCACATAGACATGTGAGACATGAGTAATGATGAGGGAGTTGAGTGGACAGAGAAGGTGAAAAAATATATATATATATACAGTGGAACGCCTCATTTGGACCAAACAAGAGACTTGGCCAAAAGTGGTCCGCTTGAGGGGTGGTCCCCTTCCCGGTTTCACCATTTGGGTAGGTCTTCAGGTAAAGATGTACAACTTCCTTAATACATTTAATTCCTAAATTGAATAACTTAAGTGGAACAACTGTTTGTACAGGATTTCACATCATATTTCACGTTCACGTACTGTACTTTATTCACAGAAACAGACAGACAAGAAACAGTAATTTTGATTATTCACAGAAAGTCTTTTGGATTATTCACGGAAACAGTATTTTTGATTATTCACAGAAAGTCTTTTGGATTATTCACGAAACGTAATTTTGATTATTATTGTGCAACGTTGAAAAAAGAGTCCAGGGTGCGCTGCCTCACGGATGATGTGGCAGATTCAGCGATACCATTCTGTAGTTTGT
>CM068956.1:155137037-155147359 GCA_035128595.1 Eptatretus atami | reverse complement strand
GGAGGGAACGGAGTGTAAAGGCGGGAAGCAATCGAAGGAACGTTTGGCTGCTGCTTTCCTCGTCAACATGGTCGGTGAATTCCAGAAAACGCTTATCATCGGGAAATCTGCCAAGCCTCGTTGTTTCCGCAATCTCGACAAGCATAGTCTCCCGGTCATCTAGAGATCAAACAAGAAGGCCCTGGATGACGTCAGGTCTCTTCAAGGAGTGGATGCAACTGTTAACGAGAAAATGCAACGGCAGCAAGAAATGTCATCGTCTTCCTGGACAATGCAACGTGCCACCCCAACCTCGAGCTCTCGAATGTGGAGTTTGTGTTCTTTCCCTGAACACGACTTCGAGTCTCCAACCTCCGACCAAGGGATCATTCGCACGATTAAAGCAACGTATAGAAAACAACTCGTACGGACTGTCCTCGCTAAAATGGACCGCTGTCAGCCAGACGACACCGACGCCGTGAACGATTTAAAAAGTGTGTCACTGTCTACGATGCCTGCACGTGGATCGCACAGGCTACAGCACAAGTCAGAGAATCCACAGTGGTCTTGTTTCGTTCGGTGTGGTTTCGGCGACGACGCGGTTGAGGGCGACGACGCGGTTGAAGGGCGAGACGCGGTTGAGGGCGACGACGAAGACGATATCCCACTCGCCGATCTGCTCAAAAGAATGCAAGAACATTACAGTTTGACGACGGACATGGTTGATGACTACATTAAACTGCGATGCAGACGTTCCCACGAAATGCGAGAACAATGAAATGAATCAAGTCCATGACGACGTGATGGCTGATTTTATCACTGACAACGGTGACGCTGATAACAAGACATTGACGACGACGACGAGACGTGCAGGAGCCAACAATTCAACGTGAGAAGTAATGGACTGTATGGCAAAACAAGGCAGATCTTCTGTCCAAGAATCTCGGACATTTACTGGACACCGTCGACAAACTACAGAATGGTATCGCTGAATCTGCCACATCATCCGTGAGGCAGCGCACCCTGGACTCTTTTTTCAACGTTGCACAATAATAATCAAAATTACTGTTTCGTGAATAATCAAAAGACTTTCTGTGAATAATCAAAATATCGTTTCCGTGAATAATCCAAAAGACTTTCTGTGAATAATCAAAATTACTGTTTCTGTCTGTCTGTTTCTGTGAATAAAGTACAGTACGTGAACGTGAAATATGATGTGAAATCCTGTACAAACAGTTGTTCCACTTAAGTTATTCAATTTAGGAATTAAATGTATTAAGGAAGTTGTACATCTTTACCTGAAGACCTACCCAAATGGTGAAACCGGGAAGGGGACCACCCCTCAAGCGGACCACTTTTGGCCAAGTCTCTTGGTTTGGTCCAAATGAGGCGTTCAACTGTATATATATATATATTTTTTTCACCTTCTCTGTCCACTCAACTCCCTCATCATTACTCATGTCTCACATGTCTATGTGGTGAAAGCAGGGTCTGAGAAATAATAAAAAAACATTACCCATAGCTCAGATTACATTGTCTAAACTGTCTCATTCACTTTGTGCCGTCTCTGTCCCGTGTTACCATGTCAATGAATAGGATTAGATGGATAACATTCAGATTGATTTTGAACAGGGGATTTACTTTATATCTCTTACCTCAGTTTTGTCACGGATGTGGTGTGGCGTGCGTGCGTGTGCTTGCGTGCGTGCATTCGTGTGCATGTGTCCCTATCCTCTCTTCATCCTCCCGCTCTCTCTGTGGTAATAAACAATAAACCTTTTGTTCAGAAAAACCTGTACGTGGTCATTCGGGTACAGGACCTCGCCATTAAGCGCGAGTGAATTGGTTTTAAAATCCAGTAAGGGGCCGATTTGGGAAACGCGCATCTAAAGCATTCTTAAAAGAGTTGATTCGTCAGTTTTGTCAGAACGATCTGATTTGTCACACAGTCACAGATTGTTTCTCTCCAATGTGGGGCCGTTCAAAATTACATAACGCACATTTTTAGGGAGGCGCATACGGGCTTCATTAAACCTTAATAATAATTTTTATTTGACATGATTCGATTTTTCGGGGTCCCTCATCGTGATTCGCACTCAACCCAAACAAAGCCAATGGAAATTTGAATGCAACAAAGCCGGACAGTGTAAATTATAATCAGCAGAGGCCTACGGGCCTAATTTGTTAAGCCTACCAGAAAAACAAGATGGCGGCATATCATTTTGTCTGGGTGCTATGGTGGGTGCGGTCAAGCGATAGTGTGGGTGTGGTCCAGTGGCTGTCAACAATGTGTGCACATTTCGAAAATCGACCCCCAACAAGAACCCAAACAACAACAACTAGCATCCGTTGAAGACAAAGTCTTCGATATCCCCTGCCATAGTAAATGAGGACAAGTAGCAAAGGCACCAGTTCAATTTATTATTGATGTGTGTACCAAATTTCATAAGAAAATAGTTAATAGTTTTGCAACTATGCTCTGGAAAACAGGTTAACCTCAAATATTTCTTAATACCCAACTTGTTTCCATGGAAAGTGACAGAATTTTTTTTTGGGGAAATCTCGAAATATCAAAAGGCACCAGTTCATCACTTGCTTGATGTTGTTGTTCGTCTTTCGGCTGCTCCCGTTAGGGGTCGCCACAGCGGATCATCCGTTATGATCGCATACTGATTTGGCATATGTTTTACGCCGGATGCCCTTCCTGACGCAACCCTGGTCGCCTCTTACGACACAGGGATAAGGATTGGGTTTCGCCATGATTCCGGGCTGCCCTACACCCTCTCAATGCACGGCCCAGCGCAGAGCTCCCGTCCTCAAGCGATCCTCCAACCAAGCCTCGAGTAGCCGGATTACAGGCGCACGCCATACACCCGGTTCACCACTTGCTTGATATGTGTACCAAATTCGTAAATATATCTTGAGGGGATTTGTAGTTAAGCTCCAGAAGCGAAATGTGAGACGGACGGAACGCATTTCTATATCCCCCGCCAACTTCGTTGTTGGCGGGGATAACAACAACAACAACAACAACAGCAACGCCAAGATCTTGTGGACCTAGGTCCAGGTAAAAAGAGAAATTCACCCAAATCTCCATTATTAACACGGTTTATCTACTTTACCCTTACAGCTCGAAAAGAAAATCGTTTTATGGTAATTATAATCTTATACACCTACTAAAATGGGAATTGTCAGCAAAATTTTAAAGTATCACAACTTGAAACAAGAAACAATACAAACTTTAATTAATATAGGAAATTGATCAATTGCTTACATTTGTTTTCACTATACTCCACCACGGATATTTTTTTTCCAAAGAACGACATTAGCTTAAAATTATTTCACCTAACCCAAGCCAGAACCAAAATTAGCCTTAAACTTATCAAAACTGGAGCCTGGTGTTGGCTTAGTGGTTAGGGTGGCGGCTTGGGATCCTAGGGTCCTGAGTGTTCCTGAGTTCAAGCCCCGTTGGCCGCTGAATTAATACACCATGGGCTGACTCAGCCCTTCACCTTCGAGGTCGGCAAAATGAGTACCAGTGTGTACTGGTAGAGGGCACTGATCAGCGACACAGTTGCCCTTCCAACAAATGATAGCTACCCCGGCAGCTAAGCAGCAAACGCAAGAAGAAGAATACTTATCAAAACTAGTCTATATATGTTTTCACGATCGCAGGAATTCATTTACATGTTGCAGAGATTCAAAACTAGAAATTAAACTGAAAACATGATGAAGATCATCACTGAGTCTTGATTGTTAATATTATGCAGGATGAAAGTAATATACCTCGACCACGGAAGGTGCATGAGGTTATGTTTCCACCCCGTCTGTGTCTGTCTGTCTGTTGTTTGTGAGCAGGATATCTCAAAAAGTTTGGTGTGTGACAAGGACGAATTGATTCGATTTTGGTGAAGATCCGGATTCAGATGTGAGAATTTCTTTTAATTCATGTGATTCTTCACCATTGAGAGATGGGGCCAAAACGATAAATCGCACAATAGCTCAAAACGTTGTGGACAAGTTATGAAAACTAGGAGAAGAGTTGGGTAGGTGACAAAAATAAATCAATTCGATTTTGGTTAAGGTCGGATCCAGATCCAGATCCAGCCTATGAGTGCGATACAAACGTGACTGTTCAGCCTGGTGGAGGTATGCACTCAAAGAGTGCCCATTCTAGTTTATATATATGAGATATAATGCTCAAATCCAGATTTTGCCGACACCCTTGCTGGAAATACAGGTATCAGTACACTCTGCTTCCTGTCAGATAGGCAAGACGATCTGATGTATTCAAGCTGATAAGTTGTAACCATAACGAAATACCAGGAAGCAATCATCACAGTAAATATGATTTTGAAATAATTAAAAGATACATGAATGTAACATTGTTATACACCTCATCGAGTCATCGTCCCTTTTATAAAAATTTTTTTTTAATCAAACTCCTTCTGGTATTACATTATTGATTGAAAATATTTCGATGTAAAATTTTTGGTTTTATCATAAGTTCTTACATGTTGAAAAATACTTAAATATTGCGATATTGTAGAAAGGGGACATAGCAACCCAAACCTTTTTACCGCCCCCAAATCTAGGCTAATTGCTTACCTCCACCGTTAGTCTCTCTATTCTCCTACAGATTCACACGACTGAGTTTCTCCAATCATACGCTTCTTCAACTCCTTTAAAATGGCAAGCCGTCGCCATCTCAGGTTACTTCCTATTCCTATATTGCCAATCTTTCCCATTCTCACTGACTCTCCTCTTCCATTCAATTTTCCACATTTACCCTGTTTGTCCGCTTACATGTTCCTTGTCCACCCAGCCCATCCGGTTCCTTTGTCCTTTCTGTCTGGATGTCCCTATACGTATGCTGTCTGCGTATCATTCCTTCTCCCATTTTCTCTGTCTTCCTGTATGCCAACTCCCTGTGCTCCATCGCTGGTCAACTCACCAATCTGTCATTTCGCTCTTCTCTGAGACTAAATCTCTGTATAAAAAACAACAAAACAAAAAAAAAACAAGAGAGAAAGATTCTACATAAAAAAGAGTGCTTTAATCATCTAAGAAGTGATCACGTGATGACCTAGCTGACGTTCTCCATAATGAATTACACCAGTAGAATCCATATAGGAAAGTCTCTGACATTGGAAATATTCACGGTACACGAGAACATAACATGGGTATGATAAAAAAAAGTGTCTGTGTAAAGTAGGGAGCTATGGATGTACTTGTTTAGTCTGTTAGCATTTAATGGCCTGATGGTTTTTGTCCCGAAGCTAGTCCATTTTAATGCATTGTAAGATAAAACAGTCTTGCTTGCTGAGACGCCTTAATGGTTGTCCAAGTCTCTACTTCTTCCTCCCCCGACTCCGTGTTTGAATCCTCGAATTCTTAAATGGTTATAGCGGTGCAATTTTTTTGGTTGCCCAATGTTTTTTTTTCCCCCAAGAGTCATGACCTGCAGTCGGATTGCAGGAAAGATAGCCTCGGCCGTCAGAGGTATGTGCACTCGCCTCGGAGTTGTCAGCCTGGGTTAAAATCCCGACACAGCTATAAACTGTCATCCTGGTGCTTTACATACAGGGTGATACATCATTGTTTGTGTCATCCCTCGGATTGACGTTAAACCGGGCGTTCCGTCTCCTGGAATTAGTTGGTGGACGTCACAAATCGCGTGGTGTCCTTCATGAAGAGGAGGCAAGCTATCGCCAGCACCCTGAACAAATTACAAATTCCTGCTCTAACCTACAGGAAGCATTGCATCAGCAGCCCAGCCACGCTCCCAGCATTACATCAGTGGCCCAGCCACACCACCATATGCAACCCAGTCGCCACGTGCTGGAAGTGTATACGAAATGAATGAAAGAATGATGGCCTACAGTTTTGTATTGTGATGAGAAAATGGGACAACAGAGATATAATGACACCACATACCTGTTTCTGTGATTCTTTTGAAAGCATCCACTCTGTTCTAAGCATCATTTCCAAGCATCAGCTCAGACCTATTCGAAGCATCGGTAACAGCCATTTTTGTAGCTGCAATTCATAATCTTTGTTTCCGGTGCTGTCTGGCTCAAATTATTGACTCATTCATGCACTACTTGATCAGGTCACCCGAGAAGCATTTAAAAGGGACACAGAAAAATGTGTTCAAAAGACGTCTCAATTAATTGACGCAAGTGCTTAATGAATCCTTCCAGTAACTGAGAATCAGCTACTACTTATAAATTTGATTGATAATTGTAGTGTTTTAATTTTACAATTTTCTCTCAAATAAGCAATGGAGTCCAGCTTCATCCTGAGGATTTCTCCTTCCTTGTGCAGAAAAGATCTTGTCGTTGTGGTGTTATGCCGTCGATTCCGCTCCGTTTAGCCCAACCTTAGTCTCAAGCCGCCTCTTATTAAGGAATCGTGTTCCCAAATCGCTTTGGACCAGATACACATGGAAGTTACAATATGACATCAGCATTTGCATGTCACTTACAGCATTTGGCTGGTGTACAGAATGGCAGGTCATGCTGTGGTATGTAAGTGCAATCAGAGTTTGATACAGTGTCGAACGTGTGTGACTCTGGCACTGTATGGACAGCACTGCACTCACACTGTTCGGTTCTCAAGATGATTCCAGGCTATGATTTTCATCATGCTATGCAGCCAGCTCCGGCGAATCACAATCATCAGCTTTACTCAAAAGAATTACTTTCAGGCTAAAAACATAAAGTTGCAACAGCAGAATTTGATAGCTACACCAAATATCTAACGCATAGTCCTAAAGAGAAAAACAAACAAACATGTAATATACAATGATGCTATTTACCACGATTGGTTCGGTTTGCACAACCATAAATCAGTAAAATCTTATTGGGTTCTAATAACTCAAATGTCATCGCATGGTTTTGGTCGATTCCAGAAACACAAGGGATTTAGTTTTTTGTATACTGATCGAGGCTCCTGGAGAGCTCGAGCAGAATGTAAGGGAACAAAATGGAAAGGGGGACACCAAACAGCAGAGCGAGAGTGAGATCAAGGGAAGTGAGAGAAGGAACATGGGGGTGAACAAACTGCACACAACCTAAGCACAGCAAGAGAGGAAGAGGAAAGGGAGGATGAAGCAGAAAAAGAACAAACTAACCGACACCAACAAACAAAAAAGAGGTGCGGGAAAGAGGTAAGAGTCACACCAACCTGGAAAAGAGAATGCTTGGAAATGGGTCATTTGGGGTAGAAGAGATATGAGTATGGACGGGGCATAACCTGAGTAGGAGTGAACAGCAGTCTTGAAGATCTGGAGGGAGGAATGAGACTGAACAAATGGGGAAGTTGATTCCACATGTGAGAGAAAAGAAGAACAAATTAATGAAGGTGAGCAGTGAGCCTGGATTTTGTGAGTTACAAAAAGAGGGGTACTGGCAGACCGTGTACACCCCACGGAAACCTGGGAGGGACAGGGACAAGAGAGGGCAGAGAGGACGTGACAAAAAGGAGGTGGAAGGTTACAGAGAGGTAACCAACCTGTCTGTAATTTGAAAGTCCACAGACCCAGAACACTCAGCTCATCGTGGGAGAGCCCAATGATTTTGAGGACCTTGCTTTCCATGGCATCAAGAAAGGCAAGGTGTAAGGCTGGGGTGCCAGCCCAGAGGGAGAGCAGTACTCCATCAAGCTCTGAATGAAGGCCTTGTAGGTTGTCAAAAGATAAGATTGGCCAAGAAAAGACTTGCACGATGGAGGATGCCCAGTCCGCTGACTGGCTTTGGAGGCCATCGTGAAACATTGTCTCCCCAAGAAAGACCATGGTTGATGGTGAGGCAAAAAGTTTGTGTGACAACCTCTTCAAGTATTTGATTGGGAAGTAGATAGGAGGGTTTGCCAGACTGTTCTTTCGAAGAAACAGTCTGAGTGTACGGGAATTTGTCAGGGTTGAAAGACATATTCCAAGTGTTGGATGAGCTCCTGATTCTATCAAGGTCTGCAGAGAGGAAAGAGGCTTCTGTCTGCCCATATAGATGAGAAAGTAGATGGGGGGGGGGGTTCCACACGGTCCCTTTGGAGAACATAGTGAGAGTGAGAGAATTGCTAGGGTTGAAAGACATGTTCCACATGTTGGACCACCTTGTGATTTTATCCAGATCTGCAGAGAGTAAACGAGCTGTTGCTTGCCGATCTGAGGGATGACAGATGGTACGGCAGAGTGTCGAATAATCAGCAAAGAGCTAGGCAGGAATTTCCAGGATACAGAAAAGTCATTGATGAAGATGAATAACATACTGTGATCAAGACAGTGCCTTGGAGCACTTCAGCTTGAAAGGGAAGTCGATGAGAGGACCCAGCAAAAAGGTACATGCTGAATTTGAAGTGTAGGAAATCAATGAGCCATGAGAGGAGTTGGCCTCGGATGCCATAAGCAGAAAGTTTGGAGATCAAGGTAGGGTCCAGACTATATCAAATACTCTAGATGTGTCCAGAGAGACGATCCTGATCTCAAGTTTGAGATCAAGGGCTTCCATTCATTGTTGGGAGAATAGGAACAACATGTCCAAGGTGGAGTGACCTGGTCTGAAACCAAATTGATGATCTGAAATCTGAAACTTTGGAGAAAAGGAAGGATTTGATGTCAACTGCAATCATAAGATTCCATGACCTTCTTACAACTGGAGGCAAAGTTCATAGGCCTGTAGTTAAGAGGATCCATTTTTGCAACATCTTTGTGTATTGTGGTGATGTTGGCTAACTTCCGTGGATGGAACTGACCTAGAAGAGAATGATTGAGTGAACAGAGCAGTTAGAGGCTGAGCAAGAGCAGCAGAGCAGGTTTTTAGGACACATACATCAATGCTGTCTGGGCCTGTCAAGAATTTTGAATCCACTTCACCTTCCAAAGAGATCAAACACACATTATCCAGGAGCAGTTGGGTACGAGAGGGTAGGGTGAGCGGTTGGGTACAAAAATTGGAAGCAATCACAGAATTGAGGCATTTGACCTTTGTGAGTGGAGTCGGCTGTGGGTGCCATTTTAAGTGAGGGAAGGGACGGAGGGGGACATACACCATAGACAGACTTGACAAGGTGCCATCATGTCTTGTGACGGAGGACACAGGTTTGGGAGTCAGCCTTGAGGTTGGCCAGATGTTTGTTTTCTGGCTTTTAATGTGAGTGGACACACACAACTGTTCCATGCTATTTGGAATGATCTGAGGTTACCTTTGGTTGGAATTGTCTTCCAGGAAGAGAAGGTCAGTTGTTTGAAGGCAACTGCCTCACCACAGGATTTCTGTGTTCCAGGGACGTATAGGTAGATAACTGCAGACAAGATTGTTTAAATCTGTGAATAATGGAAAGCAAACTTGTATGGAAGGATTCACAAGCAGTATTAATATCAGGAAGAGGTGGAAATGAAGGACGAGTCTTGACATGAGAGGGAAGCTTGCAGTCCTGTCAGTCATCTTCAGTGAACTGCTCACTCTACGGTGCTGAGGCAGCTCTTTGACATAGCCAGAGAGATGTTTGGCTCTCACAAGCATATGTCAGAATGAACCTATTGAGCAGAAGAGGAACAGGAGGGAATTGGTAGGAAAATTCATCATTAGTAAGTCCAGAATGGAGGATGTGCCACTGGAAAATGCAGGTGGAAAGTTCAAAAAAGTGGGTGAGGCCCGTGGAGTCAATTGGATGCTTTTCAAATATATCTGCACCATCCAACAGAACAGCTTCCCAAAATTACGATTCATGACCGAAAACATCCTCAAGCATTTCCACTGGAGATATTAAATGGCATATGCAAAAGGTACGAACCCCATCCAATTTATTGTGCCTTATCATAGCTCGGGGGTTAGTGCGTACCTACGATCCAGCGAGCAATACCACCCAGGAGCAATTTGCTCTTCCTGGGGTATGCCTGATGGTATGATCAAAGGCTAGGTGTCAGACAGACGACAATGAACCTGGCTCTGAGCAGCAGCAGCATCAGTTATTGGAGTATTCTGGTGGATTAACACTTCACAGTGTAAATGGCAGTCACTCCACGTGCCTGGTGAAAGATATGCGTGCAATGGCGTGCGCATCGTGTGTGCAATGTGTGGTGCTGATTGCAGCATTGACCGTAATCTCATTTGTGCATGCTCATGCTGCACTTATGTGACTTTGACTAAAAAATAGCTCCGCAAGCGGGCCGTAACCCCTCAGCCCATGCATTGTAAAAAGGAAAACACGGTGTGTTCTGTCTGGCATCGCACGGTAAAACATCCCACTCTCGTCGAGATTGACGATGTCTTTGGGGTCGTATCGTGCGATTATTGTCGGTACACGCTTGGTCCAGTTGTCGACTGCTTCTTGAGGAACAC
>CM068956.1:155054022-155131164 GCA_035128595.1 Eptatretus atami | reverse complement strand
TACAAGTCCCAAAATTTTATTTCAACAAGTTGCTCGGTGTATTTCAGTTATGGACGCCAATACTGGATTCATACTTACCACTGTCTTGCAAAGTGTGACTTTAACTTTTTCCTTTTGCAGGCCTTTATATTAGCGTAATTCCTTCTGATTGATTGGATGACAATAAATCACACTTTTTTTTATATACACTGTCGAGGCTCGATGAGAGCTAACCACACAGAACGTACAACAAGGGGAGCAGGAGACAAGAGGAAGGAGGGAAGGAAAAAACAGTGTGGAACAGAGACAATAGGGAAGATCTGTGGAAGAGCGGGATGATGTGGGGTTATCACAGAGTACCAAGATGGAACACGACAGAGGACTTTCAGGGAGGAAGGCCAAGGAATTTGAAGGAGGTGGGTGAGGGGGTGGATTAACGGAGGTAGAAAAAGATTGGGTTTTGGATGGGGGACATAACTCGCAACCATAAACTATCATAAAAGGGACCCTTTGTAACCCATAAAACTATCAAGAAACGTTATTCTACTCCAGCTCATTTCATTTTTTATTACATCAACATGGCAACCCTTGTAACATTGACCCTTTATAACCTATTGTCCTTCATTGTTCCAGAATTATCTCTGATAATGTGCATATGTGAGCTTTTGACATCTCGTTATGCCTTGTTTAGGCAAGTCATCGGTCATCATGGGCATCATTCGTGACGAATATTGACTTTCTCACAGTGAACAAGCAGAAAAGGGAAGGATGCAGAAGGGAGTGGAAAGAGTAAAAGCACTGAAAAAGAGAAAAAGACTACAAGTGTGCTGCTGGGACATTGGAGCCCTCTCATGTGAGAAAAAGGCCAATGCGGGTTGGAATATTGTAACCACAGTGCCGACAGCTAAACGGTGTTGGGTTGGCTCCGGGCAGCCCAGCTGTGTGCGCGAGGGCCGTTCATGCCGCCAAATTCATATTCTGTTGAACTCTGCCACTTGCACATCCGTTTTTCAGAAAACAATGTGCCATCGTTGCCTGTTTTTGGCAGTTGTCCTCCCCAGCGTTTGCTGGATGATTGCCAGCTGCACGTAGGTGTCTCTGGTTACATCCATACAAAGACCATTTAGTGGACGTCGGTGATTCCTCTTGTGCAAGAGAGTTCACCATACAAGACAGCTTTTGGAATTCCTGTCTTTCCCCATCTGATGGACATGGGCCAATTAAGCTATCTGCTTCTGTTAGGAGTGAGGCTTATGCTAGCATGTTGGCTCGCTCCAGAACTTTGTGTTCGGTAACTGTCCTTCCATAATTTATTGATATGTAAGATCTTCGTAAGGCCAAGAGGTGAACCTGTGAAGGCGGCAGAAGTTGATATATATATTATATATTATATATATATATATATATATATATATATATTATATATATTATATGTTTACGAATTGAATTTGATTGCACACAACAAACAGGTTGCTTTAGTCAGCTATGTCGATAATGCTTGTTCCCCTAGATAGCTCACCTTCATTGTTTAAATGCAGAAATCGATTAGTATTTCGCTGCGGATCGATTTAATAGTTAGGGAAGACCAATGGAGGACATCCCTCCCCCTCTTCTGCGAAGAGGAGAAGAACCCTGCCGTCCTGACTCATGATGTCAACAACTCCCTCCACCCATGTTGAGCGGGGGATGGATTACAGGGGCAGAGTCCGCCGGGCCGGGGAGGGGGGGGGCGGAGAGGATAAGGACGAGATCCTTTTCTTTGTTCTTGAGGAGTAAGCTTTTTGCTTCGGCAGAGAGTAGTCGTTCAGCAGACCTTCGGGTCCTGTTTGGCTTGGGTTAGGGTGAGGCCCTTCGGAAGCCTTTTTGCCTTCGGCTGGCTCAGTTGAGCTCGGCTGCGGCTGGCTCGGGAGGAGGCTGTTTTGGAGGCTTTTTTCTTGGTGGTTCAGTGGGCCTTCGGCTTCTGCTTGGCTCCGGTAGACTTTCTTGAGAGGCTGCTTTGTTTTGCGAAGAAGTCGAGCCGGTTTGCTTGGCTCGAGCTGCGATGTGGCTTCTTCTTCTTTTTTGGTTCGTGGGGAGCTCTTTGTTCTCCATTTGGTTCCAGCCTTGGTGGCGACTCATCGACCTCTTCTTGGAGGTGGTTCCTTGGGGAAGCGGCCGCATCGCACGGGAAGGATCGGCGCCTCGACTCACCAGCACGTGTGAGAAGCGCGGGGAGCATTCGCGGAGTCGGAGGAATCGCAGCTCACGGCGATTGGATCAGGCTCGCTCTCGGCATGGAGCCGGGTCAAAAAACTTGAAGACCACACGAGGGCTAGAGAGTTCGAGATAGGCTCTGGGTTTCAGCTCACCTGTCCTTCCGAGCTATGAGCTCGTTATTAAAGGCCTCTTGCCACCCATTATCTTGGGTCGTGTGTGTGTGTGTGTGTGTGGTGTGCATGCGTACGTGTGTCCGTGGGCCCGTCTAAATAAGTAGGAAATTGTTAAGTGCTTTGTTGCTGTAAATGTTTGCATCGCATTTCGATAAAGTCGCGTTATAGTTCTGCTATTACGTGCTTCCCTAGTTCCCATTATAATTAATAAAACCCCCAATTGTAAGGTGTTCAGCTCGTTCGCGTCGATTCTTTCATTGACTGAGAATTTCGGTGTTCGGGAGTTAGAAAAGCGTTGGTTTGCCGTTAAAAGGGGGACATTTGGACCGCGGTTCTTTGGGATTAAGCCGCTCGGAATCGCGCACGGGACAGGCGCCTCGGCGTTTGTTCGTACGAGTTCCGTCGAGGGTGAATACCCCGGTAGTTGGACACGTGGGTATTTAGGTACAATTGGAAGATTGGCAATCGACCCTACCCCACATGATCTTGCCCATTGGCGCATTTCATTCTTGCTACAAGGACCCGTCACTCGGGACTATCCGGGCGGCGCATCTATATTCGGCGATCGGTCGCGACTGGACTTGCGCTCCATTCAGAGCGGTGGTTGGTGGCCGAACCCTCGGCCCATAACAATATATATATATATATATATATATATATATATATATAATATATATATATATATTATCGGGAAAAGTATTAGCAGTTGTATAGGAGTTCAAGGATAGAACAACGCTGGTACACTTTTACACTTTGTGATCGGTCGTTCACCATGCCGGCCTCCATTGGCTGGTCGCTGCAAGTGGCCAATGCGTAACAAAAAATGCCAAGCGAATGCGGAAGAGAGCTTCCTTTATCAAGGCTTTAGCATTTGATACAATGCTTGCCAGATATGAAAGCTCTACAACAGGAAGTCATTTATCTTTCAACAAGTTATTTGGCATGTTATCTGGCCTGGGTGGAAGCTGCGTTGTCTTACCAGTATTAATTGAAAGACGAAAGCGGTGAACCGCCTTGGTTGAATTTGGTTAGTAAGTCGTGCCTGCAGGTACAATGTGACTTGACAAAAGCAGTGCCTCAATTTCTGGGTCTTTCCATTAAACAGTCAGCGTTGGTGGTGATATTGGTGCCAGAGTCTGTGAAATGCTGCATTGTAAATGGAGCTCTGGGAATTTGCCCCCATTCTCATTTGCTGTCTCCTCAGGCAACACAACTGTGACAAAAGCACCATCTCCACTGCTCATGCAGCAGCATCTAGCCTCAGCTGACCACAGCTTGGCCCACTCGAGTATTGCGCTTTGGTTTATTGCTTGTTTTTACCCATCAGCCCGAATGGCTAAGGGTATGTCGTCACAGGCGTTGTCCGGGCGTCCGGGCGTCCAGTCCGGCGGCTGTAACTTTTGGTTTCGTCAATTTCGAAGAGAACGCCTTGTCCGATTTAAATCCCATTTTTTGCAGGGTATTTGGGTTGAGTCGAGGAAGGTTCCTTTCGAAAATGGGAGCACGCTGCGATTTTTAATGTTGGCCTCCATGGCAGCCATCTTGAAATTGGTTTTTCATCGATTTCGAGGGAGAACGCCTTGTCCGATTAAATCCATTTTTGCAGGGTGTTGTTGGGGTTGAGTAGAGGAAGCGTTCCTTTCGATTTAATGAGGCGCAATTTGATTCTCGGTAGGCCACCAGGGCCAAACTGAAAACCTAGAAAATGGCCTATTTCTCTTGATACGAATGCTGGTCATCGCCAAATTTTATCACAATCTATATCTAGAGGAATAACATGATATATAACCCGGGTTTTTTGATTTGACTACTTTTCAAGTCACAGAGGTCAAATTCATACTTCGGTGTGTCGGCGTCCGTAAACTTTTGGTTTCGTCAATTTTCGAGTGAAAACGCCTTGTCAGATTTAAATCCATTTTTGCAGCGGTATGTTGGGGTTGAGTAGAGGAAGGATTCCTTTCGAAAATGGGCGCGCGCGATTTTTCAATGTGGCCTCCATGGCAGCCATTCTGAAATTGGTTTTCCGTCGATTTCGAAGAACGCCTTGTCCGATTAATCCATTTTTGCAGGGCGGGGCTGTGTTTGGGGTTGAGTAGAGGAAGGTTCCTTCGAAAAATGGGGACGCTGTTGATTTTCAGTGTGGCCGCCACGGCAGTCGTCTTGAAATTGGTTTCGTTCAATTCGAGAACTGGCTTGGCTTGTCCGATTAAATTGCATTTTTTGCAGTGTTGTGTGTTGGAGTTGAGTAGAGGGAGGTTCCTCGAAAATGGGGCGCGTGCGATTTTCACGAGGCCGCCCACGGTAGCCATCTTGAAGTCTGATTGATTTTCGATATGACGTCCAACGCTGCTCTAACTGACTGCATCATCGTGATTATCACTGCTTCCTTTTACAAGCATGGGCTGAGCGGGTTTACGCCCGCTTTGCGGAGCTATTTTTTAGTCAAGTCACATTAAGGTGCAGCATGAGCAGCACCAAATGAGATTACGGTCAATGCTTGCCAATCAGCACCACACATTCACACACGATTGCGCACGGCCCATTGCACGCCATGATCTTTCACCAGGCACTGGTGGAGTGACTGCCATTTACACTGTGAAAGTGTTATTCAACCAGAATACCAATAACTGATGCTGCTGCTGCTCAGAGCCAGGTTTTCATGGTCGTCTGCTCTGACACCTAGCCTTTGATTCATTTACCATCAGCCATTACCCCAGGAAAGAGCAAATTGCTCCTGGGTGGTATTGCTCGCTGGATCGTAGGTACGCAACTAACCCGAGCTATGATATGGCCACAATTAAATTGGATGGGGTTCGTACCTTTTGCATATGCCATTTAATATCTCCAGTGGAAATTGCTCTTTAGGATGTTTTTCGGTCTGGAATCGTATTTGGGAAAGCTTGTTTCTGCTGGATTGGTGAGATATATTGAAAAGCATCCAATTGACTCCACGGCCTCACCCACTTTTTGAACTTTCCAACCTGGCATTTGTCCCAGTGGCACATCCTCCATCTGGACTTACTAATGATGAATTTTCCTACCAATTCCTTTCCTGTTCCTCTTCTGCTCATAGGTTCATCTGACCATATGCTGTGTGAGAAGCCAACATCTCTCTGGCCTATTGTCAAGAGCTTGCCTCAGCACCGTAGAGTGAGACAGTTCACTGAAGATGACTGGACAGGGACTGCAGCTTCCTCTCATTCAAAGACTCGTCCTTCATTTCCACCTCTCTTTGATATTAATACTGCTTGTGATCCTTCCATACAAGTTTGCTTTCCATTATTCACAGATTTTAAAACAATCTTGTCTGCAGTTATTCATACCTATACGTCCTGGAACACAGAATCCTGTGGGTGAGGCAGTTGCTTCAAACAACTGACCTTCTCTTCTGGAAGACAATTCCAACCAAGGGTAAACCTCAGATCATTCACAAAGCATGAACAGTTGTGTTGTGTCCACTCACATAAAGCCGAAAACAACATCTTGGCCAACCTCAAGGCTTGAACTCCCAAACCTGTGTCCTCCGTCAAAGGACATGATGCAACCTTGTCAGTCTGTCTATGGGTGTATGCTCCCCTCCGTCCCTTCCCTCACTTAAAAGGCACCACAGCCGACTCCACCACGAGAAGGTCAAATGCTCAATTCTGTTATTGCTTTCCATTTGTGTACCAACCGCTCACCCTACCCTCTCGTACCCAAACTGCTCCTGGATAATGTGGTTTGATCTCTTTGGAAGGTGAAGTGGATTCAAATCTGTGACAGGCCCAGACAGCATTAGTGTATGTGTCCTTAAAAAACCTGCTCTGCTGCTTCTTGCTCAGCTCTAACTGCTCTGTTCAACTCAATCATTTCTCTCTAGGTTCAGTTTCCACCACCTGGAAGTTAGCCAACATCACACAATACACAAAGATGTTGCAAAAATGGATCCTCTTAACTACAGGCCCTATTGAACTTGCTCCCAGTTTGCTAAGCAAGGTCATGGAAATCTTATGATTGCAGTTGACATCAAAATCCTTCCTTTCTCCAAAGTTTCAAGATTTCAGATCATCAATTTGCGTTTCAGACCAGGCACTCACCTTGGACATGTTGTTCCTTATCTCCCAACAAATGAATGGAAGCCCTTGATCCAAACTGAGATCAGGATCGTCTCTCTGAACACATCTAGAGATTTGATATAGTCTGGCACCCTTACCTTGTCTTCCAAACTTTTCTGCTATTGGCATCGAGGCCAACTCCCTCATGGTCATTGATTTCCTACACTCTCAATTCAGCATGTACCTTTTTGCTGGGTCCTCTCATCGACTCTCCCTTTCAAGACTGAGTGCTCCAAGGCACTGTCTTGATCACAGTATTGTTATCATCTTCATCAATGATCTTTCTGTATCCCTGGAAATTCCTGCCAGGCTCTTTCTTGATTATTCGACCACTCTGCCGCTACCATCTGTCATTCCTCAGATCGGCAAGCAACAGCCTCGTTTACTTCTCTGCAATCTGGATAAAAATCACAAGTGTGGTCCAACATGTGGAACATGTCTTTCAACCCTGGACAATTCTCTTCACTCTCACTATGTTTCTCCAAAAGGACCGTGTGGAACCCCCCCCCCCCCATCTACTTTCTCATCTATATGGGCAGACAGAAGCCTCTTTCCTCTCTGCAGACCTTGATAGAATCAGGAAGCTCATCCAACACCTTGAAATGGTCTTTCAAACCCTGACAAATCCCGTACACTCAGACTGTTTCTTCGAAAGAACATTCTTGGCAAAACCCTCCTATCTACTTCCCAATCAAACTACTTGAAGAGGTGTCACACAAAACTTTTTTTGCCTCACCATCAAACCATGGTCTTTCTTGGGGAGACAATGTTTCCACGATGGCCTCCAAAGCCAGTCAGCGACTGGGCATCCTCCATCGTGCAAAGGTCTTTTCTTGGCCAATCTTATCTTTTTGACAAACCTACAAAGGGCCTTCATTTCAGGAGCTTGATGAGTACTGCCTCTCCCCTCTGGCTGGCACCCCAGCCTTACACCTTGCCTTTCTTGATGCCATTGGAAAGCAAGGTCACTCAAAATCCATTGGGGCTCTCCCACTATGAAGCTGAGTGTCTGGGTCTGTGACTTTCAAAATACAGACAGGTTGTTACCTCTCTGTAACCTACCACCTCCTTTTTGGCTCACGTCCTCTCTGCCCGTTCTTGTCCTGTCTCCCTCCCAGGTTTCCGTGGGGTTGTACACGGTCTGCCAGTACCCTTTCTTTTTTTGTAAAACTCACAAAAATCCAGGCTCACTGCTCACCTTCATTAATTTGTCTTTCTTTTCTCTCACATGTGGAATCAACTTCCCCATTTGTTCAGTCTCATTCTCCCTCCAGATCTTCAAGACTGCTGTTCACTCCTACCTTCAGGTTATGCCCCGTCCATACTCATGATCTCTTCTACCCAAATGACCCCATTTCCAAAGCATTCTCATTTTCCAGGTTGCGGTTGACTCTTACCTCTTCCCGGCACCTCTTTTTTGTTTGTTTGGTGTCGGTTAGTTTGTTTCTTTTTTCTGCTTCATCCTCCCTTTCCTCTTCCTCTTCTTGCTGTGCTCAGCTTGTGTGCAGTTTGTTTCACCCCATGTTTCCTTCCTCTCACTTCCCTTGATCTCACTCTCGCCTCTGCTGTTGGTGTTTCCCCTTTCCATTTTGTTCCTTACATTCTGCTCGAGCTCTTCCAGGAGCCTCGTCATGTATACAAAAAACTAAATCCCTTGTGGTTTCTGGAATCGGACCAAACCATTGCGATGACATTTGAGTTATTAGAACCCAAATAGATTTTACTGATTTATGGTTGTGCACGAACCAATCGTGGTAAATAGCATCAATTGTAATTACATGTTTGGTTTGTTTTCTCTTTAGGACTATGCGTTTAGATATTGGGTGTAGCTATCAAATTCTGCTGTTGCAACCTTTATGTTTTTAGCCTGAAAGTAATTCTTTTGAGTTAAAGCTGATGATTGTTGATTTCGCCGGAGCTGGCTTGCATAGCATGAGAATCATAGTCCTGGAATCATCTTGAGAACCGAACAGTGTGAGTGGCAGTGCTGTCATTACAGTGCCAGAGTCACACACGTTCGACACTGTATCAAACTCTTGATTGCACTGTACATACCACAGCATGACCTGCCATTCTGTACACCAGCCAAATGCTGTAAGTGACATTGCAAAATGCTGATGTCATATTGTTTAACTTCCATGTGTATCTGTCCAAAAGCGATTGGGAACACGATTCCTTAATAAGAGGCGGCTTGAGACAAGGTTGGCTAAACGGAGCCGAATCGACGGCATAAACACCACAACGACAAGATCTTTCTGCACAAGGAAGGAAATCCTCAGGATGAAGCTCGACTCCATTGCTTATTTTGGAGAAAATGTAAAATTAAAACACTACAATTATCAATCAAAATTTTATAAGTAGTAGCTGATTCTTCAGTTACTGGGAAGGATTCATTAAGCACTTGCGTCAATTAATTGGAGACGTTTTTGAACACATTTTTTCTGGTCCCTTTTAAATGCTTCTCGGGTGACCTGATCAAGTGTGCATTGAATGAGTCTAATAATTGAGCCAGACAAGACGGAAACAAAGATTTATGAATTGCAGCTACAAAAATGGCGCTGTTACCGATGCTTCGAATAGGTCTGAGCTGATGCTTTGGGAAATGATGCTTAGAAACAGAGTGGTTTGCTTTCAAAGAATACAGAAACAGGTATTGTGGGTGTCATTATATCTCTGTTGTCCCTTTTCTCCATCACAAATACAAACTGTAGGCCATCATTCTTTCATTCATTTCGTATACACTCTACAGCCCGTGGCGACTGGGTTGCATATGGTGTGTTGGCTGGGCCACTTTGATGTAATACGCTGGGGAGCGTGGCTGGGCTGCTGATGCAATGCTCTGTAGGTTAGAGCAGGAATTTGTAATTGTTCAGGGTGCTGGCGATAGCTTGGCCCTCCTCTTCATGAAGGACCACGCGATTTGTGACGTCCACCAACTAATTTCAGGAGACGGAAACGCCCGGCTTAAACGTTCAATCCGAGGGATGACACAAACAACTGATGTATCCCCTGTATGTAAAGCACCAGGATGGACAGTTTTATAGCTGGTCGGGATTTTAACCCAGGCTGGACAACTTCCGAGGCGAGTGCCCACATACTCTACGGCCGAGCTATCTTTCCCTGCAATCCCGACTGCAGGTCATGACTCTTGGGGGAAAAAAAAACATTGGGCAAACCAAAAAAATTGCACGCTATACCATTTAGAATTCGAGGATCAACACGAGTCGGGGAGGAAAAGCTAGAGACTTGGACAACCATTAAGCGTCTCAGCAAGCAAGACTGTTTTATCTTAACAATGCATTAAAAGGACTAGCCTCGGGACCAAAAACCATCAGGCCCATTAAATGCTAACAGACTAAACAAGTACATCCATAGCTTCCCTACTTTACACAGACACATTTTTTTTTATCATACCCATTGGTTATGTTCTGCTGTACCGTGAATTATATTCCCAATGTCAGAGGACTTTCCTATATGGATTCTACTGGTGTAATTCATTATGGAGAACGTCAGCTAGGTCATCACGTGATCACTTCTTAGATGATTAAAGCACTCTTTTTTATGTAGAATCTTTTCTCTCTTGTTTTTTTGTTTTGTTTTGTTGTTTTTTATACAGAGATTTAGTCTCAGAGAAGAGCGAAAGACAGATTGGTGAGGGGTTGACACAGCGATGAGCACAGGGAGTTGCATTACAAGGGAAGACAGAGAAATGGGAGCAAGCGATATGATACGCAGACAGCATACGTATAGGGAACATCAGACGAAAGACAAAGGGAACCGATGGTCTGGGTGGACAAGGAACATGTAAGGCGGACAACAGGGTAAATGTGGAAAATGAATGGAAGAGTGAGAGTCAGTGAGAATGGGAAAGATTGGCAATATAAGGAATAGGAGGTAACCTGAGATGGCGACGGCTTGCCATTTAAAGGGGTGAAAGAAGCGTATGTTTGGAGAAACTCAGTCGTGTGAACTGTAGGGAATAGAGAGACTAAGGTTGGAGGTTAAGCAATTAGCCTAGATTTGGGGGGCGGTTTAAAAAGTTTGGGGTTGTAGTGTCCCCTTTTCTACAATTTATCGCAATATTTAAGTATTTTTCAACATGTAAGAACTTATGATAACAACCAAAAAATTTTACCATCGAAATATTTTCAATCATTTAATTGTAATACCGAGAAGGAGTTTGATTTAAAAAAAAAATTTTTATAAAAGGACGATGACTCGATTGAGGGTATAACAATGTTACATTCATGTATCTTTTAATTATTTCAAAATCATAATTTACTGTTGATGATTGCTTCCTTGTATTTCGTTTTGGTTCAACTTATCAGTTGAATACATCAGATCGTCTTGCTATCTGAAAAAGGAGCAGAGTGTACTGATACCTGTATTTCCAGCAAGGGTGTCGGCAAAATCTGGATTTGAGCATGTATATCTCATATATATAAAACTAGAATGGGCACTCTTTGGAAGTGCATACCTCCACCAGGCTGAACAGTCACGTTTGTATCGCACTCATAGGCTGGATCTGGATCTGGATCCGGACCTTAACCAAAATCGAATTGCATTTATTTTTGTCACCTACCCAACTCTTCCTTCCTAGTTTTCATAACTTGTCCACAACTTTTGAGCTATTGTGCGATTTATGTTTTGGACCCATCTCTCAATGGTGAAGAATCACATGAATTAAAAGAAATTCTCACATCTGAATCCGGATCTTCACCAAAATCGAATCAATTCGTTCCTTGTCACACACCAAACTTTTTGAGATATCCTGCTCACAAACAAACAGACAGGACAGACAGGGGTGGAAACATAACCTCATGCACCTTCCGTGTCGAGGTAATAATACTTTCATCCTGCATAATATTAACAATTCAAGACTCAGTGATGATCTTCATCATTTGTTTCATGTTTAATTTTCTAGTTTTGAATCTCTGAACATGTTAAATGAATTCCCTGCGATCGTGAAAACATATATAGACTAGTTTTGATTAAGTATTCTTCTCTTGCGTATTGCTGCTAGCTGCCGCAAACAGAGAGAGCTATCATTTGTTGGAAAGGGCAACTGTGTCGCTTGATGCAGTTGCCCCTCTACCAGTACACACTGGTACTCATTTTTGCCGATCGGAAGGAATGAAGGCTGAGTCAGCCCATGGTGTGTATTAATTACAGCGGCAACGGGGCTTGAACTCAGGACCACTCAGACCCTAGGATCCCAAAGCGCACCCTAACCACTAAGCAACACCAGGCTCCAGTTTTGTAAAGTTTAAGGCTAATTTTGGTCTGGCTATTGGTAGGTGAAATAATTTTGATAGCTAATGTCGTTCTTGGAAAAAAAAAATCCGTGTGGAGTTAAGTTGAAAAAACAAATGTAAGCAATTGATCAATTTCCCTATATTAATTACAAGTTTTGTATTGTTTCTTGTTCAAGTTGTTGATACTTAAAAAATTTTGCTGACAATTCCCATTTTAGTAGGTGTATAGATTTATAATTACCATAAAACGATTTTCTTTTCGAGCTGTAAGGGGTAAAGTAGATTAAACCGTGTTAAATGGAGATTTGGGTTGAATTTCTCTTTTTACTGGGACCTAGGGTCCACAAGATCTCTTGGCGTTGCTGTTGTTGTTGTTGTTTGTTATCCCCGCCAACCAACGAAGTTGGCGGGGATATAGAAATGCGTTCCGTCCGTCCGTCACATTTCGCTTCTGGAGCTTAACTACAAATCCCCTCAAGATATATTACGAATTTGGTACACATATCAAGCAAGTGGTGAACCGGGTGTAGTGGCGTGCGCCTGTAATCGGCTACTCGGAGGCTTGGGTTGGAGGATCGCTTGAGGACGGGAGCTCTGCGCTGGGCCGTGCTATGAGAGGGGTGTAGGGCAGCCGGAATCATGGCGAAACCCAATCCTTATCCCTGTGTCGTAAGAGGCGACCAGGTTGCGTCAGGAAGGGCATCCGGCGTAAAACATATGCCAAATCAGTATGCGGATCATAACGGATGATCCGCTGTGGCACCCCTAACGGGAGCAGCCGAAAGACGAACAACAACATCAAGCAAGTGATGAACTGGTGCCTTTTGATATTTCGAGATTTCCCCCAAAAAAAATTCTGTCACTTTCCATGGAAACAAGTTGGGGTATTAAGAAAATAATTGAGGTTAACCTTTGTTTCCAGAGCATAGTTGCAAAACTATTAACTATTTCTTATTGAAATTTGGTACACACATCAATAATAAATTGAACTGGTGCCTTTTGCTACTTGTCCTCATTTACTATGGCAGGGGATATCGAAGACTTTGTCTTCAACGGATGCTAGTTGTTGTTGTTGGGTTCTTGTTGGGGGTCGATTTTTGAAATGTGCCACACATTGGTTGGACAGCCACTGGGACCACACCCACACCTATCGCTTGACCGCACCCACCATAGCACCCAGACAAAATGATATGGCCGCCATCTTTGTTTTCTGGTAGGCTTAACAAATTAGGCCCGTAGGCCTCTGCTGATTATAATTATACACTGTCCGGCTTTGTTGCATCAAATTTCCATTGGCTTTGTTTGGGTGAGTGCGAATCACGATGAGGGACCCCGAAAAATCGAATTCATGTCAAATAAAAATTATTATTAAGGTTTAATGAAGCCCGTATGCGCCTCCCTAAAAATGTGCGTTATGTATTTTTGAACGGCCCCACATTTGGAGAGAAAACAATCTGTGACTGTGTGACAAATCAGATCGTTCTGACAAAACTGACGAATCAACTCTTTAAGAATGCTTTAGATGCGCGTTTCCCAAATCGGCCCCTTACTGGATTTTTAAACCAATTCACTCGCGGCTTAATGGCGAGGTCCTGTACCCCGAATGACCACGTACAGGTTTTCTGAACAAAGGTTTATTGTTTATTACCACAGAGAGAGCGGAGAGGATGAAAGAGAGGGATAGGGGACACATGCACACGAATGCACGCACGCAAGCACACGCACGCCACGCACACACACATCCGTGACAAACTGAGGTAAGAGATATAAAGGTAAATCCCCTGTTCAAAATCAATCTGAATGTTATTCCATCTAATCTATTCATTGACATGGTAACACGGGACAGAGACGGCACAAAGTGAATGAGACAGTTTAGACAATGTAATCTGAGCTATGGGTAATGTTTTTTAATTTATTCTTCAGACCCTGCTTTCACCACATAGACATGTGAGACATGAGTAATGATGAGGGAGTTGAGTGGACAGAGAAGGTGAAAAAAAAATATATATATATATATACAGTGGAACGGCCTCATTTGGACCAAACCAAGAGACTTGCCAAAAGTGGTCCGCTTGAGGGGTGGTCCCCTTCCCGGTTCACCATTTGGGTAGGTCTTCAGGTAAAGATGTACAACTTCCTTAATACATTTAATTCCTAAATTGAATAACTTAAGTGGAACAACTGTTTGTACAGGATTTCATATCATATTTCACGTTCACGTACTGGTACTTTATTCACAGAAACAGACAGACAGAAACAGTAATTTTGATTATTCACAGAAAGTCTTTGGATTATTCACGGAAACAGTAATTTTGATTATTCACAGAAAGTCTTTTGGATTATTCACGGAAACAGTAATTTTGATTATTATTGTGCAACGTTGAAAAAAGAGTCCAGGGTGCGCTGCCTCACGGATGATGTGGCAGATTCAGCGATACCATTCTGTAGTTTGTCGACGGTGTCCAGTAAATGTCCGAGATTCTTGGACAGAAGATCTGCCTTGTTTTTGCCATACAGTCCATTACTTCTCACGTGGTAATTGTTGGCTCCTGCACGTTCGTCGTCGTCGTCAATGTCTTTGTTATCAGCGTCACCGTTGTCAGTGATAAACTCAGCCATCACGTCGTCATGGACTTGATTCATTTCATTGTTCTCGCATTTCGTGGGAACGTCTGCATCGCAGTTAATGTAGTCATCAACCATGTCCGTCGTCAAAACTGTAATGTTCTTGCATTCTTTGAGCAGATCGGCGAGGGATATCGTCTTCGTCGTCGCCCTCACCGCGTCCTCGCCCTCAACCGCGTCGTCGCCCTCAACCGCGTCGTCGCCGAAACCACACCGAACGAAACAAGACCACTGTGGATTCTCTGACTTGTGCTGTAGCCTGTGCGATCCACGTGCAGGCATCGTAGACAGTGACACACTTTTTTAATCGTTCACGGCGTCGGTGTCGTCTGGCTGACAGCGGTCCATTTTAGCGAGGACAGTCCGTACGAGTTGTTTTCTATACGTTGCTTTAATCGTGCGAATGGATCCCTTGGTCGGAGGTTGGAGACTCGAAGTGTGTTCAGGGGAAAGAACACAAACTCCACATTCGAGAGCTCGAGGTTGGGGTGGCACGTTGCATTGTCAGGAAGACGATGACATTTCTTTGCTGCCGTTGCATTTTCTCGTTGAACAGTTGCATCCACTCCTTGAAGAGACCTGACGTCATCCAGGCCTTCTTGTTTGATCTCTAGATGACCGGGAGACTATGCTTGTCGAGATTGCGGAAACAACGAGGCTTGGCAGATTTCCCGATGATAAGCGTTTTCTGGAATTCACCGACCATGTTGACGAGGAAAGCAGCAGCCAAACGTTCCTTCGATTGCTTCCCGCCTTTACACTCCGTCCCTTCAACACGGTGTGTTCTGTCTGGCATCGCACGGTAAAACATCCCACTCTCGTCGAGATTGACGATGTCTTTGGGGTCGTATCGTGCGATTATTGTCGGTACACGCTTGGTCCAGTTGTCGACTGCTTCTTGAGGAACACAGGCCGATTCCCCAGGAATTTTGGCAGAGTTAATGTTGTGGCGTGCTATGAATCAGGAAAGCCAACCGTTGGATGCCGTGAAATCTACCTCGGGAACTTCAAGTGACCGTGTGAACTCCATGGCGTGCTCTTTTATCATCGAACCCTGACAGCACAATTCAATGCTCGAACGCGACTGAACCACGACCACGTCATTTCGTCGATATTTTGATTTTCTTGAAACTTTGAAGCGTTTCTTTCTGATTGGAGCATTTTCTTCGTATGCTGTCATGATTTCGGCTTTTCTCTTCAATATGCGCTGAACCCTTGACTTGCTGACACCTACTCAACTGCGAGGTTACGCTGAGACTTGATTTTGTCACTCTGTATGATCTTGACCTTCTCATCCAGCGTCAACTCTTTGTTGGGAGTTTTTTGAGCCGGTGGCAGTCGTGGAAAGAAGCGAATGGAAATCTGTGACAATCTGAGCATGGAGCACGGAACTTAAGGAGCCGAAGCAGCAGAGGCGGGTTTCCTATTGGTTGACTGAAATTCTGATCCAAAATCCCGCGATTTCATTGGGGTAAAGAGTAATTGTTTCCGATTTCATTTCACGATCTTGTGATCATCTGGAGAATGTCTTTTTGGAACGGTTTGTTTGCAATTAGTCGCGCTTGCCCAGCCAAAGAGCTTTGTATATGCTCGGATTACTCAAGGGAACAATGTCCGCACCTAATTGACACTGGTCCGCTTGAGAGTTCAAATCTGCTTCAAGGGACTGGTAATATGGTGGTCCGTGGCCCGAACCAGGGTGGTCCCCTTAGCCGATCAGTCCAATGTACTAAATAGATAGGAATTTCTGAGGGACTGGAGAAAAAGTGGCCGGATGAGAGGTGGTCCGCTTACCCGGTTGGTCCACGAGGGTTTCCACTATATATATATATATATATATATATAATATTATTTTATATGTATGTATATATATATATATATATATATATATATATATATATATATATATATATATATATATATATTATATATATATATATATATATATATATATAATATACATTGTCCCAAAAAAATGTACTCACTCTTTAAATGATAATAAATGCATTGTTTATTGACTTAGAAACAAGATTAATGGTTAAATGTATAAATGATAAATCATGTTTACAAATGTTCAAACTGACGACCATCACGTTCCAAACACAGCCGATAACGCAGACCAATGGATTCAACAGCGTTACGAATCATTTCATTTGGAACTGCAAGACATTGTCTTCAATTTCCTCTTTCAGCTCATCGACTGTTGCTGGTTTTGAGCCGTAAACCTTATCTTTGAGATATCCCCATAAAAAGAAGTCCATTGGAGTGAGGTCTGGGGAACGCGCAGGAATTCAACACTACCTCTTCGCCCAATCCATCTGTTCGGAAAAGTTGCTTCGAGATAGGCCCTTACATCACGGTGGTAGTGGGGAGGTGCTCCATCTTGCTGAAAGTAAATCTCTTTGTCACCAAATATCTCTTCACACGTGGACCCGACGATTCCTGCAGCAAGTTTAAGTAAACATCCCCAGTGACAGTTTGGTCAAAAAGAATGGCCTAGGATGCCCAATCTGATATCCCACACCACACAGTAACCCTGGTAAGTTTAAATGGTGTTTCATAGAAAAAAGCGGATTTTTAGGAGCCCAGTAGGTGCAATTGTATGGTTAATTGAGCCATTTAACTTGAAGCTGGCCTCATCGCTCCAAACAATTTTGGATGGAAATGCTGATCTTCTTCGCATTTGCCCAGGTACCACTCACACAAAATTTGCTCTCCGTCAGGATCGCTTCATTTAGAGCGTGGATTATTTTGGAATGTAACTTTTCCAATTAATTCGCTTCAAGATGCGATGGGCTCTTGATTTGGGATTCCTGTCTCACGAGCCATTTGTCGTACAGATTTCCGTGGGGATCGGTGGAGGGTTTCCAGCAATTGATTTTTCCTTTGCGGAGGTGGTGATGACCGTGGTCTTCCTGAAGCTCCTTATGGATGTCATGCACAGTTCCATCTGTTTCAAACTTATCTCGGATGGAGCAATGGTGCGTCGCGTTGGTGGATCTTTGTGAAAATGTCTTCTAAATTGTCTTTTGCCTTCCATGATGTTTTTGTCCTTAGTAACACTTTATGATAAATTTTCTTTTCTTCAAAACCTAGTCGTCTTCTGCCATTATTATGGTCAATTTGATCTGAAAATAAATGAAAAATTCAATGAGTTATGAGGAGCCAAAATGTGAGTACATTTTTTTGGGACACCCTGTATATGTATATATATATTATATATATATATGTATGTATATATCTATATGTACCGGGCGTAGTGGCGTGCGCCTGTAATCCGGCTACTCGGAGGCTTGGGTTGGAGGATCGCTTGAGGACGGAGCTCTGCGCTGGGCCGCGCTATGAGAGGTGTAGGGCAGCCCAGAATCATGGCGAAACCCAATCCTTATCCCTGTGTCGTAAGAGGCGACCAGGGTTGCGTCAGGAAGGGCATCCGGCGTAAAACCTATGCCAAATCAGTATGCGGATCATAACGGATGATCCGCTCTGGCGACCCCTAACGGGAGCAGCCGAAAGACGTACAACAACATGTATATTCTATATGTATTTATATATATATATATGTATATATATATATGATCTATATATATATATTATGTTTATATCTATATATATTATATTATATATATATATATATGTTATATATTTATGAAACCAACATGTCCAAAAACGGTAACGGTTTTGACGATTCCAGCTCCGTGTGTAAACTTCCGCGCTGGATGGAGAGTGTTGAAGCCATGCCTGGAAATTGTCACGTGCCGTCTGAGACTCAAACAAAGCAAAAATGTCATCAACATACCGATAGTATACGATGGGGGAATCGACCCCTTGCCGACCAGTCAGTTTCTGCATTTCATGATAGCCTACAAAGATATTTGCAAGAGCTGGGCCTAATGGAGAACCCATGGCCACACCGTCCGTTTAACATGCATCATGTTGTTAAAACTGAATTCCACCTCCCTTGTTGCTGTGTTCATTAATTCAACGAAGACGTGTTTCCGAGGTCATCGGTTGTTCCAGATCGTGTGAACAGCAAAAGTGCGCATATCTCAATCGTCTCCGTCAATGGTACATTTCGTGAACAAGCTTTTAATATCAAAGGATGCCATTGATGTTGTCCTCACTTGTCGGTGTTTTCGTCTGATTGATTCTGCCAAATGTGAAGGAATCCTTAACCACGAAATGAGAAAGTGAATCCAATACTGGTTGCAGTACCTCTCCCAACACTTGGCAAGTTCATGTTGTGCTGATCGCACCATGGACAGTATCAGTCTGAGAGAGGATATTCTCCTTGTGAATCTTCGCAGGGCCGTATCATTCTTGGAGTTGGGCTCCAACAGGTTAATTCTGTCGGCACCTTTCTTTGATTCACAAGGAGAATTTGACTGGATTTCTTGGTGTTGGTCAAGAAACACAAAATATAAACTTTACCCCACAGAATATTTCACACAAATCCAAGTGGGCCACTGAACCATTTGGTTTAATTTGACTCCAGCAGCTGGGCAGCTATAATCAGCTCTTTCAAAACCTTGCATGCCTTGTCTTCAACCAAATAAATGGAATCCTATCTGTGTAGCACCACATGCCATTGCTACTCAATATTCTGATTGTGCAACTAAAATCACAGGGATGCAAATAAACATTGTTCAGACAACAAGACACTCTGCAAATATCCAGTCACAAACATAAATACAACTAGAAAGCATATCAAAATGCTAAGCCCATCTGTGTCCGCTTTGTACTCTTCACTAAACTTGACGAAAACGATCGGTTAAAAAAAAATTGTACATTTTATAAATCTGTGTTCTCAAAATTCTCAAAATAAAGGTTTGTGAAGATTCGATAACAAAAGCTCAAATGGGAAAAAGTTATGGCCTGGATACACACACACACACACACACACACACACACACACACACACAAAACACACACACACACACGCAATTGCAAAACCCCTGATCCCGCTGTCCTGGAAGATGGGATAACCAGGTTCTAACTCTGTAACTTGCGAAAACATAACATTCAAATGATCCTGAAACAAGAAAAAGAATGTCTTGCAGTTTTGATTACCACACGCAGAAAATACGGTTACCCCTTCACAAAGCTGTTAGCTAAAATCACCAAAATCAGCAGCAGCTAACACCACCTTCCGAAAGCTAAGAGCACCAGCTATAAGGGCCCTCCTGCAAGGCACATCCTGAAAAGCACCCGGCTCCACAGCAGGTGTGACCAAGTCATGCACAGGACCATTCGTCCGCATAGGCAGCAGAGACTTCTGCTCCACATAGGCAGCAACAGGATCACTCTCCCTCCTGCTGAATGATTCTTCAGTTGGGCCACATTGACCTCACGCTGTTCAATTTGCTCCATCTAAACCTCACTGGCAAAGTACTAAGGGCAGTTGTGAAATGCATGATCGTGGTTATCAGAGATATTACACTCCACTGGGTGTAGACAATCATGCAACACATGGACCTGTTCAACGGGTGCAGACAACTTCCTTGCGTACCTCCATCAGATGGCATGTCGTTTTATACTAAAATCAGGAACATTCCTGATTTGAGGATAAAATTTGCCCATGTGTGCACCTGATGACATCACAATTGGCAGCTGGTGATATGGACCTCGATTCCTAGCCCCGCCACCCCGCCCCTTCCTCCTACCCCACTCCTGGCAAAGCAGGATCTGTGCGAAGGGCACCTTCACCTGCCGCACATCGCTCATGGAAACACACTTCATGAGATGTTCTGGCCCTTCCAAAACTACACAGGTCTTGCATATCGCTTCAAAGCAATATCCTCATCCCCAACATGCTCATCATTAAAACAGCACCAAATTGTACGAGTACTTGATTGGCCAGTCCTGACTCAAAATCTACTTAAGGTTCTGCTTTCCTTATTCTCTTTCCATATCTCCAAAAAGGCCTTCATCATGATGCAACATGAGAGAAATACATTTTAAAACCTTAATTCTTGAAAAGGCAAATATGTAATCAATGCAACGATGATGAAATCTCGACTCTTTAAATAAATAAATATAAATGCTCAATAAACTGCCTCTGGGTAATGGACACACTTTCCATCAACTCAAAACACACCATACAGCTTCACACATCACAACATACGACACAGCTGAACACATCAAAACACAACACACAGCTTAACACATCAAAACACGTTTTGCCCATTACGTGTTGCTATCCTGGATCCACTCCACGATACCTAAAGTATGTTTTAATTGGGATGTGGATGCATGTTAAGTTAATTGTAATAACATGGATAGCACATCTGACATATCCACATTTAATAGTAGTCTAACAAAATGGTACAAAGATTACTTCCCTATTCATTGCAATCGGACTCGATGTTGGCTTGAGTGAGCTGGGTTGGATTCCCGGTCCGAATGTAAACTGTCACATCGGTGTTTCGTCGACATGGCATTGCATAAGGAAGCCCATCATTCCCTCGGGTGGGCGGTGAGCTCCGGACTTGTCTGTTAACATTTATCGGTGGACGTTAAAGATCACAGTCCCATGGTGTCTCCCACAAAGTAAGGCGAGTTATCGTCAGCACTCTCAATAAATTGCAAATTCTTGCTTGCTTCAGCCAATCACCCTGCCTGGCCAGCCAGTTTGTGAAAGGCTTGTGCCAAGACAGCACACTCTCTGTCTGAGCCGCCGTCCCTAACTCAATGGGACAATGGTGGAAGAAGGAGAGAGATATAATTTGCACATTGACATTGGTATCGATTACACTGGGCTGCATTTGAAATATTTTTTTCAGAGGTCTAGGTTTTCTCAACCTAACTTATATGTTTTTTGCATGTTGAATTCAGAAATGTATCTAATTTTGCTCAATCAGGTCAAGTTTTTTAAGGAACTACTGTATCTCAATTGCCAAGATAGAAATGGTCAAGATAGGTCAAGATAGAAATGCTATCTCAATTTTAAGGAAATAAATAATCAAAATTTTTGTTTTTTTAATTAGCATTTTTTAAAATTCAAAATCAGACTTGCATTGACAGAAAATGTACAAACTATACATATAATGACACACAAGTACACTTAATGTGGAAGAAAGTGCCTTCTCAATTACTTTCATTTCAATTTCAGAAAAATATAGATAAATCGTTGTTTCTGGCAACACCCAACTTCAGTCGCTCCAGCAGTCGCTGTTTTCCTTCGTCTTTTTAATGTTGAATTTCACATTAACGGTACTTGTGCGTCATTTTATGTATAGTTTGTACATTTTCTGTCAATGTAAGTCTGATTTTGAATAATAAAAATGCTAATTAAAAAAACAAAAATTTTGATTATTTATTTCCTTAAAATTGAGATAGCATAAAAACTTGACCTGATTGAGCGAAATGAGATACATTTCTAAATTCAGCATGCAAAAAACATATCAGGACCGTTGAGAAAACCTAGACCTCTGAAATGACGCAGACCAGTGTTATTATTGATCATCGAGTGTGGGTTATGGAACATGCTTGATGGGCCGAATGTCCAAAACTACAGCGTACAACCTTCCTTGTTAGATTTGTTATTCGATTTTAAACACATGAATGTTTTCCCTGCTGTGTTTTAAAAGATTCCCATTCCTAAACAAGGTTTCCATTTTATTATCATCACCACCTAACACCTTTTTCTCAGTGTTAACTCTGGATAAATGTTATCCCTTTTTAATGTTTTAGTTTATATAATGTAACACCGGTTTAACGAGATACAGTATCACCTTTTTATAATCTTTGTTTTATGTATTCATACCTTTTGTCTCAATGTGCATTTTTAACAAAGGTTGCTGCTTGACTTAGGGTTCCCATGATAATTAAACAGTCACTATGACTTCACTCTTTCCTGTTTACTCTCTGGAGTTCTGGAACACATTTATTTCATTCTCACAACATCTCGAGCAATTTACCTGCAAGTCACATTCGCATCCCAATAAGTGAAGCTCACATTATGGGGGTTCGAGGACCACTTCTTGGGAAACCTAGACTCGGACTTGTTTGATGAAAGATTAATTTGACTTATAAAATAGAAATGGAATGATTAAAAACTCTTTTTGCAGGTCAATGTTATATTAACAAACAATTGTTGGGCCTGGCACGACAGTCTTCAGGTACGCACAATCACTCTAAGCTGTCTTGCCTGGGTTGGAATCTCGACCCAGTTGTAAACCCTCAGTCATCCTGGTGTTTCGCAGGCAGGGTGAGGCATCAAGATGCCTGCCATGCATCAGACGGACGTTAAGAGTGGGCATCCCATCTGTGAGCATTAATTAGTGGACGTTAAAGATCCTACAATGTCCATCCTGAAGAGTAGACAAGTTATCGCTGGTACCCTGGACAAATTACAAATTCCTGCTCTAGAATCAAATATCCTGCGTCGGTGTGGCAACCTGTCCATGAGTGTAACCTGTTTCAGGACAGCAACTCTCTCCTTAAAGCATCGTACATTAATGGGATTTCTGGAATACCTTATATATATATATATATATATATATATATATATATATATATATATATATATATATATACCAGGGGGTGGTATGTTTACACATTGTAAGCAATAACAAACTGTGCTTCCCCAATGTCTCAGGTCACTCGCCTGCATTTATTTTTTCATTTATTAATTCATTTTCATTCATTTATATTTTCATTTACGGACACTTTCTAACGGTTCTGTGATTTCCCCCCCCCCCCCCCCCGGTGTATTCCTTCGATGTCAGTCGACATGCAAAATCACCATGCACACACCATATATATATATATGTACATATATATATGTTTTGTGATCAGGTGAGATAAAAATTTAACTTTTTGGTCTAAATTCAAAGTGTTACATCTGGCACAAGCCAAACACTGCACATCACCCAGTCAACACCACCCTACTGTCAAGCATGGTGGTGGCAGTATCATGTTATGGGGCTGCTTTTCATCAGCAGGCACTGGCAAGCTTGTCAGGATATAGGGACAACGGATGGTGCAAAATCCAGGAGAATCCTTAATGAAAAGCTGCTTGAATCAGCCATGAATCTGAAACTGGGTAAGAGATTCACATTTTAGCAGGACAATGATCCAAAGCACAAAGCTAAAGCCACACTACAGTGGCTGAATAAGAAGAAAATAAATGTTCTTGAGTGGCCCAGTCAGTCGTGACTTGAACCCAATTGAACATTTATGGCGAGACTTAAAGATTGCAGTCCATCAACGATCCCCATCAAACTTGGCAGAACTAAAGCGATTTTCACATGAGGAATGGGCAAAGATTTCACCATCTCATGCACTGTATAAATCTGGTGGAGATCTACCCAAAAATACTCATCACGGCCATTGCTGCAAAATGTGCTTCCACCAAGTACTGACCTAATGGACTGAATACTTTTACAACCAGTGAATTTTGATTTGTACATGTTTTTTACAGGTATTCCTGATATTTAACTTTCAACAATAACAGTGTTTAGTTTGACCTCTTTAGTTATGAATAAAAAGAGTTCATTTGGATAAATTGTTTCTACATAATTCACAATTCATCTAAATGTGTCATTATTTGTCGGCGGTGAATACTTTTGGTGAACAGCTTGTGTATAAAATTAAGAATCAGCTTTTTATGATAATTATCAAAGATGCAAGTTCGTTCATGCATTTCCTTCTTCAGAAGGAAAGATAGAACAAAGGAAAACTCCCTGAAGATTTTCAGAACAATGAAACTTCCCTTTTTTTGGAATATTTAGTAATTCCACAAAATTTCTGACAATTTGGTACATCAAAGTTCTGATATAAGTATCATAGAGGTCAAAGACATGCGATGTGTCCAAGCTTGTAGCTCCTTGGATTAAACATGAGATCATAACATTCCTTCAAAAATTTTCCACCCAGACTCTAAAGGCCTTGCTCATGATGCTAAATGTTCACCGAATATCGGTGTTTACTGAATATCGATGTGGTGGAGAGAAAAGAAACATTCACGTGCAATTATTACCATCATAGGTGATTCTTGAGATCTAAAATAGAGCTTGCAATGAAGTCAGCTTGTCAAATATCTTCACACAGCAACAAACAGATACTCTTTTGGCCTTGTACCTTGCTCTTTGAAAGGCAGGAAGCAAGTCTGGGAGTTTGATCATGTCCCAATGGGTTTGCTGCCCTCCACGCACCTTTGCTTTTGTCTTGAATGGTTTGGTTAAAACGCTCCACAATTCATTGTCGTTGCATTGATAAAAAACATTGTTCCTTCCTTGTTGATTTCCAGAATTCTTTAGCACTTCTGAAAAATATCACATTCAAAATGACCCCCTTTGTCCAAGTAAACTTGTGTTGATGGGTTAAGTGGTGACTACAAGCACTTCATCATTAATTCATAGCTCTGGTTATTTGTTTGCTCTCAGCATGAGTTTGACTTCTTTGTTGTTGCAACTTGGGAATTGGGGTTGTCAGGTTGATGGGAAGGGAGGGAGAGCTTACAACAAGTAAGACAGCAGAAAAAATATAGATATCTGCAATCACAAAGGATAAGCGAGGGTAAGCTTTCCCCGGTGCCCGCGATCCAGTGATGGCCATATTATTTTCACAGTGATGGCCATATGACTTCGACCTTCAATGTTTATGGATAGAGTATAAATTAAACACATGTGTCCCAATGCATAATCTCTCCATAAAACTCAACATCATGAAAATCGGAGGAAAATCTTTCAAGTGATGATCAAAAATATGTTTTGTCTTAATTATGTCACAATCCAAAAAAAGTATGTCAAGGACACAAATCAAGTATCCCGCCACGTCATTCAGAGCGAGTGGTGCATGCTCCGTCACCCTGAACGAGTGGTTCGTGCTCCGTCATCTTGAGCAAGTTGTTGTGAAATAACACCTGATTTTTCTCATTAGTTTTGCCATATTAACGTGTTTTCTAAATTACCGAGCAAAATTTTTTTTCCACCCGTCACATGCAGCTGTTGAAAAAGAATAATGTTTGCGAACATATCGCTGAAACGTCTCCATAAATGTAACGTCGTTTTTTGGTGAAATCTACTCGATGCTTGTGGGTTGTATACAGCAAGTGCTGTAGTTGGTAATCACACTGACTCCAACCTGGCGATTCTCCAAAAATTGCCGGTGTGTTGTGGTGTGTGTGTGCATTGTGCGTGCGTGCGCGTGCGTGCGTGCTGTTCATAAAGCACAACATATTTTCTCGGATAACTCGCCCTACCCATGCTCTCTCTCTCTCTCTCTCGCTCTTCTCTTCTCTCTCTGCTCCTCGTCTCTCTTCTTCTCTCTCTCTCTCTCTCCTTTCTCTCTCTCCTCTCTTTCTCTCTCTCTCTGTCTCTGCTGCTCTCTCATTTCTCTCTTTCTCTCTTTTCTCTCTTCTCTCTTTCTCAGGTGTATCTTTCTCTCTTTCTCCCTCGTTTCTCTCTTTCTCTCTTTCTCATCCCCCCCCCCCCCCCTCCCCCCCTTTCCCCCCCCCCCCCGCCCCTCCCACCATCTCCCCCCCCCACGCCCTCCCCCCCCCCCCTCCCCCCCCCACCACCCCCCCCCCCCCCCTCCTCCCCCCCCTCGTCCCCCCCCCCCCACCCCTCCCACCCCCTCCCTCCCCCCCCCCCCCCCCCCCCTCCCTTCTCCCCCTCCCCTTCCTCCCCCCTCTTCCCCCTCCCCCCCCCCCCCCCCCCCTCTCCCCCCGCCCCCCCCCCCCCTCCCCCTCCCTCCCCCCTTCCTCCCCCACCCACTCGCTCTCCGACACCCACCCCTCCCCACACCCCCCCCCCTCCCCCCTCGCTGTCCCCCCGCCCCCCCCCCCCGCCCTCCCGCCACCTCCCCCCCCCCCCCCCCCCTCCCCCCCCGCCCCTCCCCCCCCCCCCCCCCTCCGCCCCCCCCCCTCCGCCCTCCTCCCACCCCCTCCCATCCCTTCCCCGCCCTCCCTCCCCCCCCCCCCCCCCCCTCCCTCGCCGCGCTCCCCCCCCTACCCTCCCCCACCCCCCTCCCTCTCCCCCCCCCCCCCCCCCCCCCCCACCCCCCCCCCCCCTTCCCCTTCCCTCCCCCCCCCCCCCTCCTGTCCCCGCCCCTTCCGCCCCCTCCCTCATTTTTTTTCCCCCCCCCCCTTTTTTTCCCACCCCCCCCCCCCTGCCCATCCCCCACCACCCCCCCCCTCCACCCCCCCCCCCCCCCACCCCCCCCCCCCCGCCTTCCCCCCCCCCCGCCCCCCCCCCCTCCCCTCCCCCCCCCCCCCCCACCCCCCCTCTCCCTCCCACCCCCCCCACCCCCCCCCACCCGCCTCCTCCCCCCGCCCCCCCTGCCTCCCCCTCGCCCTCCGCTTTCCCTCTTCCTCCCCCCCCTCTCCCCCCTCCCCCGCCCCCAGGTCACCGCCTTCCCCTCCCCCCTCCCTTCCCCCCCCCCCCCCCCCCCCCCCCCCCCTCCTTTCCCCCCCCCCTTTTTTCCCCCCCCCCCTCGCCCCCCCCCCCCCCCCTCCCCCCCCCTCACCCCTTCGCGCCCCGCTCCCCCCTCTCTCCCCCCCTCCCCCCCCCCCCTCCATTCCTCCCTCCCACCTCTCCCCTCCCCCCCCCCCCCCCTCCCCACCCCCACCCGCCTCCCCCACCCCTCCCCCCGCCCCCCCCCTCGCCCCCCCCCCCCCCCTCCCCCCCCCCCGCCCCCAACCCCCCCCCCCCCCCCCTCCCCGCCCCGTTCTCCCCCCCCGCCCCCCCCCCCCCCCGCCTCCCCCCCCCCCCGCCTCCTGCCCCCCCCATCCCCCCCCACCCTCGCCCCTCCCTTCCACCCCCCCCCCGCCCCCCTCCACCCCCCACCCCACCCCCCCCGCCCCCCCCTCCCCACCCCCCCCCCTGCTCTCCCCCTCCCACCCGCCCCGCTTCCCCCGTCCCCCCCCCCCCCCCTCCCCCTTTCTTCTTTCTCTCTTCTTTCTCTTTCTTTTTCTCTCTTTTTCCTCTTTTTCTCTTTTTCTTGTTCTACCCCTCCCAATACATGCAGCACCCTCATCCCACATCTCTCCTCTCCCTCTCTCTTCCTCTCTCTGGACAATATCCAGATGGTGGTTATTGTGTGGGCAGGGTTTGTCTCCGGACATGTTCGGCAGGGTTTGTCTTCAGATGTATCCGGACGGGAGTTTGTCTCCAGACTTGTCCGAGCGGTGTTTGTCTGCAGCTGTGTCAAAGCGGTGTTTGTCTCCGGCCAGCTTGGCTCCGGATGCGTCCAGGTGGTATTTTTCTCTCGACAGCTTGGCTTCGGACGCGTCTGGATGGTATTTATGTCTGGATGGGAGTTTGTCTCTGGACTCGTCCAGACAGGAGTTTGTCTCCGGATGGGAGTTTGTCTCCAGGCGGAAGTTTGTTTCCGGGCCGTGTGTTATATGTATAACCAGTAGAAAATGGATCTCAGACATATTTGTTTCCCTCTTCACTGTTATTCTTTGCAGAATCATTTTGATGAGACAGTATGAATCGTAATTAATGCTCCGCCAACATTCTGCCTTCCCTTACTCTATCTCACACTGTCTTCCTTTCCCCACCCCCTTCGCTCCCCTCCTCTCTATCTCTCCTCAACGTCTTCACTCTCCTCCCCCTCTCTCTCCTCACCTTCTCCTCTCGTCTTCCTCTCTCTCTCCCCTTTCTCTCTCTCTCTCTCTTCTCTCTGTCTCTCTCCCCGCTCCTCCCTTCTCTCTCTCTCTCTCTCTCTCCTCTCTCTCTCTCTCTCTCTCTCTCTCCCACCCCTCTCTCTCCATCTCCCCCCCTTTAGTATTACCGTCAGCAAAGCGAGCGAGGTGCGTATGTTTGCTCATTCCTCAGTTCCTCATATTAGAACCTTATTAACCTGCAAGCAATCGATAGACTTTCTTTTAGTTGGGCCCCATTCTTCATAGAGATTTTAAGCCTTTCAGCTCAAAACCTCTCTAAAATGTGGGTGCACGATTGTGGTTATCGCGGTCTACATCAGTAAATGTCTAACCTCAGCTGTGTTGGTGCAGTGAATCAACCCGGCAATGCAACCTCACAAAACAGAATCTATACTTAAATCATTTCCTGTAGATGTAAGCAATCGATAGACTTTCTTTGTCGAGATTTTAGTGTTTTATAATATATTCATAATATTAATCACACTTTCTATGATATAACAACACAGATGCTATTATAACCAGACTTTACCGTGTAATGGTTAGAGTGTCTGCTCTGAGTTTGGGAGGTTTGCGGTTTGAACCTCAGCTGAGTCATACCAAAGGCTTCAAAATGGTACTTGGTGATTCCTTGCTTGGTGCTCAGCATTTAAGTAGGATAGAGCATGGACAAACAACCATCGGTTGGCAACCATTGTGCCAGCTTGATTGGATGAACGTCCTCTTCCTGTGTTGAAATTCTTGATAATAGAACTTGTGCACACCCAACTAATTGGTCTTCATTTTGATTTTGTATGGTACAATTATTTTGATTGTGTAATCTTTTTATTATCAAGTAAACTATTTGATCAAGTCGTCTTCAAGACGACAACATAACTTTGGAGAAAGTGGCCCAAGACCTGCCCTGTGATAATTCTATCATTTATGCAAATTGGCGATGGGATACAGTAAATTGGACATAAAAAAAGCTCATAAGGTGTGTCAGAAATCTCAACGTTACCCTACTTAGCAGCGTACCTAAAGGATGCAAGGAAAGATGCCCGGCGATGAGTGTATGTGTTTGTTTAACTTCTGTAGGGCGGTTTTGGAGGAGAATGTGGAGGATGTCAAATGAACAGCCATTTGGGAATTAGAACATTTTCCGGAGTGCAAAGTCCATTTCAACCTTGAGCCATGTCGGCACTTGGTAGAGGGCATACCTCTGCCAGGCTCAACAGTTTACGTTTTGTATTCACTGATAGACTAGATCTGGATCCGCACCTGAGCCAAAATCTAATCGGCTTGTTCTTGTCACCTCCCCGACTCATCCACCAAGTTTCATTCAAATCCGTCCCCAACTTTTTGAGCTATCCTGCTATATTTAGTTTTTAGCCACATCACTCAAGGGTGAAGAATAACTTGAAGAACTCTCGGATCCGGATCCGGATCTTCACCAAAATATAATCAACTCACCCTCGCCACGCACCCAACCTGTCTCCCAGGTTTCGTCCAAATCAATCCATAACTTTTTGAGACATTCTGCTTACTGACAGACAAACACATCGAGGTGAAATCATATCCTCCGTCCACCTTTGGTGGCAGAGGTAATAACTGTCATATACAAGGAAACAGAATTTTGAAAATGAGAATATCCAAAGGTACAGGGGGAAGTTGATGAAATGTATCCTATTCCTGAAATCTGTTCCTCTGCTACACATATGCACTGTCCCATTGATGTCGTGCTTTGGGTAGAAATCTTTGGGATGGGTCCGTAGCCATTTCAGGACGTGTGATTTTGCATCTTCATCATTCGTAGACTTCATCCCACCGAAATGTTCATTGACTGGTCTTCTTCTTCATTCGTATGCAGCACAAGGCTGTGGGGTAGCATCATTGATTGAGGGCGTAGCTGTATCGGTTGTGAAATTTATTACCCTCTGATGGTTAGGGCAGGAATTTATATTAGAATTTGGCTGTCGTGTCAGCAATAGCTCATCTCTTCTTGAAGGATGCCCTGGGATCTTTAACATCCAACTAATGCTGGCAGACGGGACGCCCAGTTGAACGTCCATCCGTGGGACGATGCACCCATTGATGAACCACCCTGCCTGTGAAACACCAGGATGACAGTTTATAGCTGGGATGGGATTCGAACCCAAGCCAGACAGCATAGAAGCGAGTGTGCATACCTCGAGGCCATCCTATCAGCCCAATCTTTGAGTGGTGAAAAGACATGAGAATCACAAAGTGATGAGTCCAGACGATGCAGGAAATGATTTGGTACCTTGTAACCCATCTCTGCTTGAATAGTACTGGTCAAATTTGCATGTTAGGGTGAGCAGTATAATGCAGTGAAGATATACTCCCTGTCAGCATCCATGGATGCCATCTGCATATTGCTTGTGTCACTTCATTGTGTACAAGTCACTCGTATTGTGTGCATTGATGCTTTTCCCATGTTCAACATATTCCAGGTATATTGAACATTTCAGGTCCCAGAACAGGATTGCCGTGAGCTTTCTGTCTGATTGATAAACATGAATCATTTATGTGGTGGTGTGCAAGGAAGCTCCATTCCATGCCAGCTCGTTTTAACGCTGCCGTGAAATGGCGGACACACGTCTCGTGACATACCACACTCTGCCGTGAAATGAGGGACATACTACGTCTCATGAATACCACACTCTGCTGTGAAATGACGGACACACGTCTGATGACATCACACTCTGCCGTGAAATGACGAACAACGTCTCATGACATAACACTCTGCCGTGAAATGACGAACACACGCCTCATGACATACCACACTCTGCCGTGAAATGACGGACACACGTCTCATGACATACCACACTCTGCCGTGAAATGACGAACACACGTCTCGTGACATACCACACTCTGCCGTGAAATGACGACACACGTCTCATGACATACCACACTCTGCCGTGAAATGACGAACACACGCTCATGACATACCACACTCTGCCGTGAAATGACGGACACACGTCTCATGACATACCAACTCTGCCGTGAAATGACGAACACACGTCTCGTGACATACCACACTCTGCCGTGAAATGACGGACACACGTCTCATGACATACCACACTCTGCCGTGAAATACGACACACTTCTCGTGACATACCACACTCTGCCGTGAAATGAGGACACACGTTCATGACATACCACACTCTGCTCGTGAAATGAGGGACACAGTTCTCATGACATACCACACTCTGCCGTGAAATGACGAACACACGTCTCATGACATAACACACTCTGCCGTGAAATGACGAACACACGCCTCATGACATACCACACTCTGCCGTGAAATGACGAACACACGTCTCATGACATACACACTCTGCCGTGAAATGATGAACAACGCCTCATGACATACCACACTCTGCCGTGAAATGACGGACACACCTCATGACATACACACTCGCCGTGAATGACGACACACGCTCATAATACACACTCTGCCGTGAAATGACGGACACACGCCTCATGACATACCACACTCTGCCGTGAAATGACGACACACGCCTCATGACATACACACTCTGCCGTGAAATGACGAACACACGCCTCATGACTACCACACTCTGCCGTGACATGACGGACACACGTCTCATGACATACCACACTCTGCCGTGAAATGACAGACACATCTCGTGACATACCACACTCTGACGTGAAATGACGGACACATGCCTCATGACATACCACACTCTGCCGTGAAAGACAGAACACATCTCGTGACATACCACACTCTGAGTGAAATGACGGACACCAGTCTCATGACATACCACACTCTGCCGTGAAATGACAGATACACATCTCGTACATACACACTCTGACGTGAAATGACGGACCATGTCTCATGACATACCACACTCTGCGTGAAATGACAGATACACATCTCGTGAGTCACACTCTGCCGTGAAATGACGGACATACGCCGTCAATGACGTGCACGCTCTGCTGTGAAATGACGGACACACCCTCATGACGTGCACACTCTGCCGTGAAATGATGACACATCTCATGAAAACACACTCTGCCGTGAAATGACGAACACACGCCTCATGACATACCACACTCTGCCGTGAAATGACGAACACATGCCTCATGACATACCACACTCTGCCGTGACATGACGGACACCAGTCCTCATACATACACACTCTGCCGTGAAATGACGAACACACGTCTCATGACATACCACACTCTGCCGTGAAATGATGGACACTTTCATGAAAGGACACACTCTGCCGTGAAATGACGAACACCATCCTATGACGATGCCACACTCTGCCGTGAAATGAATGACACATCTCATGAAAGACACACTCTGCCGTGAAATGACAGACAACACCTATGACGTCCACACTGCTGCGTGAATGATGGAACCATCTCATGAAAGGACACACTCTGCCGTGAATGACGAACACACGCTCATGACAACACACTCTGCCCGTGAAATGACGAACACGACGCCTTATGACATACCACACTCTGCGTGAAATGACGAACACACGCTATGACATACCACACTCTGCCGTGACATGACGACACACGTCTCATGACATCCACACTCTGCCGTGAAATGACAGATACACATCTCGTGACATACCACACTCTGACGTGAAATGACGACACATGTCTCATGAATACACACTCTGGCCGTGAAATGGACAGATACACATCTCGTGACATACCACACTCTGCCGTGAAATGACGGACACATGTCTCATGACATACCACACTCTGCCGTGAAATGACGGACACATGTCTCATGACATACCACACTCTGCCTGAAATGACAGAATACACATTCTGTGACATACCACACTCTGAGTGAAATGACGGACACATTCTCATGACATACACACTCTGCGTGAAATGACAGATACACATCTCGACATACCACACTCTGACGTGAAATGACGGCACACGTCTCATGACATACCAACTCTGCGTGAAATGACAGATACTCATCTCGTATACATACCACACTCTGACGTGAAATGACGGACACATGTCTCATGACATACCACCACTCTGCCGTGAAATGACGATAACATCTCGTGACGTGCCACACTCTGCCGTGAAATGACGGACATACGCCTCATGACGTGCCACGCTCTGCTGTGAAATGACGGACACACACCTCATGACGTGCCACACTCTGCCGTGAAATGACGGACACCCGTCTCATGACATACCACACTCTGCCGTGAATGACGAACACACGTCTCATGACATACCACACTCTGCTGTGAAATGACGGAACACACTCCTCATGACATACCAACTCTGCCGTGAAATGACGGACACACGTATCATGACATAACACACTCTGCGTGAAATGATGGACACACGTCTTGTGACGTGTCACAATCGTCTTCTACCATTGGTTGCGTTCGACGAGCTCAGTTGCAAGCGCCACTCCGGTTCCCTTTTGATGGAGCACGAAATCCTTCGGTAACCACCTTACACAGACCTCATTGAATTTCAAGTGAGAACAAATGAAATTGTTTTTGTAATTCTCACACTGCCGTCAAAAGATTCTGCCTTAATACAAATCAAATCAATGGGAAATGAATCAAAAATCATTCTGCAATCTCATGTGCTGTACTGCGTTGTAATCGTGCAATTCTACCAAACTGTTTGTTTGACACGTTTGTCGTTTGTCTTGAGTAAGAGCAGTTTGTTGTTCATGATAAGACTCAGGATGGTTCTGCGATTCAGGGGTCGTGTTCTTCTTAACTCACTCACACGTCTTCACAACACACAACTTTGTTAAAATATTATATGTGCATCACCAAATGTTGTGCACAATCTCCTGTGAGTTTCACCTGATTTGATGTTCCCCTTCACAAGGAATCTGTGCTCCACAGCACACCTGATATAGTTACCGAGTCCGCCATCTGCATTTTACCCTGAATGTCACTTGCTGGTTATAACTCATGCAGGGTACTTTCTTATTCTTTGTTCATATGCAGCACAAGGCTGTGGGGTAGCATCATTGGCTGATGGTGTGGATGTGCCGCTGATGCAATGCCTCTGCCGGTTGTGGTAGGAATTTGTAATTTGTTCAGGGTGCCAACGATAGCTCGCCTACTCTTCGTGAAGGACACCGTGGGGTCTTCAACGTCTCCGGTATGCCTCCGCCAACATTATTACATCATTACACAGACTTGTTCCAAGTTTGATTTTTAAATCCCTGAACCCAGATTCAAAATATTAAATAATTCTGGCTGGCATACCCTGCGTTCGACCAGGTTGAAATTTAAAACATATATTCCCCATGACGACTCGATCATAACTGTGATGTTTCACTCCGATTGATAGAGCGGTTCAAGAGAAAGAATTTTTTTTTAAGATTTCAATCAATCCAATATGGCTGCCAGACCATGTGACCTATTAATTATATTGATGAACACCCTGTTATCCTCAAGGCTTGGGGAACATGTGGGTGAAGTTTCCTCTCGATCTGTTTCGCCGTTCTGGAGAAGAAGATTTATCGTAGCACCTGTATCGTAGCACCTGTAAAGTTTCGCCTCAATCTGTTGAGCCGTTTCGGAGAAAATTTATGAAGGTTTTTAATGTTTAAAAAAAAAAAAAAATGGCTGCCGAAACACGTGACCGATGACATCATCCATTTTTTTCCCCCCTGCACAATTTAGCCCTCGACCCTCAAAACATTTCATACTGATCGGATAACGTGTTCAACGTATGCAATTATGACGTCATAACGAAGCCACCTATGACATCATCAAAAACAAATCACACTTGTTTTCCCATGGGGAGTACTTCACATGTGCCAAGCTTCAATTTTTTTTCCAACATGACTGCCACACCACGTGACCAATGACGTCATAATTATCATTAAAAGCACCTATGGTGAAAAATTTCGGCTCAATCGGATAAGCAGTTGCAGCGAATGACAGGATGGCCTGGAGGTAGGCACACTCGCCTCTAAACTGTTCAGCCTGGGTTTGATTCCCGACCCAGCTATAAAACTGTCTTCTTGCTGTTTCACAGGCAGGGGGATTCATCAATGTGTGTGCCGTCCCTCGGATGGATGTTAAACTAGACGTCTTGTCTGCCACCATTTATCGGTACATGTTAAAGATCCCACGGTGTCCTTTGTGAAGAGTAGGCGAGCTATCGCCATTCGCCAGCACCCTGAACAAATTGCTGCCCCAACTTGCAGAGGGCATTGCATTAGTTACACAGCCATGCCCTCATACAATGATGCTACTGTACCTCACAATCTTGTGCTGCATACGAAACAATAGTCTGGAATTGAACAATGCCATTGTGACATCATTACGTGCACCATGTGGTGATGTCATGTGCAGGTGCACTGCATGGTGATGTAATTTCAGCCCAACTCACTTGAGGTTTTTGGCCATGAGTCAGAAAATCTCTTTGGTTGTTCCAAAATAATTAGCTAATAAGACTATGGCATGGACTTAGTATTTACTTTAGCCCTTTCAATGTAAACATCTACAGAGTTTTCATCTCATAAAAAAATATTGTTCATATCACAAAACGGGGGAAAAGTGATGAATGTTTCATCAAAACGAGTCTCGTTGGTCTTTTCATTTGAAACCTTCATTAAGAAAATAATAATTATCATGCTTTGTGTCGGATAACAACTTATGGTTGGGAGGATTTATATTTAAGAGTGAAAGCACCACCAACTATTACAAACACCTCGGTTTATAATGTTCAATCCCGACATTTTGATCACCGAGTGATTTCCATCCAGTTCTACAGGGTGTTTCAAAAAGAGTGATTCTCAACTTTAAAATGTTTATTTGCAAAGAAACAGAAACCTCAGGAACTTAAACCAAACTGTTCTTGAGAACTTATGACATGGTATTTTCTATCACTCATTGCCGTTGCAGTATCTCACTGCTGGAGTTAGTGAGAGCCCAAGGTCTGAAATTGGCATTTACGCAAAATCCTTGTAATTGACGTTTTCGATGTGTGTCCCTCCGCGGGTTCAGACAGGCATTGATCCTGACTCCAAAGTTCTGTCCAACTTTCCTGGAGGTCTCATGTGGCACTGCCTGGAGGTAGTGTGACACCTCCTGCTGCAGATCATCCAGTGTGGCAGGGTGGTTGGTGTAGAGTGTAGACAGAGCCTTTGGCAGCCCGCCCCCCCCCCCCCCCCAGAACCATTAGTCCAGAGGGTTCAAGTCTGGGCTATGGGGTGCCCAGTCATGAGCGTACCCAGGGCAACGAGGGGGTTTCTGAAGAGCTTCCACAAGAAAGTGATAGTGTCACCAGTTGTATGCGGGGGTGCGCCGTCCTGCATAAACCAGGTCATATTGAGCTGGTTTGGGGAAACCTTTTGAGCTCGATCATTCTGGAACTTCTGGAGCACAGCCCAGTAGCGCTCACTGTTAATCGTCACCGTCCTGCTGTTGTTCTCAAACCAGTAATGCCCTAACGTTCCCCATCTGGCATTGAAGGTGCAGAAGCATGTGACCTTAGACCCTTTCAGGTACCTCTCAGTGATATCCTCAGGTGGTTCTGCCACCCAGAAAATGTTGTAGTTGTCAATGGCACTGTTCAAGTGGAAATGGGCTTCATCACTGAACCAGATCAGGTTTATCCAGTTTGGGTACCGCTCCATCCTGTCATTGAGCCAATTGCACATATCAAGTCTTCTCATGTCATTTTGACTCATTTTATGTCTAATAGAGATGATGTACGGGAAAAGCTTCAGTTCCTTTGTGAGGATACGCCATACTGATGTTGGTTTGATGCCGAGCTCCCGGGAGCGCCGGTGGTGGGACTTCTTGGGACTGTCCACTGCAGAATCCCGCATGGCGTCGACGTTGGCTTGGCTCTTGGTTGCTGATGCTGGCCTGCCACTGCTACCCTTGCTCTGGTTGTGTGCTGTACCCTTGTGCTCAAAATCTTTCACAATACGGAGAATGGCACAATTTGTGGGTCCATAATGTGTTTTGAGGTCGTATTCCCGGCAGAACCTCCGGCGGGTGTCTACATATGATTTAGTCTCATACCACAGAGCCACCACTTTTCTCTTCTGCTTCACTGTCAATGGCATAGTTGAGCTGCAGAGATCGAAACCCCAGGGAACAAACACCACGATAACACCACCAAACCTTGAAAAGGAAAATGGGATAGGTCAAAAAACAAAGAAATGGCAGGAAGTCAAAGTTATATCAACCTTTTTGAAACACCCTGTATGTGCGAGTCACATGCGCCTGGTATTAAATACCTTCGAAGTAGCATTGTTAGGATGAAACAAGAAGGAAAGGGAGGTTATGGAGAGGTGTGGGCATCACCATGATGATATATGAACATGACTCGGTGGAATAATTTTTCGAGCATCCGCTCTGAGTTTTGGAGGTTTGTGATTCAATTCCGACGCTTGTCGAATCATACCAATGACATTATAAATGGTACGTGCTGCATGGTCACTTGATGCTCAGCATTTACAGGATAGAGCACGGACAAACTCCATGGATTGGAATCCCAAGGAGGGGGTTCGGAGTTTCTCCTTAATTTCTCCGCCGTCTGCAGAGAGAAAAGTGATGTCACAAAGATAGTGTCCCCGGTACCCAGATCTCCCAAGCTCAGCGGCTGTTTTTCAGAAGTCAGATCCAGTGTTGTTGCATTTACTTGTATAGGATTTTGTGTCGCAAATCCTCCATGAGCCTTTTCCACCCTGCAAAAAAACAAAACAATGACAGGTATCAGTATCCCCATCTACAGGCATATGACATCCTCTGACCTCAGAGGCCATTACTAGACAGACAGTCAAATTGAATACAAGGACATTCCACGTGCAAGAAAGTGAGACCAAGATGAACCTCAAAAGTCGAGCCTGATGGCCTGTCGGACATAATCGTAACCCTTGAATTCAGATTATTCCAGCTTAACCATCACCTTTCCCAATTACGATTGCACCGTCTTTTGTCAAACTCCGACTGGGGGTCGATAGACAGCTGTTGAAATCGGATTTCCCAAATTGCCTCCATGCTAATCGAATACTGTGCGGAGCATGTCTCCTTTAACCTTACAATTTCAGCAGCAAGGGAACTGCAAGATTTCTTTCGGCCAGAAGCACAAAGGCAAAAATGAAAACAAAAATCACGGCTTCACCCGACCTTGATGGGAGATGTCTTGGCTTTGTAAAATCTCAATGTATTGGCACTGGGGGGGGGGGGTACTCTTGTTGTGACGTCATAAGCTGTCACGACGCGCATCTCACCTGCTTTCTCGTCCGTTTGTTCCGAAAACTCCGTGTTCTTGCACGCACATTTATGTTTCATCTTCATCCCGACTAAATGCGTTTTATTTCGATGGTTACGCGTGCTGACTGCGCATACAGTATATGTCGTTGGGCATTTCCAAGGCACGACTTTTATTATGGGCCAGCAATCCATCCTTTATGGAGGCCACAGGCAGGTAAAACAAAGACAGACTAACAGAGGGAACAAATTTATCAATAGAAAGTGTATAGCATTGGAGAAATGAAGGAAAGGCAAGGAGATAGAGGCAGAAAGCATCTGCTTGGAACGAAAGCCATTTCCACCAAGGTTGCTCCCTCACCGTGCACGATGCGCCAGTTTGTTAATTACACGCTGCTCGCTCTGCATCTCCAATTTACATCAAGCTCTGAGATGTGGAAGAAAACACAGCTAATTGGCTGCAACCGTGCTTTGTCTGTTGCACTTGCTGTCAGAGTCACGGCTTTACATTTTCACACTAACGTGGAGAGGTAGCAATCAAATCATTAGGGTCATTGAATATTTGTCAACCCATGTCATAGCTCAAGAAGAACATTTGCATCCACCCTGCTAACCCGGTGCCGTTTGATCAAGAATCAAAACAATTTGATGGTGTCAATCAAAACAAGACTTTGTTAGCCGAAACGGCATGTCTTCAGTTGTGACAAAACAAGACTTTCAATATGTGATCGTCGCATCAAACATCATGGCCCAGGGGCAACTCGTCAGGCAAACAAATGTTCGTTTTTCATTTTCATCACACGGCAGCAGGATATCTCATTTGGAAGCCATCTGAACTCTCGGCTGTCTGATTTGGGTTCAACTGCCAACGGAATTGCATCTGAGCATGAAATCGTCTTGTGCAGTGCCAGCAAGTGATGATGCATCATGGAGCATGAAATCCCTTCCATTGCAGAGCGTTGGTGCTGCCGAAGCAGTCTCCTGGGCTATCGGACACAATCCTGGATGGGTCACCACTCCAACACAGTATACCAGCAAGCTGACACTCATTTTGCCGACCTCGGAAGGATGACAGGCTGAGTCAACTTCACCTGGTATTAATTCAACAGCCGAGCGGGATTTGAACTCAGGACCCGAGGATCCTAAGCCCACCACCGTGACCATTAAGCCAACACCAGGCATATGAAATCCCTTGGAGGAAGTTTTAAGCAGGCTGACTATTGTGCATGCATCAAATTGGTGACTTTAGAAATCAAAACTAATTTCCCAAAGATAGGCTTTATCAAGTGAGAGTTTACAGAGTTGAGCTAACCATCATTGGAAGCAAATTAGAGTTGATGTTTTCAGGCGTTAGCCCTTCCTCACGTCAAAAGGGAATAGCAAGTGTTGCTTCCACTTCGTTGTGATGATAGACCTCAGTGACGAGCCTCTTTCTGTCTCAGCAAAATTGATGAAACATAGTTTATGTCCCTCAAAACCTTGATACAAAGTCGAGTACATAACCTCCATTTCCCAACAAGTAAGCTTGGTGTTGGCTTAACAGTTAAGGTGGAACTTAAGATTGTAGGGTTCTTGAGTTCAAGCCCCTTGTAAAACTGTTGAATTAACACCAGGTGGGTTGACTCAGCCTGTTGTCCTGAGGATGGAAAAATGAGTACGAGCTTATTGCTAACAGGGGACATTGCATCAGTGCACAGCTTCCATTTTGCCTGGGTTCCTCATTCCCTCCACTGATCAGCTTATGGTTGATTATGTTGCCTTCCTGCCTTTGCCTCGTTAACCCATCCCCTGCACAGTGGGAGATGAGGTTTTGCAATGGTTTGTGTGCGTGTGTCTCGGCCATAACTTTAAAAAAAAGATCATTTGAGCTTTTGTCACCAAATTTCAACAAACCTTTATGATGAGAATATGAAGACTAATTGATAATTGGGTCAAAAATGTCAAAGGGCAAAGTCACGGTGAATCCAAATAGGCCTTATTAGCCCGACCACCTCCCATCACCCCGAGACTGCCGGATTGTTGTTTTTTTATCGCTTTTGTGTGTCTTTATTGACCATTTGAGCTTCATTGTGTCTGGCCAGGCCATAACTTTTTACCATTTGAGCTTTTGTGATCAAATTTTCAACAAACCTTGACTGTAGAATCTGGGGAACACCAAGTAATAAATTTTACATTTTTTTTATTTCTTTATTTTGTTTAGCCATTTGAATTTTGAGAATGCTTTCTAGTTTGCATTATCTTTGGTGCATAACGGCCATGGCAGCACCATGTTGCTCCATACGGTGACCAATGCAAGGGGAAAGCAAACTTTGGACATGTTTATGATCACCAAACAGAATGTTGCGAGCTTTCAGATTTACCTTATGATGGGACAATTTCCAAGTTGCTACGTCACATCAATCATAATATCCGAACGCTATTTCCTGACAGTTACACTATTTAGCTTTATGGATGAATACAGATTTGATGATAGATTCAAACAGACTGCATTCTAAATGAAAACATTTTTCATTTTGCAGCTTCAGGTGGTTGGTTCAATCATCTGTTTTAAAAATTGTGCTTACACAGTGCAGGCTTTTCCATCGATATGTTCTGTGGTGGAATTATTGTTGTGAATATAGCTCACAAGTATAAAGCATCACGCAAACTTGCCATTTTAGAAACTTCCTTGGGGAAAACAAGTCACTAAGGAAGTGTTCGACCGATATGTTCCGTGACTTTGAAAACTCAGCAGTGGTATTGGACCTGTTAGAGGTGTGAGGGGCTTGAAGAAACATCAGTAGTCGTCTTATTGCAAGAACTAGTGGAAGCTCATGATAGAAATACCACGATAGAAAAAGAAGGAAAAAAGTTAAGGAATCCTTTATTCTTGTGTTTGTTGAAAGAGCTCAAAAAACTGGAGGTTCAATCAGTAGTGTATTGAGTTGTAATTGCATGCACCTGATGCTTAAAGGAAAGAAGATGGTAAAATTAGTTCAACAACTTATGAATTTATTCAAAACATTCCATTGGGTAGATGTCGGTTCTAAATGTTGCACTATCTGCACTCCTATATGTGTGAAAATGCAATCAATCTCTTGTGCACAACTCTGTTTTTTACTGAATAATTTTCCCCTCGATTTGGATTAATTGGTTGCAACTTTTAGTTCATATTTTCTTCTCTCCAAGGAGCATTTCCGTGTTTCAGAGGGGGTTCAAACAGATAGCATTAACCCATTTTAACAGCTTTTCGAATGCCTATGATATATACCATATGAATGCTTTGGCCCACTGTCACAGGCTGAGCTGACCAGGTGTCTTGTATGTTACGGGATAGTCCCATTTCATACTTTCCCGGGATCCCACCATCAAGTCCGTGTCTGTGCCATATCCCACCATCATGAGGTGTCGATGTCCTGCTCCAGTGGAGGTGGGAGTGGTGCTAGAAAGGGGAGGGGGGTTATGGTGGTGGTGGCTGTATTGTGGAGTTGATGAGGGATTGCAGGGGGATGGTGGAGAGGGGGGTGAGTGGTGGTGGTGAGTATTGTGGGGGTGACGGTTGATGGAGGATTGTAGGGGGACGGTGGAATGTGGGGGAGGGGGCGCATGTGATTGTGGTGGGTATTGTGGAGGTGATGATTGGGGGGGGGGGATGCTGAGAGGTGGTGGTGGGTATTGTAGGGGTGATTGTTGATGGGGGATTGTGGGGGGATGGTGTCGAGGAGGGGGTGTGGGATGGTGGTGGGTGTTGTGGGAGTGATGGTTGATGAGGGATTGTGGAGGTGGAGTGGTGCTCAGGGTGAGGGGATGAAGGGGTGGCACCATGAATGTTTTCGCATCCTCGGTGAAATCCTCTTGGAGGAGTAGATGATGAAACACACATACATACTTTCTCTCAATAAATAGATGGTGGTTCATTTATATAGGACGGTGTTTCAGGTCTGTTTCTTTATACACCGCCCCAGTGACCACGGAGAGTGACTTTGTGCCATTTTCTATGCGCTTCCCACGTCGTGGCTTCGAGGTCGATGACACCAGGCTCCTAAAAGGTCATTTCTGGACACAGAGCTGAGTACTGGCATAAAGGGAGGAATTTCTTTTATTTTTGTCTTTCCCCTTGTCTGTTTTTGTGACTGATTGGAGACGTCTCAAATTAGGAATTAGTTTCCCTCATTTTTTCATTACCTCACACTTTGATTTATTTTCATTATCACTCGTTGAGTCATTTTCATTATAATTTGTCAATTTATTTTTACTAAACCATAATTTGTTGAATTTCTATGTGTTTGTTTGTTCGTTGTGGGTTCAAGGATAAACCTGTGTGCCTCCGTTCTGGTATGTGCTCCACCGCCTTCCATCCCGCGCATGCCATAATCTCCAATGATCTTGGCTGTTCACCTACAAGGTAAAATTGTTTGACTATCCGTCCAGGTCGTTGTTAACCGCCATGTTGAACTGGCCAAGTGAGAAAGTGATGTTTTTGAAAGGAATTTACAGAACCAATCTCAGAGTTCAGATCTCGAAAATAGCTGTGAAGGCCAATTACTCACTGTTTATGAACCTTTTGGAAGTGATGCCAAGGCGGAAGGTAATGACGAGTCCAGTGCATCTCGCTGTTGTAATGCAGATGGTACAGCTGTAGTTGAGAGTGAATCTACAGAAATGTTTTTTGATGATTGTACAATTGGGAATGACACATTGGATACTGTGAAGAAAGATGGAATTTAAATTGCAAAGGTGCTGGGTGAGGAAAGTGATCTTCCTGAAGCATTGCTTCCTGAACTTAGCACTTTCAAGAATGCAAGTCTTGAAGTTTATTTTGTTGAGCCAATATTGAAACAATCCCAAGAAAAATGTGTTGAGGAAGAGAGTTGTTGCAACTGCAACTCCCTGTTAGTTGAGCAAGAGGGTCGTCTTGAATCAGGCAAACGTAAGTCAAGTGGAAGTTTTGAAGAGAAAATGCTCACACTTGGTGTGAATGTCGAGGATTCTATGATGAAGAAGATGCTCAGCATTTTTCATTGTATGAACTTGCAGTTGCTGATGTACCCGAGGAATCCTTTCTGGATGTTAGTCCTACAGATTCATCAGCAAGGGATATTGAGGGAAAACAGCTAGATGAATTGCATGACGAAGGTGAATTGCCAAATACTGGACTTTTTGGCAATGAGAACCGTGCTGAACTTCATGAAGGACCTTGTTAGTCTTCGTTCAAATCAGTGGTTGAGGAGAATTCTTCAGAAATTGTACCACTTGAGGAGGAGTTTGAGGTCGAGGAGTGTATAATGGGGAATGAACCATTGGATGATGATTATTGGATTGGAGGCAGGAAGGAGATGGATAAGGAAGATGAGCTTTCTAAAGAATCTCTGTCTGAAATGAACACTTGCCAAGAGGCAAATCAGGAAACAAATTTGGCAGAACCCTTGTTCTTTTTTCTGGCTGATGGAGATGCCCATTATTGAATGGTACACCACCATGACCACCAGCTTTTGGTGGCTGGCCCCATCATACCAACTGGACCACCAGTTGAGATGGTTGGCAGACATGGACCACCATATCTCAAAACACACGTGGCTATGATGGTGACAGTGTAGTTGGTCTTGGTCAGTTTTGGAATCTGATTTGATTTGATTCTTTGTCTGATTTGATTCTTTGACACCTCATCGAGGTTGTGCTTGAAGTCTACAACTACACCCAAACATTAGCCAGGGTGATCTTCAAGATTTTGGAGTGATAGACAAATTTTAAAATGAAATAAACAAATAGATATTAAAAAAAAAATTAGTGTGGAACCCAGGGAGTTTGAAAGCACCGAATCCACAGGGGTGGATTAAAAGGGTGCGATGAGAATTAGAAGGAGTGGATGACACTCTTAGATCCAACCAACCTAAGACGACTTGTACTTAAGGTAAAGTGTTTTGATACTTACTCCCCCAAGGGTTCCATTTTGCAAGAAATTGAGACATGGGTAATTTGGATGGGAGTGGGCGAGAGTGACTCATTGGTCGGTAAAGGGATTGGTTTGGAAACCAAAATTGTCTTGTGGAGTTGATGTCTGTTATGTTTCAATTAAATTGTGTTTGGAGAATGAATGCAAATGATAACATGTAAGCAGGCCATGCCAGTGTTGGAACACGATCACCCATTTTTTTGCATTGCAATGTTTGAGAATTGAATGACAGTGGGGGAGGAAATGAGATGTTGGATTGTGTGGGTGGAGAAGATATGTGGGTCCGCAGGAATGGATCAAACTCTGGAGGAGTGGAGACTGCAGCTCCTCCTGAGGTAATGTGTCCCTTGCGTCTGGTAGTGCATGAGCTGCGAGAGAGTCTGAATGGTGTGGAGAAATGGAGACCCGTCAGAGAGGAGGGTCTGATTTGGGCGACCAATGGTAAGGAAACCCCTGGCAACCCGTATGAGGCTGGATGGTGAGGAGACCCTCCCCAGTGAGGCGTACAGCAAAAGAGCTGTTTGGCTGTCATTGACCGAATCGTTGAAGGGGGGGGGGGAGGGGAAAGAAGTCGTAAGTCTAGTGACTTGTTTTTGGACTGCAGGCACCACAACCGGAAGTGCCCCCCCATTTTTGTTGGACGTACCCCCCCCCCCCCGCCCACCCCCTGCCCCCGCTTCCTGGTTGAGGATCACACATGCGTGTAATAACATTTAAGCCATGGTCTTGCAGGGTTGGAATGATGATTGATATTGGGTTTATGTATGAGTGTGTGAGGGAAGGTTCATTTAATCCATGTCACTAACCTGTCACTTGTCACGAATCCATGTTTCTAACCGGAGAGACAAAGCTCGTGGAAATTTGAAATAAATTGGGACGGCTCTGCAGGTAACATTGGTCATTGTGGCATCCACCGGGGAACACAGTCTTTAGAAGGGAGTTGTACAAACGTTAAAAGTTATTTTGGGTTAAGGTTTTATCCTACAGTAGATTTTTGTGTGTTTTCTGACATTTTCTACCTGCCCCAGGAGTTAGGACTGAGGAACCAAGAGTTTTGCCAATATTTGAATTGTGTTTAAGGGGTGTATAACGTTGAGATTAAAAGTGACAATCTTAATCAAAGTTCAGGTCAATCGGATGAAAATTGATTATTTTTTCAGATTGAAATTGATGATTTATAAGTTTGAACTTGAGTTGACCTTTGACCTCAAAAATAGTTGGTCTCCAAATTCAGTGATGCACTCTGCAATTGCTACTTAATCCTCAGGTTAATCAAATGAAAATTGACAATTTTTCAGATGAAATTTGATGATTTTGGAAGTTTGACCTTGAGTTGACCTTTGACATTTTGACCTAAAAATAGTTGGTTTCCCAATCCAGCGGTGCAATATGCAAATCTTGTTCAAATTTCAAGTCAATTGGATGAAAAACAATTTTAGAAATTTGACCTCAAGATCACCTTTGACCTCAGAATCAATAGGCTTCTCAGTTGAGACGATAGACGATAAACAGACGATCGTCTGTAGACAATAAACAGATAGACAAACAGACAGAATAACAAAATCGACTGACCAATATACTTGAAAAATCTTCGAAAACAGCATATCTTTGATCCTCCAAGTAATAACGCATTCAACTCACAAATATACTTGAAAAATCTTCCATTGTCACAAGTAACAAACAGACAGACAGATAGGGGCAAAAACATAACCTCGTTCCATCTTTGGTGGTGGAGGTAAATATGAATAAAACTCCTGATGGCATTTAACATTCTCACACTGAATTAGCATTTGGGTTGTGTCACTAAAATCGCAAGTGGCAGACAGTTATTATTTTTATTTTTTGTGAGAGTGAGTGTTCTGATTTTGTTTTTTGGAAAATGGCTTCACAATTTATAGAAAACGTCCTTGGTTTTGCAGGGATGTTCAAGGTACGACAAGGTCTACAATGGCAAAGGGAAGTCACTCATTAATACATATTTGTCCACATTTTCCCTCGAGCAACATATTAACAATGAAAACATGGTATAACAATTAAACGGGACAAGTAATGGAAACATGATTGAGAAATTGTGTATACTAAGGGTTAATTTGACAGTGGCCTGACTTCCATTTGCACCACACTTCTCGGTAACATTGTCCGTATGTCCAGGTGCTGATTTACCTTTTGGGGTTGAGTGTAGAAACTCAACATAAATCAAACCAAATGAGATGGCACCACTGACCTTTGTGTGACATTTGAGCAAGTGATGCATGCAATGTTTACCAAGAATGGGCATCAAACACTCAACCAGAGGGAGGAAAAGGGAGAAGATCGATAAGTGTTTCGGGTTAAAAAGAATATTGTAACTTTAGATCCAGGAGTGCAGAATGAGTGGATGGTTTAGCATGAGAAGGAAGTGAAAGGGAGGTGGGGAAAGGTGAATTAAGGAGTGATAATAAAGTGAAATACCATAAGTGATGCCAAGAATGACATGATAAGAATAATGGAATAAAACGGAGGAAGAGACAATTGCTAGTGAGCAAGGAAATACAGCAGTGATTTAGTGTTGGGTGGTGAGAAGGCACAAACGAGGCCATGACTGTGCAACCAAGGAGTGTCGTGACCCGACTGCAGAAAGTCAGAAACAGAAAAGCGAACAGAGAGACAAGGACCGAAGATCGAGGGGAGGGGGAAGGGGAGAGAGAGAGAGAGAGAGAGAGAGAGAGAGAGAGAGAGAGAGAGAGAGAGAGAGAGAGAGTCATTAGACAGAAAGATAAAAAGGAAAAGATGGAAATGGGAAAATGAAGAGACAACTTGGAAAAGGTAAACATTGAACAGGCAATGAATATGAAAAAATGTAGACAGGATGAAAAAAAAACACAAAAGAGGAGATAAAGAGCAAGAAGGGCATTATAAGTTACAAAAAGACAAAGAAAAATAAATACGGATCACAACTAACACACACACACACACACACACCCTGGTTCTTGACAGCCAGCATTTCATCAGTATCATTGCGTTTTGAGCATATAATGTGTCTTCGAGAGATAATGACTCATTAATTGTCAGCCAAATGAAAGGAAATTATTTTTATTCGACCCTGACCCCGATCTTCCCTGTGGCTTTTCGGTTTGAAGCGGCCTGTCCAGGTAGTCTGTTTCAATGTGACCTTTACTTCACCTAACACTCTTATGCAATCAAAGATACCACCTAAATGTCTTCCTGGTGTGATCGTTTCAGGTATGGATAGCACTTTTATATGGCTGCAGAACCTTGATTTTGAATCGAGCATGACGACAAAATAACATAAAACAATTGTTCAAAGGACGAGGGAAAACGTGCTCTTTTCCCTTTTTTTAGTTCCAGATTTTGCATCTTTGCTTCTGTGATGAATGCAACACAGCCTTCTATATGGTAAAAGTAAAAAGCTGGCACTCTGTGGTCATGCAGCTGGAGTATGCTTGGGCAAGATGAACCTTGCGTTTAACTTCCTTGGTCCTGGTTATTTCATCAGTACGGTATCCTCAACATCTGCACGGTCTCCTGAACATCCTGAACATTAGTCGGGAAGCGGGGGAAATTCTGAAGAGATATTTATTCTGTCGATGTACACTTTAAAGAAGTGATGGACACATACACTTTAAAGTTATATGAAATGCACATGTACACTTTTGTACACTAAACATCACTTCTGAGTTTATGTACAGTACATTTTATAAACTAGAAGAATGCATTGAAAACTTAACGAGGTACATTTTCATGAATGCTCTGTACCACAAAAAGAGTCATGATTAATATTTGAAGTCTTCAATTTAAAAAAACTGTCCTTTTCTCGGCATTTTGTAGGTACTGTTGGACACTGCTGTTCGTGGGGGATACTTTCCTGGAAAATGTCGCGAATGTCGAATCCACGAGTATCGGGGCATTGCTTCAATGGGAAAAGGGGGGATAGGTTCCTGGTGGTTTGTGATTCATCAGGGAAATCAAAAATCCCGTGAAAAACGGCGAATACGCCCACAAAAAAATCACAAATACGCCACAAAAAAACGCGAATTCACCCACGAAAAACTAAAAACGCGAAAAAAAACCCGCGAATCAAACCGCATGTCCACGAAAACGCAAAAAAAAAACACGAATACGCCACAAAAAATGTGAAAAAACCGCGAATACGCAAAGCACAGATCCGCGAATGTAGAAACAGGTCACATTTTATGAAACGTGATTACGTGGTGTCCGCGAATACAAATCTGTGAATAGTGGGATCCGACAGAACTGGATGCTGTTTAGATCTCCAGGGGTGTGTTCAGTTACCAAGCAACTGATCTGAACATAAATACATAATATATATATATATATATATTATATATATTATATATATATATATATAATATTATGAATACAGAAATTTGTATTCCTGATCAACGATTTCAAATGGAATGCTTGTTTGACTGCTGATGGCACTTGGGAGTGCTCCACAAGAAACTTGGTAACTGAACACACCTAAAATTCATGATTGCACCGTGACTTATTTCGGCCGTATCGATGAATTTGTCCCTCGGGGGGGGGGGGGGGAGATTTTGACATGATACGTGGCAAGTTGGGGTTGGTCGAGGTAGGAATCGAAAGCAAGTTTTTCTTTTAATTATCTATTTTTCCAATGTAGTTAAAAACCCTGCAAAAATATTTTGTGGGAGAAAGAGCGGGTTGGAGGTAGTAGGAGGGAAGGGAATGGTGTAGGGGGGAGGAGGGAGGGGAAAGGGTGGGTGAAAGGAAGCAGTGGTAGGGTGGTGTCACAGAGGGACTATATATATATATATACATATATATTTTTTTATTTATATATAGAATCTATATATAGAATATATATAATTTTTTTTAGAATACATATATGAATAAAGAAATTTGTATGTATATATATAATATAATATAATATATACATATATAATATATGTATATATACTATATATATATATACATATACATGTTTGTGCTCAGGTAATCAGGTTTGATCAGGTATATTTGATCAGGTAATCAGGTCCTTTCTTTCTCTCAACCAATCAACATTGAGGACATTACATTGTAATTTTACAAATGAGATTTGGTGCTTCTTGTTCATCTACTTGCGGTTTTATCCTGAGAGGTGTAAGTCGAAAAGCTTTGATAATGCTATTTTATTAAAATGTAAATTTGTATATACGTATACATATATTTATTTATTTTTGAAGACGAAGAAGAAGAAGAAGAAGAAGAAGAATGCACTTCCAACCACAAGTAAAAAACTAGATCGACTCCGCTAATTTGAGCAAAAAAGCGAGAGCAGACCCCGTTTCAGGCAACATTTCGCCGGCTTTGCAGCCGGCTTCATCACGCACATTTGAGTCATTGTGCCTGATGAAGCCAGCTGCGAAGCCGGCGAAACGTTGCCTGACACCAGGTCTGCTCTCGCTTTTTGTTCAAATTAGCAGAATCGATCGAGTTTTTTACTTTTGGTTGGAAGCGCCTTATTTAAAATATATGTGTATGTATATATATATATATATATATATATATATATATAATATATATATAATAATATGGATACAAATACAACGACATAGTGACACAAGTTTTTCGTGCTGCACTCTTCAGGGTAAAATTCACAGCAAGTGAAGGAGGAATGAAGGCGCGTGCTTTTATACGCAGGTCTCAATAAGGTAGATGCTGATTGGTTCGGCCGTAATGACGTCACGGTTAATCCGAACGCCCATTGGTCGGCTCATCATCTTCACCTCGAGCTCCCATTGGCTGGAGCAGAGTTCGTCGATGATTGACGTTTGCAAAACATCCTGAGAGAGGGAGGGCCTCGCCTAAGGTCCATTCACCATTTTACGTACTTCCCTTGATCTTTCCATGCTGAAAGAGACACAGAGATCGTACAAATTCCTTTTGACAACATAGTATTGGATCGGTGGTAGGATGAAGGTTGCTTCCAACATACGTAAATGAAACGAGCTCCACCTCGGCTCAATATCCTGAACATATCTGCATTGTACTGGTCTGCACAGATAGGGTTGGCAACCAGGTGTGTGCAATGGCAGATGAAGCAGTACAGTGGCCGATGGTTGCTGGATATTTCTACATGCTCGCACTGGTTGGTGTCTCACCCTCACAATCTTTCTTTGAATCGCCAAAGGGACGTGTTGTTTGATCTGATCAGCCAATATTGGTGTTGGCGGCCACGTACCGAGCTTCACATCGGCACTTAAACTCATAAATAACATTGCTGGTTTGGAGGTGGGTAGCACATCCTTGTTGACTGACGTCAGCAAACGGCGAGAGGTAAAGATTACTCGGGGTCTTGGACATCCTGAAAGACAAACCAAATTTAAACATCTGGCGGTGTAACAGAACATGATCTCACACTCAGGTGAAAGGTCAGATGTCAAAGACTGTTGCACTTCTCAAACGTGGAGAACTATAAAAGGAGGTTACGACAGAATTACCTGTTGGAGCCCAACGTCCAAGAATGTACGGCCTGCAAAGATTCACAAGGAGAATATCCCTCTCAGACCGATACTGTCATGGTGCGATCAGCAAACATGAACTTGCCAAGTGGTTGGGAGAGGTATGCCACCATATTGGATTCACTTTCTCATTTCATGGTTGAGGATTCCTTCACATTTGCAGAATCAATTAGAGCCAAAACACCGACAAGTGAGCACACATCATGGCATCCTTTGATATTAAAAGCTTGTTCACGAATGTACCATTGACGGAGACGATTGAGATATGCGCACATTTGCTGTATCACACCGATCTGGAACAACCGATGATCTCGGAACACGTCTTCGTGGAATTAATGAACACAGCAACAAGGGAGGTGGAATTCAGTTTTAACAACATGATGCATGTTCAAAGGACGGTGTGCCATGGGTTCTCCATTAGGCCCAGCTCTTGCAAATACCTTTGTAGGCTATCATGAAATGCAGAAACTGACTGGTCGGCAAGGGGTCATTCCCCCATCGTATACTATCGGTATGTTGACATTTTTGCTTTGTTTGAGTCTCGGACGGCATGTGACAATTTCCAGGCATGGCTCAACACTCTCCATCCAGCGCTGAAGTTTACCACGGAGCTGGAATCGTCAAACACGTTACCGTTTTTGGACGTGTTGGTTGATAGATCCAACTTGGTTTCACAACATCCGCTACCGGAAGCCGACTTTCACAGGGCAGTATACTCGGTGGGACTTCGATAGCTCCACGAGATACAAAATTGCCTTGATCAATATCCTGGTTAAAAGAGCACAGAGGATTTTGTTCACCTTGTAATCTTCCTGCTGAAATTGACAAAATCAGAATATACTCGGTGAGAATGGTTATCCTGGCATATAGTTAAGGGATACACACACAGTTTCTAAACACGACAAAAGATCGGAAGATAGGTCCGGACAAATGTCCAGTATATATATCAGGATGCCCTGGAAAGGGCAATCATCATGAAGGTTTGAAGTACAAATCAAACATATTGTGTCCAACACGTTTCTGGCTGTGCAACCCCGAGTAATCTTTACCTCTCGCCGTTTGCTGACGTCACTCAACAAGGATGTGTGACCCACCTCACAAACCAGCAATGTTATTTATGAGTTTAAGTGCCGATGTGAAGCTCGGTACGTGGGCCGCACAACACTAAGATTGGCTGATCGGATCAAACAACACGTCCCTTTGGCGATTCGAAGAAAGATTGTGAGGGTTAGAACATAACCAGTGCGAGCATGAGAAATATCCAGCAACCACCGGCCACGTACCTGCTTCATCTGCCATTGCACAGCACCTGGTTGCCAACCCTATCTGTGCAGACCAGTACAATGCAGATATGTTCACGATATTGAGCCGAGGTTGGAGCTCGTTTCGTTTACGTATGTTGGAAGCAACCTTCATCCTTACCACCGATCCAATATTATGTCATCAAAAGGAATTTGTACGATCTCTGTGTCTCTTTCAGCATGGAAAGATCAAGGGAAGTATGGTAACAAATGGTGAATGGACCGAAGGGAGGCCTCCCTCTCTCCATATGTGGTTGCAAACGTGAATCATCAGCGAACTCTGCTGCAGCCAATGGGAGCTCGAGGTGAAGATGATGAGCCGACCAATGGGCGTTCGGATTCACCGTGACGTCATTACGGCCGAACCAATCAGCGTCTACCTTATTGAGACCTGCGTATAAAGCACGCGCCTTCACTTCCTTCTTCACTTGTTGTGATATTTACCCTGAATAGTGCAGCACGAAAAGCTTCGGTCACTATTATGTCGTGTTTGTTTGTATCTATTAAAGTTCTGTAGACCAAACATCTTGTTTATATATATATATATATACATTTATATATGTATACACTGTATATGTATATATATATATATTTATACTAGCGATACCCGTGCACATGCACGGGATAGCAGTACAACATAGCTGGTAGCAGACGACAGACCATACACGGGGAAGACAAATACGCATTGTGCAAAATGCAAGTGGTACTATGGAACGCCAAGACTTCCCAAACATTGTCGGCATGTCCGCTAAGTGCTACAGCAATTTCATAGGGATCGTGTGACGGCGAGCCGAGTTTTTAGTGTGCAAGCTTGGTATTATAAGAGATTTTTTTTATATTAATATTGATATACATATATATATATATATATATATACACTGTATATGTATATTTATATATATTTATATAAATATATATTTATATATATATATATATTTATGTTTATATATACTGTATATATATATATATTATGTTTATATATACTATATATATATTATGTTTATATATACTGTATATATATATACACTGTATATGTATATTATATAATATATATAATTTATATATACTGTATATATATATATATTTATGTTATATATACTGTATATATATATATATATATATATATATTTATGTTTTAATATACTGTATATATATATATATATATATATATATATATATATATTATATATATATATACACTGTATATGTATATTTATATATTTTTTTATGTTATATATATATATATATTATACACTGTATTATATTATATGTATATATATATATATATATTTTATGTTTATATTGATATATATATATGTATACACTGTATATGTATATATATATATATATTATATATTTTTTGTTATATTGATATATATATATTATATATATATATATATATATATATATATATATATATATCATCTCCATTTTCTGAACTTTTCATTGCATGTCAGTAGTATCAATACAAAAATGTATATCACAATCAAGAATGACATTGTTGTACCATTAACACACCAAATTTTATTTACACCATTCCCATCAAAATTGCGCTTTGTTTAAATTCCACTTCCTGAAGAAACCTTGCCATCAGGTCATTCTCAAGTGCACTGCAGCAAACTAGAACGACAATTAGTGAGAGCATACCTCCGCCAGGCTGAACAGTTTACATTTTGTATCACACTGATAGGCCGGATCTGCATCGGGATCTTGTCACCAAACCAAATCATTCACCAAGTTTTGTCATAATCCATCCATAACCTATTGAGATATTGTGTTAGAAATAGTTTTAGTCCGATCACTCCGATCAGTGATCACTCCGATCATCGATCTTTTCGTCCGATCAGTTTTAGTCTGGTTCTGACGCGCTGCTCTGGCGCATGCTCCATACTTGACCTGACTCAAAGGTGAAGAATCACTTCAAAAATCTCGTATCCGGATACAAATCCGGATCTTCACCACAATCGAATCAATTCATCCTTGGCAGACACCCAACGTGTCCACCAAGTTTCGTCCGAATCTGTTCACAACTTGTTGAGATATCTTGCAATATGTTGTTTTTGCCCGATCTCTCAATGGTGATGAATCACTTCAAAAATTCTTGAGCCGGATCCGGATCTGGATCATCACCAAAATCTAACTTTCATTCGAATCTGTCCATAACTTTTTACGAAAACCTGCTCCAGACAGACAAACAGACAAATAAACAGACAGGGGTGAAACATAACCTCCATCCATCTTTGGTGGCGGAGCTAATTAGTGAATAATTAACAGTCTTTTCCTGCAATGTGGCAATAAAGATTCGATTCCTTACCTCCGGATGTTTTGGGATATAAAATGATCTCATTTAACCAATGGGCGAAAGCAAATGGGCGAGAGCTGCCAAGGTTCCTTTCTAATTGGGAGCCAAAGATTGAAAGTACTGAAGATGAGTTCAGCCTTTTCCAAAATAGTCACAACAGAGGGTGAATGAGTGTTGAGAAATTTAATTTAAAGGAGAGCACTCTAATCCACATGACGTCATGATACTGTGAGGGGTGGAATGGGGAGGGGGAGTGGAGGGATTAATTTGCCAGTCTGAAAGTATGCAACAACCGTTTTGTCATGGATACCTGGCAACGTCGACCCTTTAAGAGGCAGGTCAATTTGAGGAGTTCAGCAAAGCATTCGGAAAGGAAGAAAAAGCCTGTTAATGAATTGCTCAATCGCCTGTTTTATCGTGCATCACCGCTTGCTTGATAAATTGCCTTCACTGGTATAATAAAACCTGCAATCTATACCTATCCGAGCAGAAACCCACAGGGCCCTTGAGTCAGAGCAAGCGGTCTGGAGGACGGTCTCCTGCAGAATTGACACAGGAGTTCGTTTTTTGTTTGTTTTCTTTTCCTCACGACACCATTTAAATTGTGTGCAAAGTCGCATAACCTACCGATCGCACTCGATATATTATTGTCCTTGTTTTCAGGAAGAAGAATATGTACATACACATGTATATGTACATATATATATATATATATATATACGTACATATATATGTATATATATATATATATATGTATATATAATATATACGTACATATATATATATATATATACGTACATATATATATATATATATAGTAATATATATGTTATATATATGTATATATATATGTATATGTATATGTAGAAATGTATATATATTTATGTATGTATATATATATATGTAGTATATATATGTAAGTATATATATATAATAATGTATATATATATATATGTATATTAGAAATATATATACATAGTATATATATTGTGTTTTATTGTATATATTATATGTATATGTATATATATTATATATATTGCTGCATATATTTATATATATATTCATATGTATGTATATATACATATATATATATATATATATATATATATATATATATACTGCATGTATTTAATATATATATATATATATATATATATATATATATATATGTATTATATATATATTATATATATATGCATTATATATACAGATTATATATACAACCACCCGCATGTCCGCCCTCACCGCATCCATGAACCTCTTCTTTGGCCTTCCTCTTCTCCTCCTACCTGGCAGCTCCATCCTCAGCATCCTTCTCCCGATTATACTCCGCTTCCTCCTGTGCACATGTCCAAACCATCTCAATCTCACCTCTCTCACTTTGTCTCCAAACCGTCCTACCTGCGCTGTCCCACGAATATACCTATTCCTTATCCTGTCCATCCTCGTCACTCCCAACGAGAATCGCAGCAGCTTTAACTCTGCCACCTCCAGCTCCGTTTCTTTTCTTTTGTTAGCGCCACCGCCTCCAAACCATACAAAATAGCTGGTCTCACACACCGTCTTATATACTTTCCCCTTCACTCTTGCAGCTACCCTTCTGTCACAAATCACTCCTGCAACTCTTCTCCACCCACTCCATCCTGCCTGCACTCTCTTTTTCACTTCTCTACCACACTCTCCGTTACTTTGGACAGTTGATCCCAAGTATTTAAACCCATCACCTTCCCCACTTCAACTCCTTGCAACTGCACCATACCACCACCCTCCCTCTCATTTACGCACATGTACTCCGTCTTACTCCTTCTGACTATCATTCCCCTTCTCTCCAGTGCGTACCTCCACCTCTCGAGGCTCGCCTCGGCCTGCTCCCTACTCTCCCTACAGATCATGATGTCATCCGCGAACATCATAGTCCATGGAGACTCCAGTCTGATCTCGTCCGTCAACCTGTCCATCACCATTGCAAACAGGAAAGGGCTCAGAGTCGATCCTTGGTGCAATCCCACTTTTCCTTAACCGGTCCGTCATTCCTACCGCACACCTCACCGCTGTCACACTGTCCTCATACATATCCTGCACCATCCTCACATACTTCTCTTCAACTCCCGACTTCCTCATACAATACCACAACTCCTCTCTTGGCACCCTATCGTAAGCTTTTCTAAATCCACAAACACACAATGTAACTCCTTCTGGCCTTCCCTATACTTCTCCATCAACATTCTCAAAGCAAACATCCATCAGTGGTGCTCTTTCCTGCATAAACCCATATTGTGCTCACAAATCATCACCTCTCCTCTCAACCTAGCTTCACTACTCTTTCCCATAACTTCGTGGTGTGGCTTAACAACTTTATCCCTCTGTAATTTCACAGCTCTGCACATCACCCTTATTCTTGAAAATCGGAACCAGTACACTTAATCTCCACTCCTCCGGCATCCTCTCACTTTCCAAGATTTTATTAAACAATCTGGTTAAAAACCCCACTGCCATCTCTCCTAAACACTTCCATGCCTCCACTGGTATACCATCTGGGCCAACCGCCTTTCCACTCTTCATCCTCTTCATAGCAGTCCTCACTTCATCCTTACTGATCCACCCCACTTCCTGATTCACTATCTCCACCTCTTCCAACCTTCTCTCTCTCATTTTCTTCATTCATCAGCTCCTCAAAGTACTCCATCCACCTTCTCAACACACTCTCCTCGCTCTCAGCACATTCCCATTTGCATCCTTTATCACCCTAACCTGCAGCACATCCTTCCCAGCTCGGTCCTCTGTCTTGCCAATCGGTACAAAATCCTTTTCCCTTCTTTTGTATCCAACTTCTCATACAGCTCGCCATATGCCTTTTCCTTAGCCTTTGCCACCTCTCTTTGCCTTTCGCCGCCACTCCTTGTACTCCTGCCTACTTTCTTCATCTCTCTGACTATCCCACTTCTTTTTGCCAACCCTTCTTCTTATACTTCCTGTACTTCCTCGTTCCACCACCAAGTCCTATATATATATATTATATCTAATATAATATTATATTATATATATATATTATATAGTATATATAATGTAATATATATGTATGTACATATGTATATATATGTATATATGTATATATATATTATGTATTATGTAATATATATATATATTATATATATATATATAATTGTTACGAATTTCGCCCGCCCGGCGTGCGATCGGCCACGTAACTCAAATCGCGACGCGTCGCCCACCGGAACGGACAATTCAGTCGTGACCCTCTTGGAACTACTGCCAAGGAGCTAGCCACGGGTGGGGGTTTAACCTCACCACAACCCAGTCCGCATTCTACCCCGCGAAATAGGGTGAATCGCCGAATGTCGATATACCTAAGTACCCGCGCGGGTAGCGTACCGAGGAGTTGTACCACGCCGCAGGTCGACTCCGGACACGAACCGCTTAAGCGGCTCGTTCCGTGCTAAGGGATAACCGAGCGGAGTTATCGCCGACCTCGACGGTTCAGATTACTTACTGGGTGTCTAAACCCACTACCAATCCCTTACGTGATGCAAGATGGACTTTCAAACGAAGCAAAGGACGCAACGAAACGGGAAACAATTTGACAAGCACTTTTATTTCACACAACACAAGGCAAGCACGTATTTACAGTTATAGCAAGAACACAACGCAGAGTTAAAACCGAATAAAGCCAGTACAAGCACTTATACGGGTTTACTTAATAGATGGCGCCACACACACACACATTTACACCAAAAGCAAAGAAAATACAAGCCACCCTCACAAGCAAGCAGGCAGACAGGTCCGTGGACCAAATGAACGTGGACCTGGGTGATCGGCCAGGTCCACGAGACCGAAGGGGTCTTACCCGCGCCTCGTGGCGCAGTGGCGGGATAGCCGCAATGTCGCGTAACGCGCCTGACTCCGTGCCCTGGTATGGTCGGTGAGCTCCTTTGGCGTGCGTTGCGCAGGCACGTGTTGGTCGGCACAGGTTGGGTTGGGGAACGGACGGGGTTACCGGCGCTATCTCAGCGCGGATGGGGGGGGATTGTTGATGCTCGGGTCGGGAGAGGGGAATGGGGACGCTCCGTCCCGCTGGCGGGTCTCGGGACCGCACCGACTCCGGCGAACTCTCGCCCCTGAGTCCTCCTCCGCGTCCCTGCCTCACTCCTCGACTCGTCCCTCGACCCGGCAACGACAACCTCCACGATGACCTTCGTCTTGACTCGACCAGCCCGCCAGCACAGCACCGCACAGCTCAGCACAACCCAACACAACACTCGGCACGACGCCCCTCAACTCGACACGACGCCCCAACTCGACACACGTGAGTTGCCTTGTGCTCGCGTCTTTATCGACCGGAGGAGGAGCGTGTATGCTAATCCGCGGATCAAAACGCGCTTGGGGCGGGCCACGCCACCCGACGTTCAGCCATTGGTCGGGCAAAAAGGGCGTGAGCCTCTCCTGATCCGAATTCCTTCCTAAAAGGAGTCCATGCATCACGCTTGGGGCGGGGCCACGCCACCCACGATTTAGCCATTGGTCGGGCAAAAAGGGCGTGAGCCTCTCCTGATCCGAATTTCCTCTCCCGTAAAGGCATCCATTTGTACTCGCGGCTCGACGCGTTCGGCAACAATTACCGAACGGGTCCTGGACAGCACGACGTTCGTGTTGACTGGTGGTGTGGTTGATGGTTGTGGAAGGAGAAAGGCGAAGGTGGTGGGGGTTTTCTGTCGTGGTTTGGTTGTTGGTGGCGTCGTTTGGGAATGGCGGTGAAGCGATGTTTGCGGGGTGGAGTTGGGAGGTAAAGAGGCGAAGGTGGTGGTGTTTGAGTTGTTGGCGGGCTTATTGGTCCAAAATAACGATAGAGAAAGAAAAATGGCTAACTCAAAGCATCACAGCCCGGATGAATCACACATATTCCTCTAAACAACGGTGTGGACTAACTTCACATGAACTTATCGATATATCTAACCTGAGGACCTTTCTGGTGTATTGCAAATTTCCACAGCCGTAACAATATATATGTATATATATATATATATATATTATATATATATATATATATATATATGTATAATGTCTGTATATATATATATATATGTGTGTGTGTGTGTGTATGTATATGTGTATATGTGCATATATATATATATTGTTATATATATATATACATCCATACATACATTTACATATACATACATACATATATCATATACATGTATATATATGTATATACATTCTCTCTCTCTCTCTCTCTCTCTCTCTCTCTCTCTCTCTCTCTCTCTCTCTCTCTCTCTCTCTCTCTCTCTCTCTCTCCCTCTCTCCTCTCTCCCTTTCTCCCTCTCTCTGTCCACAATTGTCAGTTTATGATCGAGGTACAACTTGATTTCAATTTAATGTTATATTTTGAACACAAATCAGAACATGAATCAAAAACAAACCTCTAGTTTAACAGTAAACTTTGGCCCTGAATTTTTCCCGATCATACGTGCTGAGAGGAGTGAGATAATTTTTTTACTCTGTCTGCCTGTCCGGCAGTCAAACAAAATTGAAATTCATTCCACACAGGAAACTTTTTGTTTTTAGGGATGTCATGTTGGACACAAACAACAGGAACTAAACACTAATGTCGCATGGTAAATATGGTGGTGAAAAAGATGCTGCATCAACGGCGGTAAACTTCTGGGGTTTTTTTTCTACAATCTTTAAAAATTTCTATTTTATTTCAATCGCATTGTGGACTTGAACAATGTAGAACACATATCGCCTTTTTGGCACTTTCAAAACCCTTCCGTTCAGCAGTACTTGGACAAAATATTCCGGCATTTTACATTATCTCGACCAATCAAATTTGCCACTTGCACCCCTCGCCCATGTCTTTTTTTTTTCTCAAGCTTTTGCGGGATAACATTTTCTATGAACTCTCTAGTTGACGTAACATTGTCCCTCCAAGTCCGGTGCATGATGAAATTAAGATTCTTTCAGTTAAATTTTTACGACTGAGAAGAGTACAGCATGTTCTTCATGCCAGCTTCAAATTTCTTTACTACATGGAAAAGTACAGTGGGTTCCTAGTCATAGCTTGAAAAAGGAAATCAGTTTTTTTCTAAATGTAAACTGCGCACTGTCTGTATGAAACAGTTACGACGATTATTGCATGATAAATCATTCCAATCCTTTTTGAATTTGAAACAACTAATGGGATCTTCCAAGGCTCTATCCAGTGTAGTACTGGTGGGTATGAAGATGAGAGCATTACAGAGATAAAATAGTATAAAGTTGAAAAAAAAACTACACCAGCTGCATAAATTCACAAATTACTCACCAGAGCTCTGTTTCATTTTCACTTCCACGGGCTACGCTTGATGTATATTGACAGAAAAGCACAAAACAGAAAAGTCATGCTTCAAATTTGGCCTCGCTGCTTGCTCCGTGGCGTGCTAATCCGCCGTCTCTCCTTTCCTCGCTGCGCCTCACCACACTGCAACTTCCCCCATTTGTCACGGAATGGAGGTGTGTAACAGGCCACCCTTACACTGCTATTGTGTGGTTTTTGGGATGGCTTGGCTGTGGTTTTGAGTGTCTGTCATTCTGCTTCCAGCATGCCTCGCAAATGGTTGCCTTTCTGATGTAGTGTGGCAAGGGTATTATTCTAGAGCCATCAATTTTCAGAATGCACGTCAAGCTAAACATTGTTGCCCATCAGGGATTGCATTTGAAAACAATAGAGGTCTTTGTAAGGCTATGAACGTAGGTGCGTTTCCACAAAGCGTTACATTGTGCTGTCCTTATGTTTATGCTCGCTCTTTGCAGTAGATGATTCCTTGTGACAATTTTTCCGCTGCACTGTCCTTTGGTTCTTCAGCAACACAAATCACAATCTTTAGCGTGGGGAACCCTGTTTTAAGTTCTCCTCAAAATTATTTAATTGCTGCTACTAATTTTGGAAAGATTTGGTCACACAATTAACTTGTCAGAATTTGTATGACTCACGGTTTCTTGTTGAGTCAGCAGGTATAACACCAGTTAGGAACAATTAATATGCTACAGCCTTCCTCATCAGACAAATAAGCCCAGTTTTAGCAACGAGTGCAATTGCCTGACAAAGTGATTCCTTGTCCCAAAATACTGGAACTCAGATTTCTACTTTCCATGCCTAATTATTCTGGCCTCTCAACTTTTTTCTTCTTTTGCAGGCAGTTGTGTGGAAAAGTGGAAAAAGTAGAAAACACCTGTCTACATCCAGCCTCCTCTGGCAAGCTCTGCATCTTTTGCTCCTTGCTGGAATCGTATCATCTCTGGTGTCATCCTTGCCCATTGGTAAGTTGCACCGGCCAAGATTTTATTACCCTGACGTTTGACTCTGTCAATAGGAGGGGTTTTCATATTGTTTTCTCCTCCTCCTCCTCCTCCTCCTCCTCCTCCTCCTCCTCATTCTCCTCACATTTACGTCATTGCTGTGATTGGGCTGCTCAGCTCATTTGACCCCGACGTTTGACTCTGTTAACAGGAGGGGTTTTAAATTTTTTTTTTTTAAAGTTCAATTTAAATTCTGTTTTCACTTTTCGCAGTCGCTAAGGTTGATTAACACGCGGTTGTCATAAAGTATGTAAAAATCACATTTTATACCGTTTTCATGTCGTGTACTGTACATGGGTAGCGGTTGCTGTTTGATTCCATTGGTATCGTTTTATCGAAGAAATCAACGTCATAACATACAAGGGGTGGGGGTCACGCATAGTCGCCATCTTGTTATGTTTGGTAATTAACTACTGTATGTAAGTATTATCAACATCATTTAGTAATCGGCTCTTATTTGACCTTGCGATCATTCATGGTATTCAGCTTGTATCGTCTGGTAATTATCGGCTGCGCAAGTATCAACATCATTTGGTAATCAGCTTTCATTCAACGTCGGGGTCATTCATGGTATTCAGCTTGTTTGCAAACAAAAGTCGATGAGTTATCACAATAAATAGACCACTATTAGAAAATAATGGAGAGAAAACTGCTGTTAAGAAATGTTGAGGGAGTTGGGAGATGGAAGAAAAGGCAAAATGAGGGTATTCTGTGCTCCTGATCACATACAAAGTTTTCAACCGCAGCCTGATGGAGTACTGCTCTCTGCTCTGGGCTGGTGCTCCTGCCTCTCACCTTTCTCGGCTTCACGCTGTGGACACCAAGGCATTTAGGCCATCATTAGTATCTCCCGTGATGAGGCTGTGTTTGGGTCTCTCACTCTTTCACCGTAGGCAGGTCGTAGTCTTTCTGTCTTGTACCGTCTCCTTTCCAGTCTCGCCCCCCCCCCCCGCCCCCGTTCTGTCTGCAATATGTCCCACCATATTTCCTGCAGGGCACTCAAGGTCTGTCAGCAATGCCCTTCTGGTAAAACTACCAAAAAGCAAGAATCACTACTCACCTCCACTCTTTTTCATTCCTCTTTTTTTTCTCTGCCTTTGGACGAAACTGCCACACTCTCTTCAACCCCACTCTTCCCCTCAGGTCTTCAAAACAGCTGTTCACCACCATCTCTTATTTTCCCCCACCCAAAACCACGATCTTTTCTACCCCCGCTAATCCACCCCAAACCCACCTCCTTAAATTTTCCTGCTTTCCATCCTGAAAGTCCCTGTCGTGTCCATCTTGTTTACCCTGTGTACCCCGCCTCATCTCTCTCCCTTCCACAGATCTAATGTCTCTGTTCCCCACTGTTTTGTCCTTCCATCTCCTGCCCCTCTTATCTCCTGCTCCCCTTGTTGTACATTATGTGTGTTGGCTCTCATACGTGCCTCGACATTGCATACACAAAAAAAAATGAAAAATCTCATGTACTAGTAAATAATAAAAGAAGAAAATAAACACATCAACCGGAATGGCACTCAGTTGAGCGCATTCCTCCACCAGGCTCAACAGTTTATGTTTTGTATCCCACTGTTGAACCAAAATCTAATCGGCTTGTTCTTGTCACCAAACCAACTAATCTACCTGGTTTTGTCCTAACTCGTCCACAACATTTTGAAATATCACACTATATATCATTTTTGGTCACATCTCTCAAGAGTGAAGAATCACTTGGAAATTAAAAAAATTCTCGTATCAAAATCCATATTCAGATCTTAACCAAATCGAACTGATTCGTCCTTGTTTCACACACACAACCTGTCCACTAAGTTTGGTCCGAATCAATTCGCAACTTTTTGAAATATCGTGCTACATGTCATTTTTGGCCCCATCACTCAATGGTGAAGAATCGCTTTAAATATTCTCGTATCCGGATCCGGATCTTCACCAAAATCTAATAATTTCGTCCTCGTCACACACACGACCTATCCACCGAATTTTGCTTGAATCCGTCCACAACCATTTGAGATATCCTGTTCATTGGCAGACAGACTTTGGTGAAAATATAGCCTCAGTCCACCTGAGGAGGCGGAGGTTATAATTCGATTTGGTAAGAGATGTGCAAGGAGAGAAGACAATAAGAAGCCATCGTGAGAGATGGAATATATTTGTGGTTGATGATGAGAGATGAGACAATTGAGAATATGTGGATCAAAGATAATGTGTAAATTGTCAGCTAGCTCACCATCTTTTACCTTTAACTAGCAAATACAACCTGTCGCTTTGCTGATGGAGGTAATTAGGGGGGGCGGGGGCGTGGGGGGGGGAGACGGGAGTCAGAGAGGATGGAGGGAAGGGAGGGGAGAGGAGGGAGGTGAAGCGAGAGTGAGTGAAGAAGGGGAAGCTAGGAAGGGAAGAAGAGCGAGGAAGGGGGATGGAGGTGGGGAGAGTGATGCCTCACCAAACATTGCTATACACTGCTGGAGGGAGGGTGTGTGTTTGTGTAGTGTTTTTTTGGTGTGTGTGTGTGAGAGGAGGAGTGAGAGAGAGAGAGAGAGAGGAGACAGAGAGAGAGAGAGAGGAGCGAGAGAGAAGGAGAGAGACATAGTGGTGTGGGAGGACAGTGCTGCATTTTATTGAGTGGGGAGTGAGGAGGGGATAGAGAGAGATTGAGTGGGGGGGGGGGGGGGGGTGAGAGGAAAAAATGATTGAAAAGGTGAGGGGTGGAGGTGGCACTAGCAAAGAGGTGATATGTTAGGCTTAATAACCGAACACAAAAAAAACAACTCATGTCAGAACAGCTGTACACACAACGACACAACAGAGTTTGTAAAGTTAACCACTAGCACATTTGCAAAAACTTTGATATCCCAGTTCCAGGGAATATGTGGGAACATTAACCAATAGCAATCTCTAACTGAAAGTACCGCTCACGTACGACCTAATCATCCCATCGAGTGTGTACACAGAAAACAAAGCGTTGCGACCAGATATCATACTTAGGAACCAAAAGGAGAGAAGAAGGCATTGCCAATTTAGATGTTTACCAGTGCTTTTGGACTAAACAACACAAAAATCAAGAAAATGATCAAATACCAAGACCTCAAGAATGAAGTGAAAAGATCCCAGAAGTTGAAGAATGCCAAAGTTGTACCCGTGATTGTTGGAGCTTCGAGAATGATGATGATGAGGAACCTCACAGAGATATTAAAACCCATCCCTGGGAATATTATTACAAACAAACTACAGTTTGAAGCTGTTTGGGGTTCATTAACGATCGTGAAGAAAGCCCTCGGCATAAAATTTTGAGAACAGAAAACTTCACAGCTTGGTCCATGAATCATGACCCCTTACGTAAAGAAAGGTGGATACTTTGAGCCCACCCTGGGAGGACTCCATTCTACATTCTGAAACCCACATGTGAAGATACCAATCAAGGACACACACACACACACACACACACACAGACACACACACACTGCCTTTTATAAGTATAGATAAAAATGTTGAGGCTCGGAGAATAATGAAGCAGGCACAGCTGCCGACAGATTCCATCGGCTTATCCGATCCTTTAATGATAGCTTTTTTGCAATGCAGATTTCTCGACAAGACAACAAAATCAAATGGCATTGTTGTTGCTGATATTCCTGCTGTGTTCATTTGACTCTGCCCAGTAAAGGATGTGGCTTTAGATATTTGTGTGAAATTGGTGTCATGTTTGAAGGTACAGCTCAAGAGACTGGAAAGGGGGAGAAAGGGAGGAGATAGGCACAGGAGGAGATTCTCATCTTCATAACACACACACACACACACACACACACACACGTATGTGTGTATATACAAACAAACATACATACATAATACATATATTACATACATCAGGGCTCGACATTAACAGGTGCCCGGTGCACCTAATTTTAGCATTGGGCACCCAAATGTTAGAAGTGGATTGGTTTTGGATGCCCGGTCAGTCGCGCTCAAAATTGCATAATGAACATCTATTTTGACCACAAATGGACGATCGTGATGATCGGAGCGACGAGGTTTTTGAAATCCAGTCGTGTAAACACAATCACGGCTCATATAGTTCTCTCATTTCGGTTTTGTACAGTTTCCTGGTGAAGTTTATGTTTTTTCAAAATATGCAAGTTCGCTTTTCGGGGTGTTTCCATGTTCGATAGGGGTGAAAATGAAGCATACCAGAAAAAGGAACCGACAAATATTTAGTCGGCCATTGGTCCGTCGAAAATTATTTAAACGTAATTTAATCCTAACAGTGAAACAAAACTTTTCTAAAAAGTCAACTTTCAGGGAGATATTAAAAATATAATTCTATCAATGAATACACATGACACCCCCATCCCCCGAAGAATAAAATGTGCCCAATTAGGGTCAGGCTAGATCGATCGAGATAAATCAGAGGAATGAGTTCGAAAAGACTTTCTCAATCCAGCTTCGCTCCTGCGAAAAGACCAAATGTGGAGATTCGGGCAGAAATTCGAGAGGAGAGTGTCGAGCTCTGTTTCGTTCTGAGCAAAGTATAAAAAAGGTAGGGTCGAGAGGAGAGTGTGCTCTCGGGTTCAGCCTGCATATCAGCGAGCTCGGCTGGTGCCTCTGCCAGTGACGTTACAGTCACGGGGTCCGATTATGGGACTTCCCTTCCCAAGAAGCAGATTGCTTATGACAATGGATGGGAAAGAAATTTCCAGGTTGGATAGGAGGACAAATTCCAGTGACTCGAATACGATGCAGAAAATGACAAAATGTTCTGTGACGTATGTCGGAGCTATCCAGCACGAGCGGAAAGGACACTCCCAGGGCCCTTCTTCACTAGGTCAATGAACTTCAAGAGAAGCAATGTGCAAAAGTACAATGGCTCCAAATATCACTGTGAATGTGCCAATAATGTGAAGACACTTGCGATCAGTCTAAGGGTTGTGTACTTCTAACTTCCTTGAGGAAGGTCAATCGAAATATATATCTTACTGTTCTTTAAGAAATTAACATTTTCTGTCTCACTATATTGAACAAAGGCTGGTTGACGGTTTTGGACTTTTCAATGATCAGTGTTTGCATAAATATCCATTTTTTTCAAACTTGGAATATTGTAGAAAACAAGTTTTACAGTTTTCCTTTTTTATTGTTTTTTAGCTCGCCTGTTCGAAGAACAGAGAGCTATAAGCAATACCCCCGGCGTGAGCGTCAGCGTCAGCGTGAAAATGTTAAAGTTTTTGGTGCAAGTTATTTTTCCCTTTCTAATGTTTTTATCTACCACACTATTTTTTATACGCCCGATATATATATATATATATCGGGGCGTATTATGTGATACCGGTCCGTCCGTCCGTCGTCTGTCTGTCTGTCTGTCCGTCCGTCCGTCCGTCCGTCCGTTCCTGTCCGCACTCTAACTCCCAAAGTTTTCAACTTTCACGTTTCATATTTGGTACATAGGTAAGACTGTGGAGACGGTGTGTCGCGACATACGTTCGTCATCTAAAGTGGTTGCCATGGCAACCAGGATGCTGTTTTCCATCCGTTCCTGTCCGCGCTCTAACTCCCAAAGTTTTCAACTTTCACATTTCATATTTGGTACATAGGTGTACAGACTGTGGAGACGGTGTCTCGCGACATATGTTCGTCATCTAAGTGGTTGCCATGGCAACCAGGATGCTGTTTTCCATGTAGTAGCACAATTCTGTATACAGTAATCCCCCGTTTCTCGCGGGGTTACGTTCCAAACCTCCCCGCACTAAGTGAAAATCCGCAATGAATGGACGCCTCCCAAAAAATCGACTCGTCTGGTCTGGTCGGTTTGGGAGTGATTGGGTTTGAGGTGCCTGAGATCGACTAGTCTGGTCTGGTCGGTTTGGCAGTGATTGGGTTTGAGGTGCCGGAGATCGACTAGTCTGGTCTGGTCGTTTTGAGGTGCTGGGTATGAGCAGTGCTCGTCAACGGCGGCAAACCTTTTTCCTTCCCGAAGCATATATCGAGCACCTTTACCTTAACCTTCTCCTGGAGCGTCCCAGGACCTTCCTCTGGCGCTTCGGTTCCTTGCCAGAAGCCTTAGAAGGTGCAGGGCGTTTGGGCGGCATCGTGGGGCTTGGAGAAAAAACGTAGAAATATTTCGAAGTTCACAAGCGAAACTTTGTCTCGTGCGTTGTGTGACTGGTCGAGCACCACGCGTTATAATTTATTGCTTAAATAAGTTATATTTTATATATTATTACCGCGATGTACCGGGGGAATCCGCAGAAAAAATTAGTTACGTTCCAAGGGAAACCCGCGATGAACCGGGGGCGCGATAGGTGAACCGCGATGAAGCGGGGGTTGACTGTATACCTTCTTGTTCGGTGCGTATATTGTGCTCACTTGTGCTCTTGTTACTGATTACAATATACAAATACATATATTGCTTTAAAAATTATTTGGATCAGACTTCACTGCAATGCTTTATAAAAAATATTAATTATTAGACGAGTCTTTTAAAAAACGATAAATGTATAAACAGGCGAGCATTGGGTGGCTTTGACACCAACTCTCTGGTTTTTCTTCTCCTGGGGTCCAAAAATTTGACTTCGTGCACCCCATAAAATCAGAAATACAAATAAATGGGTGCCCCCTCGGGCACCCTAAAAAAAGTTAATGTGGAGTCCAGCACACTACATACATACATACATATATAAAATTTGAATTCTACATTTTATGGTGATTACTTTCTTTGATTGAGTAGAATGATTGGTGTAATAATTGTTGTTATGGGACTTATAATTTAGTCTGTGCACAATTATTATTGTTTTTTCATGGAATCATTCAGTATTTGCAATGTCATTTAAGTAAAGAGGAGAGAAATGTGAACTCGGTTGATATTCGTCGTAAATGTGGCACGTAACTAGCAACTCAACGTGGGTGAGAGGCAGTCGTGATTGTTCATCAACAGAATGGCTGAGTGATGGGGCAGGGATTTGTCCAGGCAGGTGTGGTCATGCCAGAACAAGTTAGGGCCTTGGAGACATGGCAGCTGTATGATAGGCTGTTGAGAGGTAAGTCAGGCAGCTTATAAAATGTGTGAACCGGATGCCGACAGGCAGAGGAAGCAGAGCAAGGAGAGAAACGTTGGTGAAGTCTTTTCATTGGGATCACATCACATCGCATTGAGTTATAATCTGATGCGTTGTCCTTTCTAAAAGGAGGACACTCCCAGAGGCTAGGTGTGCGTTGGAGGCTTGGCCTCAGCAAAGCCCAACGAAGGTGTTTGGAGCATCTTTGGTTGGGGCGTACTGTCTCTGCAAGTCTTGTGAGCTCAAGCGGGGCTGTTCATTGTGCCGGTGACACAACAGCATGCAGAACTGATTCTCTGTGGTGAGGCTGCTGTAATGTAAAATTAAAATGGGTATATTTACACAGACACCAGATTCTAAACGGTGAGGCTGAGGTCATAAATTCAAACAGGTGTGCTTGCATAAATGCTAAATGAAGCACAGCGTCTCAGCATCACTGCACCATACAGAACACTTACCATCTACTTCTGCTCCTCCTTTGTCCTCTTCTTCACAATCAACTTTGTTATAAATACGTTACCACTGTCAGCTCACGCGACTGTCGAGTTAACCATGCACTGTTTCATTGGAAGGAGGAGTTGCAACTACCTCTCGTGCTCACTTCACCGTCGAGGCAATCATCACAAATTAGAAATAACATCTCAATGCATTCAAATAGTGTGATTGTTACCTTGTTAAGAGAATTCAGAATTTGTGCCGATGCAATTTGGTGAACTGTTGCTTCTGTGTATTCACTTGGTGAAGGACAGGTTTGAGATAATCTGGATAATTTTTTTTTATCACAGTTTGTATATTATAAATACTGTATAGAGTTAGTTTTTCATATCATAAACGTTGTGGCACGAGTCCTGTTTCCGTTGTACCGTTTACTCCAAATGTTCGGAATCTGGGCTACATCCGGCTCCATGATTTGGAGTGTAGTTACCATCTTTTTGGCGTGATCATCCCACTGCAACGATCCCTGACTACATGACATACATACATACATACATATACATACACACTACTTTAATGGGCACAATTATTAATCCCATTTTCTTGTGGGGTTGACCACATGAGTTTTCCCTCTCCGCTGCATCCATCTATCCATAGCACCTTCTCTCTGCCCTCCCATCTCTCTCATGTCCCTCTCCACCACCTCCTTCCATATCAGTTTTGGTCTGCCTCCTCTCATTCTGCCAACGACATCCATATTTAAGACCTGCTTGACCACATTACTCTCCTCCCTATTGAGCACATCTCTCAATCAAAGCTGGCGTTCCACATGTGTGTGTGTATTATGTATGTGTGTGTAAATAGCTTTAAGCATGCATAAATGTGCACTACTGCAATGTCGGCCTGTAATCCGAAACCGATGAGCTCAATCATTTTCTGTGCATTCTGGATTGTTCATCAAGTGTACATTCGCAGAGTTGTGAATTCGGGGAAGCATTTTAGTTGGATTTTTGCATACGTGGGCAGGTGTCTACGGCCTACAGCTTGGCTGTTACAAATCACGAATGGAACATTACCAATCAGCGACCATGGTTGAGTGGTATAAATTGCTTTGATCTTTGCCTTCCAGCATTCTTGCGATTTCTCGTGATGACTGCAGGACTAAGAGCTTAGGCAATATGTCTCCACATTTTGCAATTTTAACTTTTAGGACCAAACGATTATTCGTTTTATAAATCTTTGCCCTCAGTCTAACCATAGTCCTTCAATCATACATCACTCGAGAGACAAGATTCCATCCACCTACTCTACTCTTCTCTCACTCACAACTTCACTGCAACCACCAACCCTCCACCCCCACCCCCTCCAAAGCAGAACCTAGGGACTTCAATTATGACTCCTGCGTTAACTCTCTGCCTTCCCTATCTTCCCTCTGCCTTGCTCACCATTAACAAGTCTCCATCTTCCTTGGTCAATAATACCTGTTTTCATGAAATTTATCCTCAATCTTCCACTTTCAAAATTGCAATCATTACCTCTGCCACCAAAGGTGGACGGAGGTTGTTTTAACCTCTGTCTGTTTGTTTGGCCGTCTCTCTGTGAGCAGGATATTTCAAAAAGTTACAGACGGATTCAGACAAAACTTGGTGGGCAAGTTTGGTGTGTGACAAGGATGAATTGTTTCGATTTTGGTGAAGATCTGGACGTGGATACGTGAATTTTTTGAACTTGTCGGTGACTCTTCACCATTGAGAGATGGGGCCAAAAATGATATCCCGTACTCAATATCATGATATTTCAAAAAGTTGTGGACGAGTTATGACGAAACTTGGTGAATGAGTTGGATAGATGACAAGAACAAGCAGATTACATTTTGTATCCCACTGATAGGCCGGATCTGGATCCAGACCTGAACCTTAACCTAAACTGCTCAACCTGGCGTGGAGGCATGCGCTCGACTGAGTTCCATTCGAGTTGCATCATGAAGTTTGTCTGACATCAAAATTGAATAATCTGCAAACAACACATCCTAAGGTGGCCCTCATCTTGCTTCCATAACCACCACAAAAAGAATGATTAAGAGATGACCCTTGATGTAAACTTATCTTTCTATCAAATCTCTCTGAGTAACCATTCCTAGTTCTAACTGATGTCTTAGCTCCCTCATACATCACCTCAATTAACCTTACTTTTACTTTCAAGTACCCTATTCTTTAGACACCAATCCACTATATCTCTTTCAACCCCATAATATGCTTTCTTCAAATCCACACCAATAACACAACTTATTCTTCCCACATGAAAAAATTTCTGTCTCTGCTTAAGAACACAGCATTGGTTGTTCCGCGACTTGGTAAAAATACAAACTGCATCCTATAATTCCCAAAAAACTTTCTTAGCTTAAATCCAGAAGAATGGGACCATCCCAGCCTAGGCTGGATGTTGGCAAGCTCAAGGATGAGAAGTTAGCTAAGGAGTTTGCGAACAGGCTGAGTGGGGATTTGGGGGGTTTCCGTGCTTTGGGGAATCCTGAAGAGTTGTGGAGTGCCTTCAGGACCACCGTCCTTGATGTTGCCGTTGGATGTCTTGGAACTCACCGTGGGGCGAAGAAGAATTTTGTCTCTCAAGGCACACTGGATACCATTGGCCAGAGTCTCATGGCCAGGCTTAATGGCAGAGCTGAGCTGTTCAGGGAGTTGAGGCATGAAACTGAACGTGCGCTAAGGGTGGACAAGGAGGCCGATGTGCAAGGAATCTGTGAGGTGGTAGAGCATCACTTGTGGTCAAGTGATTCTCATCCTGCTTACAGGGGAATTCACGCATTGCGTTCCTCCAAGCCCGTCCCTGTACTGCAATTAGAGTGGAGGGTGGTGGGCTCTTGTCAGAGGAGTCCAAAGTGAAGGCCCGCTGAGCCGGTTACTTTGAGTGGCTGTACCAGGCTGATCCACCAGCTGTTGAGTTGGATGTCAGGAGTTTTACATCCCTATTTCTGACCCTCCAATCAACTGTGATCCACCTTCGCTTGTGGAAACACAGGCTGCAGTGAACCGGTTGAAAGGGGGTAAAGCTCCTCAGATCTGTTGTATCCATGCTGAACTCCTCAAGGCTCGTGGAAATGCTGTACTCATGTTGTTGCGTACAGTTCTGTGCTCTGCCTGGAACACAGGCATCATCCCAACTGACTAGAAGAGGGCTTTGTTGTCCCTCTCTGGAAAGGGAAGGGTGATCGCCAGGACTGCAACAACTACCGAGTGGTGACGCTGCTCTCAGTGCTGGGCAAGATCTTTACTCGGATAATTCTTGATAGGGATCGCCACCCTCTGCTTGAGCACCAGTGTCCAGAGCAGTCAGGCTTTACACGAAAGAGGTCAACAATTGACTGTGTCCTTGTCCTTTGGATCCTCACCGAACGAAGACGAGTCCTCACCATATGCAAAGCCTTAGATTCAGTGAATCATGATTCCCTCTGGAGGATTGTTGGTCTTCGTGGGGTGCCTACCAAAACTAATCAATCTGATGACTGAACTCTACTCTGGTACTGAGAGTGCTCTGAGATGTGATGATACCATATTCGGCTTATTTCCAGTTATGGAGATGGTGATACCATCATATGGAGTTCATCAGGGGTGTGCACTGGACCCCACACTTTTCAGCACTTGTATGGACTGGATTCTGGGGAGGATGTTGGAAAGATTAAGCTGCGGTGCATCGTTTAGGAATGTCAAGATCTCTGACCTTGTTTTTGCTAATGACGCAGTCATCTTTGTGGAGACTCTGGATATCCTTTTGGGGGCCCTCGAGGTGCTTAATGAGGAGTCGGAGCCGCTGGGATTACGGGTTTCTTGGGTCAAAACTAAGATCCAGGCTTTCAATGACATCTTGGATACTGCTGTCTTGTCGGTACTTTTTTGTTGTGAGGATGTTGAGGCCACAGAGAGATTCACTTCCCTTGGCAGTGATATTCCTGTCTCTGCTGGCTATGAGCCATATGTCAATAAACATCTGGGTTGGGCCTGGGAAGTTGTGGATTCAGTGGATCATGTGGTGTGGCGCTGTTGGTACCTGTGCAGGAGGATGAAAGTCCGAGTCTTCAGGTCCTTGGTGCTTCCATTCTTGCTCCACAGATATGAGATTTAGACTCTGACCAGGGATCTGAGATGGAGACTTAATTCCTTTGGTACCAGGTCTCTTTGGAGAATCCTTGGCTATCGCTCATCGGACTTTGTGTAACAAGGAGCGGTTGCTGAGAGAGACTCAAATGAAATTTGTTGCCTACATCGTCTGAGATCGTCATCTGTGGCTGGATGGACATGTGGCTTGTTTTCATGACACTGATCCTGCTCATCAGATTCTCTCAGCGAGGGAGCCTCTTGAGTGGAGGAGGCCAACGGGCCGACCACGTTCCTCGTGTTTGCAGCAGGTTGATCGGCATCTCAAGGAGATGTGGATGGGCCATGTGTCTGCCTTGGGGATGGCCAGACGGAGGCCCCTAGAGTACTGGTGGAAAGTGGACGCAGCGACGCGCTGCTCCGGTGCATGCTCCCACACCTGACCTGACCTGAAGCCCTCTACACTAATTCAGAAAGCCTCGGTTTCAAGCTGCTGGCTTCTCACCTGAGGCGTATACCCTAAAATGACTCACAAAATTATCAATGATCAGCTTTACAAACAACAGTCATTCACCCGAACAAAATCCACCACCTAGTGTGCCAAATCCCTATTCAAAGCTGCCCCATGGCAAGGATTACACCAAGTGATTTACCTTTTCCTTCTCAGTTGTAATCAGAGCAGTAATTTGGTATTTGTTTCGGTTGCTGGTGATAACTCTCCTCTTCATGGAAAGACACTCTGGGATCATCATCCACCAATTAATGCTGGCAGATGGGTCCCCAGTTGGACATCCTTTTGAAGGAATGGCCACACTTTGTGATCCAACATCCTGTCAGCGAAGCACCAATCCCACCAATCCTACAGTTTAAAGTTGGGCTGATAATTGAACTCAATCTAGACAGCTTGAAGGTAAGTGTGCTACTTCTGCACAGTCTGGGTCAGCACAGTTGAAGAAAAGCACACAAACAATAGGAGGGAGAGTTGTGGGAAGATTGTTGGGTTGTCGGCGCACTCGTGGAGTCTTTCAAATATTGGCAATTTGCAGGCACTGGGTTTTCTTCTTCTTGCATTTGGCAGCTTGGCTTCCAGGTGGCTATCATTTTGTTTGGGCATGGCTGTGCCCCTGATGCTGTGCCCCAATGCCAGTATAATGGTACTCATTTTGCCGACCTTGGAAGGATGACAGGAAGGATCAACCCCACCTGGTGTTAATTCAGCGGCCAACAGGGCTCAAACGCAGGACCCTAAGATCCCAAGCCAGCCACCATAACCACTAAGCCAACACCAGGCTATGTACTGGGCTTTGATGATATGCTATTTACGAAGATCATAAGGTTTGGGCACTGCAACGACTTTCAAGTCCTGAACAGTAGATTTAATGTATGTAGCAATGCCATGGTGTGTGTAGTTTGAAGGCAGGTATGTTTACCCCACTATCATTACACAGGTGCATTTTTTTGTTTGTTGTTGATGCGTGGTCGAGGCTTGTAAAAGAGATCAAGAGCAGAAACGAATAGAACAAAATGGAAAGGGGGAAACAGCAGAGTAGAGGTGTGACTGAGAGTGAAATCAAGGTGAGGGGGGGTGGAGGGAGGACCCAAGAACAAGCTGCACACAAGCTGAAACACAGCAAGAAGACGAGAAGGGCACTTGGTCGAGCGCATACCTCAGCCACGTAATACCTGATCCACAAGAACATATCAGGCCCATTACATTTTTTGAAATATTTGTTGTATATAGTTTTGGCCCCATCTGTCAATGGTGAAGAATCACTTTAAAATAATATTCTCGAATCCAGATCCGGATTTGTTCTTCACCAAAATCAAAATCAATTTCGTGGTCACACACCCAACCCGTCCACCAAATTTAAGCTGAATCCGTCCACACCTTTTAGAGATATCCTGTACACAGAGGGACAGACAAACAGGAAAAGACATCATGGAGAGCATGATACTTGCAAAATACACCCCCCTCTCCAAAGGTTGCAATGGATCATCAAATTGTCCTTTTCATCTTTATATTGTGAAAACTCTCATGTTGTATATTATATATATATATATATATATATATATATATATATATATATATATATTATGTATGTATCATGTTCCCGAAATACAGCCAAAACGGTACACGATAAGCGCAAAAATTTAGGGCCACCTTATCCACATAGCCTGCGGTGTGCAGTATCAAGTTTTGTTCAAATCGGGGCAAAACGAAAAAAAATTATTTAAAAATCAATTCCCGATTCAGCAAGTACTCTTCGGGATTATTTGATAAATACAAACAACCTTAGCGGTATAGTTCGCTTGAGCTATCTTTTTTTTTTCTTGAAATGATTTTTTTCCATCAACCGCTGTCACAACGGGAACCCAACGGGTTCATGGGTCTCTAGTTAAGATTAAAATTGACAATCTTAATGAAAGCTCAGGTAAATTTGATGAAAATTGATTATTTTTCAGAATGAAATCGATTTTAGAAGTTTGACCTTGAGTTGACCTTTGACCTTTTGAACTCAAAAATAGTTGCTTTCCCTATTCAGTGATGGACTATGCAAATCCTGTTCAACTTTCAAGTTAATAGGATGTAAATTGATAATTTTTCAGTTGAAAATTGATGATCTGAGATGTTTGACCTTGAGTTGACCTTTGACCTTTTGATGTTAAAAAGTAGTTGGTTTCCCAATTCAGCAATGCACTGTGCAATTGCTGTTCAGATTTCAAGTCAATTAGATTTTAAAAAAATTACGATTTTCGAAATTTGACCTCAAGATGACCTTTGACCTTTGATCAATTGGCTTTTCCGTTGAGACTGCCTCTGCAACTTGGTGAAGTTTCTTGAAGATCGGTTTTAAATTGTGACCTGAAGGCAATTGACAGACAGACAAAATAACAAAATCGACTGACCAATGTACTTGAAAAATCTTCGAGTTTGCAAGTAACAAACAAACAGGTTGAGAGGGGTGAAAACATAACCTCCTTCACCTTCGGTGGCAGAGATAAGGAAGGGGACAGCAGGGTTGAACCAGAAAATGAATAAATCGACTGAAAAAGGAAAAGAGGTGAAAGCCTTGTCGGTGGAATGGGGTGCTTGGGAATTGGGACGTGGGATCGAAAAAGTAATGAGTATGGATGGGAGATGACCTGAGGCATTGGAGAACAAGTGTCTTGAAGCCCTGGAGGGAAGAAAGAGACTGAACAAAGGGAAAGTTGGTTCCACATGCGAGAAAAAAGAAGAACAAATGAATGGAGGTGAGCAGCGAGCCTGGATTTTGTGAATTTACAAAAAGAGGGGTACTGGCAGCCCGTGTTATTGGCAGATGGTGTACCCTGCAGAAATCTGGGATGGACAGAGGCAACACAGGCAGAATGTGCAAGACCAATAATAAGGTGGTAGAATACAGAGAGGCCACCAACCTGTTGGCAATGTAAAAGTAACAGGTCTAGACATTCAGTTTCATCACAGAAGACCCCAGTTATTTTGAGGGCTTTGATTTCCTTGGCATCAAGATGGGCAAGGTATGAGGCAAGGGTGCCAGTCCAAAGTGGAGAGCAGTACTCCATCAAGCTTTGAATGAAGGCCTTGTAGGTTGTCAAAAGATCAGTTGGCCAAGAAAAGACCTTGCACGATGGAGGATGCCAGTCGCTGGCTGGGTTTGGAGGCCATCTTGGAAGCATGGTCTCCCCAAGAAAGATCATGGCTGAAGGTGAGGCCCAAAACCTTGCATAACTTAACCTCTTCAAGTGATTTGTTCAGGAAGTAGATGGGGGGTTTTGCCATAAAGTCCTTTCGGAGATTCTGTGGGATATCTGAGGGGTGAAAGCCATACTTCAAGCCATCAGCACAGATTACTCTACCCTGGAAATACTGCTTCTGCTCCTCCCACAATGGATGAAGATCCTCAATGCCAGAAATGAAATCAGAGCCATCTCCCTAGACTTATCGCGTGCCTTCAATACGGTCTGGCACCCTGCCCTGCTCACCAAACTCTCTTCCTATGGTATCCACGGCCATCTCCACTCATGGC
>CM068956.1:155030783-155041392 GCA_035128595.1 Eptatretus atami | reverse complement strand
TTTTGACAACTGCTTCAATAGAGCAAGGTGGATAGCAGGAGCACGAGCCAAAGGTTGTGAGTCACACTCCATGGAGATCTGTATGAAAGCTTTCATTGTACCCGGTGATGAGTTTGGCATGGCCGATCAGTAATTCCTTTGCTCAATGAATAAACCCAGATGACGGCCTTTAATGCTAGCTTAGTGAGATGGTTCTCCCACAGAAACCTGGAGCAGACAGCGACGACAACAAGTTCCAGCAACTAAAGTTTTGTCCAGAGAATACGAGTTGGATATCTTGATTGCTGATCCTTGGTAGAGAGACATTGCGAGAGTGTATAACTTGCTGGGATGGATGTAATGTTCGCAGTTATTGATCAGCTGCTTGGCCTAACTTGTCCAGGTCTGATGAAAGGATTCATCTTGACCAGCCTTTCACAAGAGTTATTTATCATTCTACAAAGGGTGGAGTCATTGGCAAATGGTAACATTGCTTTTCAATAGAATCAGATATATCATTTATATCTAGTTTCAGTCATCTAGTCTTGTCAAGTCATGGCCGACTTCTGGACATTCATGATCAGATTTCTCCAAACACCCGATCCTGCAGTGCTTCCCGAGAGCTCTGGCAGAGGCACTCGGTGCAGCCATACTCAATCCATTCAGCACATTCAAGTCTGCTCTTCATCGTCCTTCTTTCACCCATACCAGCATGGTAAGATTCTCCAGACATTTGCTTTCTGCACACATGAGTGTCCAATGTATGTCCGTTTCTGTTTTAGCATCAACGCTTCTGGTGTACATGGTGGTCTCATCTGTTTTTTCTTCTTGCATCATGGAATTTTAACATTAGTCTTGAACACCACATTGCTAAACTGTCAACTTTCTCTCTTTCTTCCCTGTCACTGTCCACGGTCACAATATATATACGTCGCAACTGGAAATTACCTGAGTATTTCACCAGCCTCCTCTTGGTGTGTTTTGTCACATTTTTGTCTTTCCAGATCTTTATTTCCCTCAATCTCCACTCACTTTAATCTCAGAATCTAGGAAGATGAAACTTTCCACTATTTCCACATCATGTCTCCCAATCTGACACATCCGTCTTCTAGGTTGAAATATTTTAGTCTTTTATAGGTTTGAGTAAAGACTGGCTTTTTCACTTTCCTCCTTTCACTTTCTGGTAGAAGTTTCATGAGTCCCCTTCACTTTCTGCCAACAGGGTGGTATCATCAGCAAACCTTGGTTGTTGATACAATATCCTCAATCCTGACTCAGGAATCACTTTTTAGATCAAGAAAAATGCAGGTCCTACGTTGGTTACTCCCTTATAGAACCTCAAGGCTGAAGGTAAAGATATGGGAAAGGCACCATCAAGGAACACCTACTGTTTCTGCTCAAAAGGAAATAAGACCATCACTTGAGAAGAAAGATCTGGAATACGAAAGAAAGCCAACTTAGAAACTGTAATGGCTTGGCAGAGTCATACATCTGCCAGACTGAAAAGTTCATGTTTGTATCCTCTGATCGGACATATCTGATATCTGGACCTTAACCAAAATTTAATTGACTCATTCTTGTCACACACCCAACATCATCCACCAAGCTTTGTGATAATCCATCCCAAACTTTTTGAATTCTTGTGCTATCATCGTTTTTGGCCCCCATCTCTCGATGGTGAACAAATGACCATTCATTGCATGTGCTGCACTGAAGCACAAAAACAAGAGATAAGGTTAATCACTTGAAAAAAAAAATAAAAAAAATCCTTGGATCTGATCCAGATATCACTAAAATCGAATCAATTCGTCCTTGTCACACACCCAACATGTTCACCAAGTTTCGTCTGAATCCGTCATAAGGTTTTTTTGAGAATATCCGCTCACTGACAGACAACAGACAGGCAAGCAGGGGTGAAGACACAACCTCCGTCCACCTTCACTCAGAGATAATTAAGGCTGGATGCAAAGACAGTCTCAATCCTACAAGTTGGAGAGATGGTACTTGATGTCAGCTGCAATGATGGACTTCCTCTCTTTGCTCATTATGGTGTGTGGTTCAGAAGATCAGTTTTGGGAACCCTTTAATGAATAAGAGCACATTTGCAATTTCCAAAATGGAGGACGTTTGCCGCTCCAGGAAAGCTTCAATCTAATTTGATGTTATATTGATTGTTAAACTCAGAAGCAAACATAAACCCAATAGAGTAGATCTTGCAATCATATTATCACCTCCCGTGGAAGAAGTTTCTGTGAAGGTTCGTGTCTTCACAGGTATTGTGCTCGTTTGCTCTTGACGAAGAGCTAACTCTCGAAACGTTCAGCCGCATCTTATTTGTATGATCTACAAACAGATAATTCAGTTCCCTGAAAGGTTGAAGTTGTATTACTTCAGTCCCACCATGAGTCCATATCTGTTGATAAAAGAATAAAGTTTTGGCTCTCATCTCATCTTGCAATGTTTCTAACTTGGCTGGATTTCCCTGAGATCCATTGCCACATCCTCAGTTGGATGATACATGATAAATTGACAACACACAAACTTTTCATTAAACGATAAAAGTGATCCGTAACAACTCGGTCTTCAAAAGTCGCAAAATCACTTCTGTTCTTGAAATAAAAGCCATTTATGAAAACAATTATTTTTCGCTCCATTATATGCAGTTGGTACAACCAAGGAAGATTTTACTCACTTTGCAAGCTCCAACAATAATGGATGCTCCTGTGAATATACAAAAAACTGCGCATTACAAGAGTGCTGGACTGAAGCACAAATTCCCTGCAAATCATCATCAAGCTGCATTAAAATAACTCGTGGAAAGAGCAGAAAGTTTAAATCTAAATCTGGTGATAAACTCGCACTTAGATTTCACCCAGGGTCAAGAAATCAAAGCTGAGCATCGCACCGACTTCCCACTGTACAGTATGCAGGCACAGCTGCCGCTTTTGCCAGGATTATTTGTCAAAGGGCAAATTAAACCGGCATTGATAGAGTATTGCTTAACTTGCGCAAGGTGCTACCATCTGTTAATGCAAAGCAACTCGAGGTAAACAAAAAAGGTGTAAATACCAGTTTCTGTGGCCAAGTATCATTATCTTCCGCAGTTCTAAAAATCTCCAGGTCGAGGTGAGCGTTTGCGTCACCTTCCCCTCACTGAGTCGTTCCTTTGCAAGGCAGCAGCCAACCGCTCACCACGACCGCCATGAATGGTCGTCCAAAACAATGCTGTGGGGTAACATCCAAACGAATGAAATCAAATGCACATGGATCAATGAACTGCAATGATTTTAAGATCGTGGTTGTGATGGAGATTATGTGAGAATCCAGATGCAGCGATGATTTCAGCACGAGTGAGGGTTAAGCTTTGCCTTTGGTCTGGTTAGAACTGCAATTAAGTTAGGAATCCATTGGCAGGGCTAGTGATAGCAATGGGCGGATCCCAGACTCCATCTGCCACAAGCTGCCCACTGCTGCTCAAGGCTGAAGTTAAAACGCTCGTTTAAACCATTGACTTCCTGACATCGTTTTGGTTATTCTCCATTGCTCAGAACAAAGAATCTTCAACCCTTTTCCTGTTCTCTCAGATTATTTCCAACCTCTTTTAGATATCCCACGCTCCGATACTGCATAGTACCGTTAAACAATTTGTTCCTTCCATTCCTGCTCCTTTGTCTATACTCATCTCACAAATATATCTGCAATTCCTTGCTTTGAAATTTATTCTAACATCATAGATTTTATCTTGATGAAGAGAGGATGATACCAAGTTTGGGTTGATGGTAAACCTTTGCAAACCCAAGTGACTCTTTTTTGGTTTGTGGTCCTTATGACGTGGTGGGCCTGAAAGGAATAGCTTAGAGGAGCAATACTCACTTTAGAGTTTCTAGTCTGGGTTTGATTCCCAACCTGACTATAAACTATTACCCGGTACTTATCAGGGAATGCATTGCATCATACAGCAATGTTAAAGAGGCGACCCATCCGCTAACATTTTCTATGGGTCGTTATCAACAAGATCCTACTGTCTTTCACAAAGAGTAAGCGAATTCCATCAATTCCTTTGCCAATTCCAAATCCAAACCAACCCACAAGGGCATCCGGTTAACGGCTAATTGCATCCCTTCTAGAATGATCAACCGCATTATGGATGCACGCCCATTAATGAATGATGAATGAGAAGCTGGGCTGTGGTCTGCACCCCCGCCCCGACCCATAGCGCTGCTCTCTTCTCTGCGATATTCTCGATCCCACCCACCTCTTTCCCCACAGATCCTGTCGTAAATTCTCCCTAGTTACAAGGCATGAGGTAAACGCATTGTCATCAAAAGCTGCACACCAAATTAAAATCGCATTACAGCTTCAGCCCTCAACTCTGCTTCTCCTTCTCATGTCTCTCCATTTTTCTTCCTTCTGTGCCCTTTCTCCAATGCGTTTCCATCTATATGCTGCGGTTTCATGATCGATTGCGGATTTCAGCTTTACGACCCGACATGAGTGCTGCACCGTACCGTTTAAAGTATGCATCAGGATTTTTGACCCTATTAATGTTTATTCCCTTTCTCTGTTTCTCAAGAGATTAAAAAAATGTCTTGTTGAAATGGTTTCATTTGATGGATGAGGACATTAAGCTCAAACAACTATTCAGGACTGAATGTTAGAAATCATTCGTTCCACCTTTTTCGTCATGTCCATTAGATTGATCTTTTAATATTTTACTCCATTCCCCTGTTATGTAAATTCAGCCCAATATCACAAGCTGATAAGTCACTTGGCATTGCTGGATTATGGTAATGGAGTGTACGTTTGTTTTGAATCATGGTACCTTCAGCAATTTGAATGGTTGCTTTGACTACAAAAAGTCCTCAATCATACATAAATTATTGTGTGTTAAATATATAAAATATATGGACATTAAAAAATTATTTATAATATATAAAATATTATCTAGCATATATATAAATATATATACATACTGTATATGAACAAACAAACAAACAAACAAAATTATACATATAAATATATATGGTATATGAAAATATAAATATATAAATAAACATACATATAAATAAATATATATAATAAAATGTACGTATCATATAAAATAATAATAAATATATATATATATAATATAATATATATATATATATATATATATATATTATGGCCGCTGGTGTTGGCTTAATGGTTCGGGTGGTGGGCTTGGGATCCGAGATCCTGAGTTCAAATCACCTCGGGTGTTGAATTAATACCAGGTGGGCGTTGACTGTGCCTGTCATCCTTCCGAGGTTGGCAAAATGAGTGCCAGCATACTTGTATACTGTGTGCGAGTGGTGACCCATACAGGATTGTGTCCATAGCCAAGGAGACTGCTGAGGCAGCACCAATGCTCTGCACAGAGTATGTCCAATGGGGGATATGTATGTATGTATCCAGACTCCAAACTGTGAGTGGTGAGAGCCCTTCCTGCATGGTTTCGGAGTGATAAATCCGCCTGCCACGCAGAAACATTATCTCTCGTTTCACCACGCACAACTGGAATCATCTCTCGCGTTCACCACGCACAACCTGGAGGCACATTGATGCGGTTCGGGAGCAATGATGATGTAAAGCCATTCTCTGACCTAAGCAAAACGGTGTGACATCACCCCATGACGCACGGTTTTGTATGCTGATCCTGGAAGAGCCACAGGAGCCCACGCAAGCAGATAAAACTGTGTCATGGCAGTGACGTCCTCCTCTCCTAACTCCCAGGATAACTTTGCCTGCATCTTCCCTCTGCAACCATCTCTTGTTTGTCTGTGTGTTGTACTGTCCTCCAATAGGGATTACCTCCATTTACATCTTCCTCTCTGCTAACATGGACCATCTTTTTTTAACCACGCATCTCATATCTATCTATCTATCATCTCTATCTATCTATCTCTATCTCCACCTCCATCTCTATCTCTATCTGTCTCTCTCTTTGTCTCTCTCATACGCGGTGATTTATTGGGTGTTGGCACCTCTTCACCTTCATGGAATGCACAAAGGACTTATGTGACTGTGACTCCATGGCCTCTCACCAATCAGTTAACTTTCTAACCTGTATTTATTCAATGGAAAGTCCTCCCTTCTGGACTTGGTGATGACGAATTTTCCTACTTCTGTCTCCGTTCCTCTCTGCAACAATAATGTTCATGACCACGTGCTTATGAGAGTCAACATCTCTCTAGCTCTTGCCAGAGAGCTGTCTCAGCACCACAGAGTCTCGCAGTTCTCTCAAGCTGCTGTCCGGGAATCCAACTGCCTCTCCTCTTTAGACTGGTCCTTCATTTACACTCTCCTGATAATAATACTGCCTGGGAATCCTTCACACAAGCTTACTTTGCTTTATGTTCAGATTTATATCAATTTGTTTGCAGTTGTCATATACATCTTCTCACCTCTGGTACACAGAATCCTTATGCTGAGGAAGTTGCCTTCAAACAACTTGCCTTAACTTCCTGGAAGCAATCGGACCGAAGGCAAACAGATCATTCCACCAAGCCTAGAACAGATGTGTCCACTCTCAGGAAAGACAAGAAAACAACATCTGGCAAACCTAATGACTGAATTCACAAACCTGTCTCCCTCTTCAATGACCTAGTGATGCCTTGTCAAGACTGTCTCTGAGTATGCTCTCCTTCCATCCTTTCCCTGACTTCAAAAGGCACAAAGCCGACTCCGCTAATGAGAAGGCTGAATGCCTCAATTCGTGTTGCTTTCCAAATCTTGTGTACTCATTACCCAACCCGCACTCACTATAACTTCCCCTACCCTCTCATACCCAACTGCTCCTGGATACCATGTCCTTTCTCCACCGAAGGTGAAGAGGTTTTGGCAAACCTCAACTCCGATTCTGTGACAGCTCAGATGCCTCATGCGTGTTTCTAAAACTGCTCTGCTGCGCTTGCTCATCATCCTCTTCTGATATGTTCACCTGATCATTCTGTCTGGATCAGTTTCCCTCTGCCTGGAAGGTAGCAAACATTACTGCAATACACAAACAGGGGCAAAAACTGATTCTCTTAACTGCAGGCTATTAGGTTGCTTCCATTTTTAAGCACAGGTTCAGGGAATCTATAATTGAAAAAATTCTTCCTTTTTTCCTTTCTTTCAAATCTATCTTTTCTAAAGGCCTGATCTCAGATCATCAGTTCGGTTTCAGACCTGGTCATTCTATCTGGTATGCTACTTCTATTCTCCCAACAATGGATGGAAGACCTCAATCTTTGATATGAGATCAAAAACTGTCTCTCTCTTGGATATATATCAACTTTTAAACAGTCTTGCCACCCACTTTGATCTCCAAACTTGCAGCTTATGGCATCCAAGGCCACTCCTGTCACAGCTACTGACTCTCCCCTCCCTAACAGCATGGAGCTCTTCACAGGATCCTCTCATCTATCTCTCCCTGTCAAGGGAGGAGCACACCAAGACAGTGTCTTGGGCCAGTTTTTTTTCCCCTCATCTTCATCAATGATGTTTCTGATTCCCTGGAAAATCATGCTATCTCTGTGTTGATGATCCATCCTCTGCAGTGTAATCTCTCATCCTTCAGACACAAAGGCAGCAGCCTCTTCTCTTTCTGCAGACCTTGTACTGTAGAATCAGGAGCTGATCCAGCACTTTTTTTTGTATTCACCATCGAGGCTCGTATGGGAGCTAACACACAGAACGTACAACGAGTGAGTGAGCAGACAGAGGGGTGGGAGAGGGAAGGAAAAAACAGTGGGGAACAGAGACATGAGACTTGTGGAAGGAGAGAGAATGCGAGGTGGGGTCCAAAGAGTAAACAATATCTTACATTTCAGGTTCATACATGATAGGGACTTTCAGAAAGCAAAGCAGGGAATATGAAGGAGGTTGGTTTGGGGTGAATTAGCGGGGTAGAAAAATCATGGTTTTGGATGGGGAAGAAAGAGATGGTGGTGAACAGCTGTTTCAAAAATCTGGAGGGAAGAGTGGCATGAAGAAAGTGTGGGAGTTTGTTCCAAAGGCAGGGAAAAGAGGAATGAAAGAAGTGAAGTGAGCAGTGATTTTGATTTTGATAGTTTTACCAGAAGGGGTTGCTGGTGGACCTCGACACCACGCGGAAATATTTGGGGGGGGGGGGGGACATATCTCAGACAAAGAAGGGGGCGAAGCCAGAGAGATGGTGAATAGAAGACAGAAAGACAACCGACATGCCCTGCGGTGAGAGAATATGAGACCCAAAGTCTCAGCCTTATAGCGGAGATACCAATGATTCTAAATGCCTTGGTTTCCACAGCGTGAAGCCGAGAAAGGTGAGAGCAGGAGCAAAGTTTTGGGTTTGCTTCCGGTTCTGGATTTGCAGCAATGGCATGTTTTCTCTCAGGGTCTCTGCTGACTTCTCAAACTTAGTGTTCCGGTCGTATTTGTCCTGTTACCTGTCTATTTCTCACCTACATGTTTCTATGTGTTCCAGTTCGGTTTTGTTTCAAAATCGTGCTAATTTGTGAATTTTCGTCGACCTTGTCTTACCGGTTCTTGAGCCTACCCATCCTTCCCCTCTAGGTGCATGATTGTTTTTATTTGTATCCTCCCTATTACCTTCAATTCCTATTTCCCCACTTTCCAACGCCACCCCAACTAAGCACTCTGTTTCTTGGCTTTAAATTCAAAACAAAAAAAAAACTAAAGAAAACTACCTCTCCCTGCATTACCCATGATAGGGCGGACTCCTTCTTTTCTTTCTTCTTCTTCCTCCTTCTGCCAGTACACCATCTTTATTCTACTTGAGTACCCACTCTCGCGATTACCTTCATGATTTTTTTCCTACAACCTTACATTCCGAATCTTACCTAATCTTCAAAAATCCATCAAAAAATAATAATTTCCTTGTTATCCTTCTATCCATACACCTCCTGTAACCCGTTCTCTCTCCACCTCTTCCTGATACGTTTCATCGACCCAGCAGATTCACATTGTGTTTACAGTTCCAATTCACCAGACACCTCCACGATTTTACTTCAACTTCCCTTTTCGAATGGTATGCAATCCTTATTTAAAATAAAAAATTTACTTTTGACTATACACCTCCCATAACACCGTGGTTCTCTCCGTAACCACGCAATCTCGTTTCCACCTCTGCGATTACCGATCCAAATTCACCATTCACCTCACGATTTTTTCTACAACCTTTCTATTACCTAATCTGATAAAAACTTCTCTCAAACTAATAATAATAATAATAATTAATATAAATATTAAAACGATCTCATATAATGCTTAATCTTCCTCCTTCACACGTGTGGTACCATTACTGTTTCATAATGCACTACTCTTCTTCTATTTCAACAGACTGCTCTTAACTCGACTTCATTCTTACCTTGCCTATAAAATCCAACTGTCTACAGCGTTTCTCTCTCCATTCTCTGAATTACCTTTATTCATCATCAAGAATGATCTTTAATCGCATCTCTGACCTAAAATTAAAAAACCCCAGTTTGAATGAATATTTCACTTTCATCACCCATTCGTTTTTTCCAACTTCAGTGCAACTCACCCCACTCTCTCAAAGTAACCATCACACTCTTCTCCCTCCAAGCTTCCCCCACCTTTCTCCCACAACTCTCCCCACTCACCCTTCTCCCCAACCCCCATTCCGCCCCAAACCCCCCCCCCTCCCACACCCAAGTTTTTTTCCCCCCAAAAACCCCTTCCTCAAAAAAGTTCCCACCCCCCTCCTCACATCCACAAAGTTGCCCTCTTCCTGCCCTCTACCTCCATTCATCAATCCACTCCTCTCATCTCTCAACTGCCTTCACCGATCAGCCACTGCTAAAAACCTGCTCCCTGCTCTCTTGCCCCCCCTCTCCCCTAGCACACAGAGCCTTTCCGTCCTCATCCAGCTCCCTCCCCTCGCTATTCAACAATCCCCCACACTCTTTCAACAACTCTCCTTACCTCCCCCCCTCCTCCCCTGTCCTACCCTCCTCCCCTCACCCCTCCACCCTCCAAAAAGCCCCCTTCCCCCTCCCTCCATCTTCATCAACAGTGTGGACCTCAATAACCGGGGTCTTCACTCAAACCTAACAGATCTTTCCATACAGGTGCCACTGACAAACCAGACATAATCTGCCAATTGAAAACTTTCCTCCCCCAAGACGTCTCTGACTCCCAAGTATCTCTCCTGGTTACTCCCTCCTCGTATTGACAACCTGAGCCTCTCCTGAGTGGACGGTTCTTGCTCTTCATCAAAGACTCTTCTCACTCTCATCACTGCCCTCACTCCCCACACCCCTCTGAATACCTCTGGCTACGGCTTCCCCTCCTCTCCAACTCCATGTTTATATGTGTACGTACCTCCACCTAACAGATAACTCCATCTACACCTCACTTATCCGAAAAGAGTGAGGGGGGTGAATGGTGGGAGAAGGGTGAGTGGGGAGAGTTGTGGGAGAAAGGTGAGGGGGAAGCTTGGAGGGAGAAGAGTGTGATGGTTACTTTGAGAGAGTGGGGTGAGTTGGCACTGAAGTTGGAAAAAACGAATGGGTGATGGAAAGTGAATATTCATTGCAAACTGGGGTTTTTTTAATTTTTAGGTCAGAGATGCGATTAAAGACATTTCTTGATGGATGCAATAAAG
>CM068956.1:155018275-155030549 GCA_035128595.1 Eptatretus atami | reverse complement strand
GTTTGAGAGAAGTTTTTACAGATTAGGTAATAGAAAGGTTGTAGAAAAAATCGTGAGGTGAATGGTGAATTTGGATCGGTAATCGCAGAGGTGGAAACAGATTGCGTGGTTACGGGAGAACCACGTGGTTATGGGAGGTGATAGTCAAAAGTAAATTATTTATTTTAAATAAGGATTGCATACCATTCAGAAAAGGAAGTTGAAGTAAAATCGTGGAGGTGTCTGGTGAATTGGAACTGCTAAACACAATGTGAATCTGCTGGGTCGATGAAACGTATCAGGAAGAGGTGGAGAGAGACACGGTGTTACAGGAGGTGTATGGATAGAAAGGATAACAAGGAAAATTATATTTTTTGATGGTTTTGAAGATTAGGTAAGATTCGGAATGTAAGGTTGTAGGAAAAATCATGAAGGTAATCGGAGAGTGGGTCACCTCAAGTAGAATAAAGATGGTGTACTGGCAGAAGGAGAAGAAGAAGAAGAAGAAGAAGGATCGCGCCTCATGGGTTAATGCAGGGAGAAGGTAGTTTTCTTTAGTTTTTTTTTTGTTTTGAATTAAACAAGAAACAGAGTGCTTAGTTGGGGTGGCGTTGGAAGTGGGGAAATAGGAATTGAAGTAATAGGGAGGATACAAATAAAAACAATCATGCACCTAGAGGGGAAGGATGGGTAGGCTCAAGAACCCGGAAGACAAGGTCGACGAAAATTCACAAATTAGCACGATTTTGAAACAAAACCGAACTAGGAACACATAGAAACTGTAGAGTGAGAAAATAGACAGGGAAAACAGACAATAACGACCGAAACACTAAGTTTGAGAAAGTCAGCAGAGACCCCTGAGAGAAACATGCCATTGCTGCAAATCCAGAACCGGAAGCAAAACCCAAACCTTTGCTCCTGCCTCTCACCTTTCTCGGCTTCACGCTGTGGAAACCAAGGCATTTAGAGATCATTGGTATCTCCGCTATAAGGCTGAGACTTTGGGTCTCATATTCTCTCACCGCAGGCATGTCGGTTGTCTTTCTGTCTTCTTACCATCTCCTCTCTGGCTTCGCCCCTCTTTGTCTGAGATATGTCCCTCCCCCCCCCCAAATATTTCCGCGTGGTGTCGAGGTCCACCAGCAACCCCCTTCTGGTAAAACTATCAAAATCAAAATCACTGCTCACCTTCACTTCTTTCATTCCTCTTTTCCCTGCCTTTGGAACAAACTCCCACACTTTCTTCAATGCCACTCTTCCCTCCAGATTTTTGAAACAGCTGTTCACCACCATCTCTTGTCTTCCCCATCCAAAACCATGATTTTTCTACCCCGCTAATTCACCCCAAACCAACCTCCTTCATATTCCCTGCTTTGCTTTCTGAAAGTCCCTATCATGTATGAACCTGAAATGTAAGATTATGTTTACTCTTGGACCCCACCCCATTCCTCTCCCTTCCACAATCTCATGTCTCTGTTCCCCACTGTTTTTTCCTTCCCTCTCCCACCCCTCTGTCTGCTATCACCCTGTTTGTACGTTCTGTGTGTTAGCTCCATACGAGCCTCGATGGTGAATACAAAAAAAAGTGCTGGATCAGCTCTGATTCTACAGTATCAAGGTCTGCAGAAAGAGAAGAGGCTGCTGCCTTTGTGTCTGAAGGATGAGAGATTACACTGCAGAGGATGGAATCATCAACACAGAGATAAGCATGATTTTCCAGGGAATCAGAAACATCATTGATGAAGATGAGGGGAAAAAAAACTGGCCCAAGACACTGTCTTGGTGTGCTCCTCCCTTGACAGGGAGAGATAGATGAGAGGATCCTGTGAAGAGCTCCATGCTGATTACGGGAGGGGAGAGTCAGTAAGCTGTGACAGGAGGTGGCCTTGGATGCCATAAGCTGCAAGTTTGGAGATCAAAGTGGGTGGCAAGACTGTTTCAAAAGCTTGATATATATCCAGAGAGAGACAGCTTGATCTCATATCAAAGATTGAGGTCTTCCATCCATTGTTGGGAGAATAGAAGTAGCATACCAAGATAGAATGACCAGGTCTGAAACCGAACTGATGATCTGAGATCAGGCCTTGGAGGAAAAGATAGATTTGAAAGAAAGGAAAAAAGGAAGAATTTTTTCAATTATAGATTCCCTGACCTTGCTTAAAAATGGAAGCAACCTATAGCCTGCAGTTAAGAGAATCAGTTTTTGCCCCATGTTTGTGTATTGCAGTAATGTTTGCTACCTTCCAGGCAGAGGGGAAACTGACCAGACAGAATGATCAGGTGAACATATCAGAAAGAGGATGATGAGCAAGCGCAGCAAGCAGGTTTTAGAAACACGCACTGACGGCATCTGCCTGTCACAGAATCGGAGTGTAGGTTTGCCAAAACCTCTTCACCTTCGGTGAGAAAGGACATGGTATCCAGGAGCAGTTGGGTATGAGAGGGTAGGGAAGTATAGTGAGTGGGGTTGGGTAATGAGTACACAAGATTTGGAACAAGACACAGAATTGAGGCATTCAGCCTTCTCATTAGCGGAGTCGGCTTTGTGCCTTTTGAAGTCAGGGAAAGGATGGAAGGAGAGCATACTCAGAGACAGTCTTGACAAGGCATCACTAGGTCATTGAAGAGGGAGACAGGTTTGTGAATTCAGTCATTAGGTTTGCCAGATGTTGTTTTCTGTCTTTCCTGAGAGTGGACACATCTGTTCTAGGCTGGTGGAATGATCTGTTTGCCTTCGGTCCGATTTGCTTCCAGGAAGTAGGCAAGTTGTTTGAAGGCAACTTCCTCAGCATAAGATTCTGTGTACCAGAGGTGAGAAGATGTATATGACAACTGCAAACAAATTGATATAAATCTGAACATAAAGCAAAAGTAAGCTGTGTGGAAGGATTCCCAGGCAGTATTATTATCAGGAGAGTGTAAATGAAGGACCAGTCTAAAGGAGGAAGGCAGTTGGATTCCCGGACAGCAGCTTGAGAGAACTGCGAGACTCTTTGGTGCTGAGACAGCTCTCTGGCAAGAGTAGAGAGATGTTGACTCTCATAAGCACGTGGTCATGAACATTATTGTTGCAGAGAGGAACAGGAGACAGAAGTAGGAAAATTCGTCATCACCAAGTCCAGAAGGGAGGACTTTCCATTGAATAAATACAGGTTAGAAAGTTAACTGATTGGGAGAGGCCCATGGAGTCACGTCACATAAGTCCTTTGTGCATTCCATGGCTAGGTGAAGAGGTGCCAACACCCAATAAATCACCGCGTATGAGAGAGACAAAGAGAGAGACAGATAGAGATAGAGATGGAGGTGGAGATAGAGATAGATAGATAGAGATAGATAGATAGATAGATATGAGATGCGTGGTTAAAAAAGATGGTCCATGTTAGCAGAGAGGAAGATGTAAATGGAGTAATCCCTATTCGGAGGACAGTACAACACACAGAAAACAAGAAGATGGTTGCAGAGGGGAAATGCAGGCAAAGTTATTCCTGGGAGTTAGGAAGGAGGAGACGTCACTGCCATGACACAGTTTTATCTGCTTGCGTGGGCTCCCTGTGGGCTCTTCCAGGATCAGCATACAAAACCGTGCGTCATGGCGTGATGTCACACCGTTCTGCTTAGGTCAGAGAATGGCTTTACATCATCATTGCTCCCGAACCGCATTCAATTGTGCCTCGCAGGTTGTGCGTGGTGAAGCGAGAGATGATTCAGGTTGTGCGTGGTGAAACGAGAGATAATGTTTCTGCGTGGCAGGCGGTATTTATCACTCCGAAACCATGCAGGAAGGGCTCTCACCACTCACAGTTTGGAGTCTGGATACATACATACATATCCCCCCATTGGACATACTCTGTGCAGAGCATTGGTGCTGCCTCAGCAGTCTCCTTGGCTATTGGACACAATCCTGTATGGGTCACCACTCCGACACAGTATACCAGTATGCTGGCACTCATTTTGCCAACCTCGGAAGGATGACAGGCACAGTCAACCCACCTGGTATTAATTCAACACCCGATGGGATTTGAACTCAGGATCTCGATCCCAAGCCCACCACCCGAACCATTAAGCCAACACCAGCGGCATATATATATATATATATATATATATATATATAATATATATATTTATTATATATGTATATACGTACATTTTATTATATATATTTATTTATATGTATGTTTATTTATATATTTATATTTTCATATACCATATATATTTATATGTATATATTTGTTTGTTTGTTTGTTTGTTCATATACAGTATGTATATATATATTATATGCTAGATAATATTTTATATATTATAAATAATTTTTTAATGTCCATATATTTATATATTTACACACACATAATATATATGTATATGTGAGGACTTTTTGTAGTCAAAGCAAACCATTCTCAAATTGCCTGAAGGTACCATGATTCAAAAACAAACGTTACACTCCATTAACATAATCCAGCAATGCACAAGTGACTTATCAGCTTGTGATATTGGGCTGAATTTACATAACAGGGGAATGAGTAAAATATTACAGATCAATCTAATGGACCATGACGAAAAAGAGTGGAGCGCAATGATCATTACTCAACATTCAGTCCTGAAAGTTGTTTCGAGCTTAATGTCCTCATCATCAAATGAAACCATTCACACAAGACAATTTTTTAATCTCTTGAGAAACAGAGAAATGGAATCAAACATTAATAGGGTCAAAAATCCTGATGCATTACTTTAAACGGTACGGTGCAGCACTCATGTCGGGTCGTTAAAGCTGAAATCCGCAATCGATCATGAACCGCAGCATAATAGATGGAAACAGCATTGGAGAAAGGGCACAGAAGGAAGACAAAATGGAGGACATGAGAAGGAGAAGCAGAGTTGAGGCTGGAGCTGTAATGCGATTTTAATTTGTGTGCAGCTTTTGATGACAATGCGTTTACCTCCATGCCTTGTAACTAGGGAAGAATTTACGACAGGATCTGGATGGAAAGAGGTGGGTGGATCGAGAATACGCAGAGAAGAGAGCAGCGCTATGGGTCGGGGCGGGGGTTGCAGACCACCAGCCCCTCTCATTCAATCATTCATTAATTGGGCGTGATCCCATAGATGCGGTTGCATCATTTCTAGAAGGGGATGCAATTATCCGTTACGCGATGCCCCTTGTGGGTTGGGTTTGGATTTGGAATTGCAAAGAATTGATGGAATTCGCTTACTCTTTTGAAAGACAGTAGGATCTTGTTGATAACAGCCATAGAAAATGTTAGCGGATGGGTCGCCTCGTTAACATTGCTGTATTGATGCAATGCATTCCCTGAAAGTACCAGGGTAATAGTTTATAGTCAGAGTTGGGAATCAAACCCAGACTAGATAACTCTAAAGTGAGTATTGCTCCTCTAAGCTATCCTTTCAGGCCACCACCACGTCATAAGGACCACAAACCAAAAAAGAGTCACTTGGGTTTGCAAAGGTTTACCATCAACACCAAACTTGGTATCATCCTATCTTCATCAAAAAAATCTATGATGTTAGAATAAATTTCAAAGCAAGGAATTGGCAGATAATATTTGTGAGATGGAGTATAGACAAAGGAGCAGGAATCGGAAGGAACAATTGTTTAACGGTACTATGCAGTATCGGAGCGTGGATATCTAAAAGAGGTTGGAAATAATCTGAGAGAACAGGAAAAGGGTGAAGATTCTCTTCTGAGCAATGGAGAATAACCAAAACGATGTCAGGAAGTCAATGGTTTAAACGAGCGTTTTAAACTTCAGCCTTGAGCAGCAGTGGGCAGCTTGTGGCAGATGGCAGTCTGGGATCCCGCCCATTGCTACTCACTAGCCCTGGTCCAATGGATTCCTAACTTTAATTGCAGTTCTAACCAAGACCAAAGGCAAAGCTTAACCTCACTCGTGCTGAAATCATCGCTGGCATCTGGATTCCTCAACATAATCTCCATCACAACCACGATCTTAAAATCATTTGCAGTTCATTGATCCATGGCATTTGATCCTCATTCGTTCTTTGGATGTTACCCCACAGCCATTGTTTGGACGACCACGCTCATGCGGTCGTGGTGAGCGGTGGCTGCTGCCCTTGCAAAGGAACGACTCAGTGAGGGGAAGTGACGCAACGCTCACCTCGACCTGGAGATTTTGAACTGCGGAGATAAATGACTACTTGGCCAAGAAACTGGTATTTACACCTTTTTTGTTTACCTCGAGTTTGCTTTGCATTAACAGATGGTAGCACCTTGCGCAAGTTAAGCAATCTCATCAATGCCGGTTTAATTTGCCCTTTGAACAATAATCCTGGCAAAAGCGCCAGCTGTGCCTGCATACTTGTACAGGGAAGTCGGTGCGTATGCTCAGCTTTGATTTCTTGACCCTGGGGTGAAATCTAGTGCGAGTTTTCACCAGATTTAGATTTAAACTTTCTGCTCTTTCACGAGGTTATTTTAATGCAGCTTGATGATGATTTGCAGGGAATTTGTGCTTCAGTCCAGCACTCTTGTAATGCGCAGTTTTTTTATATTCACAGGGCATCCATTAGTTGCATGGAGCTTGCAAAGTGAGTAAAATCTTCCTTGGTTGTACCACTGCATATAATGGAGCGAAAAAATAATTGTTTTCATAAATGGCTTTTATTTCAAGAACAGAAGTGATTTTGCGACTTTTGAAGACCGAGTTGTTACGGGATCACTTTTATCGTTTAATGAAAAAGTTTGTGTGTTGTCCAATTTATCATGTATCATCAACTGAGGATGTGGCAATGGATCTCAGGGAAATCCAGCCAATTAGAAACTGCAAGATGAGATGAGAGCCAAAACTTTACTTTATCAACAGATATGGACTCATGGTGGGACTGAAGTAATACAACCTCAACCTTTCAGGAACTGATTATCTGTTTGTAGATCATACAAAATAAGATGCGGCTGAACGTTTCGAGAGTTAGCTCTTCGTCAGAGCAAACGAGCACAATACCTGTGAAGACACGAACCTTCACAGAAACTTCTTCCACCCTGGAGGTGAATATGATTGCAAGATCTACTCTATTGGTTTAATGTTTGCTTCTGAGTTTTAACACAAATATAACATCAAATTAGATTGAAGCTTTCCTGGAGCGGCAACGTCCTCCATTTGGAAATTGCAAAGCGCTCTTATTCATTAAAGGGTTCCAAAACTGATCTTCTGAACCACACACATATCATGGCAAAGAGAGGAGTCCATCATTGCAGCTGACATCAAGTACCATCTCTCCCCAACTCGTAGGATTGAGACTGTCTTGCATCCAGCCTTAATTATCTCTGCCAGTGAAGTGGACGGAGGTTGTGTCTTCACCCCTGCTTGCCTGTCTGTCTGTCTGTCTGCAGTGAGCGAATATCTCAAAAAAACTTATGACGGATTCAGACGAAACTTTGGTGAAACATGTGGGTGTGTGACAAGGACGAATTGATTCGATTTTTAGTGACTATCTGGATCAGATCCAAGGATTTTTTTTATTTTTTTTTTCAAGTGATTAACCCTTACTCTTTGTTTTGTGCTTCAGTGCAGCACATGCAATGAATGGTCATTTGTTCACCATCGAGAGATTGGGGCCAAAAACGCATGATAGCACAAGAATTCAAAAAGTTGTGGATGGATTATCACAAAGCTTGTGGATGAGTTGGGTGTGTGACAAGAATGAGTCAATTAAATTTTGGTTAAGGTCCAGATACAGATATGTCCATCAGAGGATACAAAACTGAACTGTTTCAGTCTGGCAGATGTATGACTCTGCCAACGCCATTACAGTTTCTAAGTTGGCTTTCTTTCGTATTCCAGATCTTCTTTCTCAAGTGATGTCTTATTCCTTTTGAGCAGAAACAGTAGGTGTTCCCTTGATGGTGCCTTTCCCACTGATCTTTACCTTCAGCCTTGAGGTTCTATAGGGAGTAACCAACGTAGGACCTGCATTTTTTTGATCTAAAAAGTGATTCCTGAGTCAGGATTGGAGGAATATGTATCAACAACCTAAGGTATGCTGATGATACCACCCTGTTGGCAGAAAGTGAAGGGGACTCATGAAACTTCTACCAGAAAGTGAAAGGGGAAAGTGAAAAAGCCAGCTTTACTCAAACCTATAAAAGACTAAAATATTTCAACCTGAGAAGCCGATGTGTCAGATTGGCGACATGATGTGGAAATAGTGGAAAGTTTCATCTTCCTAGATTCTGAGATTAAAGTGAGTGGAGATTGAGGAGAAATAAAGATCTGGAAAGACAAAAATGTGACCAAACACACCAAGAGGAGGTGGTGAAATACTCAGGTATTTCCAGTTGCGACGTATATATATGTGACCCGTGGACAGTGACAGGGAAGAAAGAAGAAAGTTGACAGTTTAGCAATGTGGTGTTCAAGACTAATTTAAAATTCCATGACTGCAAGAAGAACAAAAACAGATGAGACCACCATGTACATCAGAAGCGTTGGATGCTAAAACAGAAACGGACATACATTGGACACATCATGTGTGCAGAAAGCAAATGTCTGGAACTCTACCATGCTGGGTATGGGTGAAGAAGCGATGAAGAGACAGACCTTGAATGTGCTGAATGGATTGAGTAATGGTGCACCGAGTGCCTCTGCCAGAGCTCCGGGAAGCACTGCAGGATCGGGATGTTTGGAGAAATCTGATCATGAATGTCACCAGAAGTCGGCCATGACTTGACAGACTAGATGACTGACAACTAGATATAAATGATATATCTGATTCTATTGAAAAGCAATGTTACATTTGCCAATGACTCCACCCTTTGTAGAATGATAAATAACTCTTGTGAAAGGCTGGTCAAGATGAATCCTTTCATCAGACCTGGACAAGTTAGGCCAAGCAGCTGATCAATAACTGCGACATTACATCCAATCCCAGCAAGTTATACACTCTCGCAATGTCTCTCTACAAGGATCAGCAATCAAGATATCCAACCTCGTACTTCTCTGGACAAAACTTTAGTTGGCGGACTTTGTTGTCGTCGCCTGTCTGCTCCAGGTTTCTGTGGGAGAACCATCTCACTAAGCTAGCATTAAAGGCCGGTCAATCTGGGTTTATTCATTGAGCAAAGGCATTACTGATCGGCCATGCCAAACTCATCACCGGTACAATGAAAGCTTTCATACAGATTCCATGGAGTGTGACTCACAACCTTTGGCTCGTGCTCCTGCTATCCACCTTGCTCTATTGAAGCAGTTTCAAACAGTCTTCTGCACCATTAATATCTCAAAAAAATAGGGGCTAATTCCCAGGGATTCCCCGCCAGGAGAAAGAGATTGTATTCTCTCTGCGCAATGATACTTTATATCTGGCCTTGCTCCTCCTGCTCCCCCTACCTCTGCCCTCCCAAGCCACCTCAGGTGGCATGCGTTTGTCAAGAAACCTTCACTTGCTCACCTTTCCAAAGTCCAGGCTGGTTGCCCCATGCATTCATTTGTCCTCTAATTTTTCCCAATTGTGGAATCATCTTCTTGTGATCCCTTGTGTCATACTCCTGATTTCAGTCTTTCAAATGTGTAGCCCGTCACTACCTCGTGACACATCTACGTCAATCCACGATCACTCCTATGGTACAACACTGATTCTTTCCCAGTCTCTTCCTCTATTGGCCATTGTTCCCTGTTTTTTGTTTTGATCCTCCTTTCCTCCTTGTGTATGTCCTCCATGAGCCTAGACCCTTGCACAGAAAAAGCATTTGTGGCACTTCTGATCTTCATAAGTCGGTAGTACGGTTGTGCCATTTTACATGCTGCCTGATGCTCTTGAGCTTTCTGTCTGTTCCCACTGAAGCGTTGCTATTCCAGTTTGCACTCTAAGGGCTCTCACAATTATCTGGTGTTGGTGTTTCACAGACATGAATGGCTGAGCTGGCCTCCGCATGTGTCAAAGGTCCTTGTATTATCACCGAGAGCATATCACTATGTGGCGCTTCGTGTGCCTTCCACACCAGCAGTGCTCTCTGCCTGAGCCTCCTGTGCCACCTTGTGCGGCCAGCAAAGGAGGCTAAGTCAAGGGAAGTTATAAATCAATTGAGGCTGGAAGGATTTAGAGAACAAAACTACAAGAGAAAATCGGCCTGGTTGAGGATATGAGAATCGGAGGATGCAGAGGAAAATCTGGGAAGGGCCAGTTGAAAAGAGATGACAGTTCACTGCCAACTATTATAGAACCGCTGTTTGATGATGAGCTGTTGGCACAGTCGAAAAGCTCTGATGGTGTTGGCAGCTCATGAGCTTCAGCAGTGTACAGCCAGAAGGAATATGAGGGTGTTCAAGGCACATAAGCCCCACAGTGGCAGTGCAGTCTCATATGTACGTTGAAGAGCCTCGAGAATGCAACGGCAAACCAGGCTCTGCAGACAGTTGTGAGTGCCAGACAAGAATGTCAGCAGTGTGTAAACAACATAATCTAATGCAGACCCCTGAAGAGAAATGGAATATTTGCCCAAACAAAACACAACCACTATTCGAGCCCTTTGTACGACTGAGTGCGTATGTTGCTGTGAACCAACACCGAAACCTTCCTCTCACTCCGATTCTCTCGAACCGCTCTTCCAGCAGCGCCGCCGTTCAATATCTGTCAGTATGTCTTATAATTCTGCACCCTCAATCCCTGTTTGAACCAGCACACCGGTCAGGCGGCCGGCTCGAGTAACGGCTGGCCCGTTTGTACTAGTGATGGACGTGCGGTGTGAAAACGCCATGTTCAAATGTCCAGAATGCTTCCAGCTTGAGAGTTGTGTACTGGTGGACAAAAGTTTTTGAATACATTTGCAATGGACGTCAAAAATAATATATCACCTGCTGGCCATCTACAGCTTTACCCTGTGTGGGATAGCTGTGTGAGGATCAGCAAGTGGTAGATGTCATTATTCTTGTTAAGTTACATTCTTAATCGAATTATCTATTAATGGAAAACTGCTGTACTTAACACTTTCACTAAAATCCACCATTTTCGATTGCAAATTGCAAGTGGTAACAAATGCCACACACACACACACACACACACACACACACACACCACACACACACATCACACACACACACACATCGTATATTACAAGAACAGAATTCTCTGGTGAACCAATGTTACATATGTCCTTGCTGTGATTGGACCATCAGAGCACTATACAAGATATAAAATGGTTGCACACAACACACTCTCTGTATGGGTCCTTCAACCATCAAATGACTTTGTTTTGGATTGGGGTACTTTGCATTGACGAGTACACCCACTCCCATATGGGAGCAGCAGGAGATCATTTTATTATCCTCTCTGGGGTATAATATATTCAAGATAATCGATGCTACGGTCCTGTTAGTCGAGACGACGTAGAACTGCACTCATAGATGTCGGGACTTCATTCAAATTCCTTCATTAGTGTAACAGCAGTAATTCTCTCTCTAAAGGTTGTAGAAAAAATCGTGAGGTGAATGGTGAATTTGGATCGGTAATCGCAGAGGGTGGAAACAGATTGCGTGGTTACGGGAGAACCACGTGGTTATGGGAGGTGTATAGTCAAAAGTAAATTTATTTATTTTAAATAAGGATTGCATACCATTCAGAAAAGGAAGTTGAAGTAAATCGTGGAGGTGTCTGGTGAATTGGAACTGTAAACACAATGTGAATCTGCTGGGTCGATGAAACGTATCAGGAAGAGGTGGAGAGAGACACGGTGTTACAGGAGGTGTATGGATAGAAAGGATAACAAGGAAAATTATATTTTTTGATGGTTTTTGAAGATTAGGTAAGATTCGGAATGTAAGGTTGTAGGAAAAATCATGAAGGTAATCGCGAGGAGTGGGTCACCTCAAGTAGAATAAAGATGCGTGTACTGCAGAAGGAGAAGAAGAAGAAGAAGAAGAAGGATCGCGCCTCATAGGGTAATGCAGGGAGAAGGTAGTTTTCTTTAGTTTTTTTTTTGTTTGAATTTAAACAAGAAACAGAGTGCTTAGTTGGGGTGGCGTTGGAAGTGGGGAAATAGGAATTGAAGTAATAGGGAGGATACAAATAAAAAAACAATCATGCACCTAGAGGGGAAGGATGGGTAGGCTCAAGAACCCGGTAAGACAAGGTCGACGAAAATTCACAAATTAGCACGATTTTTGAAACAAAACCGAACTAGGAACACATAGAAACATGTAGGTGAGGAAATAGACAGGTAAAACAGGACAAATAACGACCGGAACACTAAGTTTGAGAAAGTCAGCAGAGACCCCTGAGAGAAACATGCCATTGCTGCAAATCCAGAACCGGAAGCAAACCCAAAACC
>CM068956.1:155003509-155018250 GCA_035128595.1 Eptatretus atami | reverse complement strand
TCAGTGGAACATATTCCGGGCACCATCTATTTTTAATATCGTGCATACAGGACAGACATCGTTTTGCCGATCGCTCAAGTGAAGAATCACTTTTCAAATTAAATTAATTTCTCGTATCCAGATACGAATTCGATCTTCACCAACATCTAATCAATTTGTCCTTGCACAACCCAACGTGTCCAGCAAATTTTATCCGGAACTGTCACAACTTTTTGTGATTGTGTTATATATTGCGTTTTAGCCCATTCTCTCAATGTGAGAATCACTTAAGGAATTCTAGTAGTCAATCCGGATCTGGATCTTACCAAATCTAATCAGTTGTCTTGTCACACGCCACACTGCCCACAAAACTTATCCAGATCCATCACGAACTTTTTGAATATTTTCCTTACACAGACAACAGACAGACAGAGGGTGAAACATCACCTTCCTTACCTTGGGAGGTGAAAGGTAACTAGAAAGCATTGAAATGAAAAGCCGTCGCTTTGTATTTGGATCTCTTCCGCATGCTCATAGCTACCTTTGACTTTTGACGAAATCTTAATTTGTCTTTCGTCATATTCTGATATACAGCTTGTTTGAAAAATTTGATAAGAAAAGCTAAAAATTGTTCTGAAAATTTTCGGTCAATTAATGAGAACTGACGGTTATGTTCATGTGACCTTTACTTTTGACCAAATTCTTTAATTTGTCTCTCCATATTTCATCATAGCTTTGTTGAAATTGATTTGACAAAGTCAAAAAGTTACGGCTTACAAAAGCTCAAATGATGATTTAATTAAAATTTCAAGTCATTGGATGAAAATGAGTTTTATGTGATGCTGACCTTTGACTTTTGCCAACTCTCAAATAAAACTTTGTTGAAAATTGTGACAAAGCTCAAAAAAGTGACGGCTTACCAAAAGCTCAAATGATGATTTAATTAAAATTTCAAGTCATTGGATGAAAATTGTGATGTTTTATGTGATGCTGCTTGACTTTGACCATTTCTCAAAATTAAAACTTTGTTGAAATTGATGACAAAAGTTCAAATGTTACAGCACACATCACACACACACACACACACACACACACCACACACACACACACACACACCACACACACACAGCACACAATGCAAAACCCATCTCCCGTGTGCAGGGGACGGGCTATAACAACATTAATGATAATCATGATTTAATATTATTTACAAAACATTTGAAGACTCAAGGGTCTTTCTTTCTGTGACACGCTGTGTATGATGATATCATGGCATTTTGTGGGGCAAGCTTACAGAGTAAAATATTAATAAACACCAACATATATGAGTTACCTTTTTAAACAGTCGCTACTGTGTTAACACTAAATTGAAGGAAATTTGAATTGAATCCCGACATCTTGAGGCTATTCTATCGTCAGCATCAGACTAACGGACCAGATGCCAAAGATTACTGTAATATATATTACCCAGAGAGGATAATAATATGACTCTTCTGCTGCTCCATAGGGAGTGGTGTACTCGTCATGCAAATACCAATCCAAAACAACAGTCTTTGATGGTTTGAAGGACCCAATACAGAGAGTGTGGTTGGTGCAACCATTTTATATCTTGTTAGTGTCTCTGTGGTCCAATCACAGCAAGACCATCACTGTAACATTGGTTCACGAGGAATCTCTGTCTTTAATATACGATGTGTGTGTGTGTGTGTGTGTGTGTGTGTGTGTGTGTGTGTGTGTGTGTGTGTGTGTGTGTGCATATTAGTTACCCTTGCCAATTTGCATCGAAAATGGTGATTTTAGTGAAAGTTTAGTACGCAGTTTTCCATTAATAGATATATCGATTAGAATGTAACTTAACAAGAATGAATGACATCTCCACTTGCTGACTCTCAAGACTATCCCACACAGGGTAAAGCTGTAGATGGCCAGCAGGTGATATATTATTTTTGACGTCATTGCAAATGTATTCGAAAACTTTTGTCCACCAGTACACAACTCTCAAGCTGGAAGCATTTGGACATTTGAACATGCGTTTTCACACCGCACGTCATCAGCTAGTACAACGGGCCAGCCGTTACTCGAGCCGGCGCCTGACCGGTTCTGTGCTGTTCAAACAGGAGATGAGGGTGCAAAATTATAAGACATATGACAGATTGAACGGCGGCGCTGCTGGAAGAGCGGTTCGAGAGAATCGGAGTGAGAGGAAGGTTTCGGTGTTGGTTCACGCAACATACGCACTCAGTCGTACAAAGGGCTCGAATAGTGGTGTTGTGTTTGTTTGTGGCATATTTCCTCTTCTCTTCAGGGTCTGCATTAGGATTATGTTGTTTACACACTGCTGACATTTTGTCTGGCACTCAACAACTGTTGCAGAGCCTGTTTGCCGTGCATTCTCGAGGTCTCTTCACACGTACATATGAGACTGCACGGCACTGTTGGGTTATGTGCCTTGACCCCTCATATTCCTTCTGGCTGTACCACTGCTGAAGCTCATGAGCTGCCAACACCATCAGAGCTTTTCGACTGTGCCAACAGTCATCATCCACGCGGTTCTTAAATAGTTGGCAGTGAACTGTCATCTTTTTCAACTGGCCCTTCCAGATTTTCCTCTGCATCCTCCGATTCTCATATCCTCACCAGGCCGATTTCTCTTGATAGTTTTGTTCTCTAAAATCTTCCAGCCTCAATGATTTATAATTCCCTTGACTTTAGCTTCCTTTGCTGGCCACAAGGTGGCACAGGAGGCTCAGGCAGAGAGCTGTGGTGTGGAAGGCACACGAAGCGCCAAGTAGTGATATGCTCTCGGTGAAATAACAAGGAACTTTGACACAGTGCGGAGGCCAGTCAGCCATTCATGTTGTGTAGACCACCAACACCAGATAATTGTGAGAGCGCTAGAGTGCAAACTGAATAGCAACGCTTCAGTGGGACACAGCGAAAGTCAAGAGCATCAGGCAGCATGTAAATGGCACAACCGTACTACCGACTTTGAAGATCAGAAGTGCCACAAATGCTTTTTCTGTGCAAGGGTCTAGGCTCATGAGGACTACACAAGGAAAAGGAGGATCAAACAAAAAACAGGGAACAATGGCCAATAGAGGAAGAGACTGGGGAAGAATCAGTGTGTACCATAGGAGTGATCGTGGATTGACGTAGATTAGTGCACGAGGTAGTGACGGGCTACACATTTGAAAGACTGAAATCAGGAGTATGACACAAGGGATCCACAAGAAATGATTCCACACTTGGGAAAAATTAGAGGACAAATGAATGCATGGGGCAAGCCGTGGACTTTGGAAAGTGAGCAAGTGAAGGTTTCTTGACAACGCATGCCACCTGAGGGTGGCTTGGGAGGGCAGAGGTAGGAGGGAGCAGGAGGAGCAAGGCCAGATATAAACATTGCGCAGGAGAGATACCAATTTTCTCCTGGCAGAGAGATCCCTGGGAATTACCTCCTATTTTTTGAGATATTAATGGCCAGAAGACTGTTTGCAACTGCTTCAATATGAGCAAGGTGGATAGCAGGAGCACGAGCCAAAGGTTGTGAGTCACACTCCATGGGATCGTATGAAAGCTTTCTTGTACCTGGGATGAGTTTGGCATGGCCGATCAGTAATGCCTTTGCTCAATGAATAATACCCAGATGACGCCTTAATGCTAGCTTAGTGAGATGGGTCTCCCACAGAACCTGGAGCAGACAGCGACGACAACAAGTTCAGCAACTAAAGTTTTGTCAGAGAAGTACGAGGTGGATATCTTGATTGCTGATCCTTGTAGAGAGACATTGCGAGAGTGTTACTTGCTGGGATTGGATGTAATGTCGCAGTTATGATCAGCTGCTTGGCCTAACTTGTCCAGGTCTGATGAAAGGATTCATCTTGACCAGCCTTCACAAGAGTTATTTTCATTCTACAAAGGTGGAGTCATTGGCAAATGTAACATTGCTTTTCATAGAATCAGATATATTATATTCTAGTTGTCAGCATCTAGTTCTGTCAAGTCATGGCCGACTTTTGGTGACATTCATGATCAGATTTCTCCAAACATCCGATCCTGCAGTGCTTCCCGGAGCTCTGGCAGAGGCAGCTCGGTTGCAGCCATTATCAATCCATTCAGCACATTCAAGGTCTGCTCTTTCATCGTCTTTTTCACCATATCCAGCATGGTAGTTCTCAGACATTTGCTTTCTGCCACTGATGTGTCCAATGTATGTCCGTTTCTGTTTTAGCATCAACGCTTCTGATGTACTCGGGGCTCTCATCTGTTTTGTTCTTCTTGCAGTCCATGGAATTTTTAACATTAGTCTTGAACACCACATTGCTAAACTGTCACTTTCTTTTTTTCCTGTCACTGTCCACGGGTCACATATTATATACGTCGAACTGGAAATACCTGAGTATTCACCAGCCTCTCTTGGTGTGTTTTGTCACATTTTTGTCTTTCCAGATCTTTATTTCTCTCCACATCTCCACTCACTTTAATCTCAGAATCTAGGAAGATGAGACTTTCCACTATTTCCATCATTGTCCCAATCTGAACACATCGGTCTTCTTAGGTTGAAAATATTTTTCTTTTATAGGTTTGAGTAAGACTGTGGCTTTTTCACTTTCCTCCTTCACTTTCTGTAGAAGTTTCTATGAAGTCCCCTTCACTTTCTGCCAACAGGGTGGGTCATCAGCATACCTTAGGTTGTTGATACATATTCCTCCTATCTGATCAGGATCAACTTTTTAGATCAAGAAAATGCAGGTCCTACGTTGGTTACTCCTTATAGACCTCAAGGCTGAAGGTAAGATCATGGGAAGGCACCATCAAGGGAACCAGCTCGTTTCTGCTCAAAAGGAATAAGACATCACTTGAGAAGAAGATCTGGAATACGAAAGAAAGCAACTTAGAAACTGTAATGGCGCTTGGCAGAGCTCATAATCTGCCAGACTGAACAGTTCATGTTTTGTATCCTCTGATCGGACATATCTGTATCTGGACCTTAACCAAAATTTAATTGACTCATTCTTGTCACACACCCAACTCTCCCAAGCTTTTTGATAATCCATCCAAATTTTGAATTCTTTTGCTATCATCGTTTTTGGCCCATCTCTCGATGGTGACAAATTGACCATTCATGCATGTGCTGCACTGAAGCACAAAACAAGAGTAAGGGTTAATCACTTGAAAAAAAAATAAAAAAAATCCTTGGATCTGGATCCAGATAGTCACTAAATCGAATCAATTCGTCCTTGTCACACACCCACATGTTCACCAAGTTTCGTCTGAATCCGTCATAAGTTTTTTGAGATATTCGCTCACTGACAGACAGACAGGCAAGCAGGTGAAGACAACACCTCCGTCCACCTTCACTGCAGAGATAATTAAGGCTGGATGCAAGGCAGTCTCAATCCTACGAGTTGGGAGAGTGGTACTTGATGTCAGCTGCAATGATGGACTTCCTCTCTTTGCTTCATTATGGGTGTGGTTCAGAAGATCAGTTTTGGAACCCTTTAATGAATAAGAGCGAATTTGCAATTTTCCAAAATGGGGACGTTGCCGCTCCAGAAGCTTCAATCTATTTTGTGTTATATTGATTGTTAAAACTCAGAAGCAAACATAAACCAATAGAGTAGACTTGCAATCATATTCACCTCCAGGGTGGAGAAGTTTCTGTGAAGGTGTCGTGTCTTCACGGTATTTGTGCTCGTTTGCTTGACAAGAGCTAACTCTCGAAACGCGAGCCGCATCTTATTTTGTATTGATCTACAACAGATAATTCAGTTCCTGAAAGGTTGAAGTTGTATTACTTCAGTCCCCTGAGTCCATATCGTTGATAAAAGTAAAAGTTTTGGCTCTCATCTCATCTTGCATGTTTCTAACTTGGCTGGATTTCCCTGAGATCCATTGCCACATCTCAGTTGGATGATATGATAAATTGACAACACACAAACTTTTTCATTAAAACGATAAAAGTGATCCCGTAACAACTCGGTCTTCAAAAGTCGCAAAATCACTTCTGTTCTTGAAATAAAGCCATTTATGAAAACATTATTTTTCGCTCCATTATATGCAGGTGTACAACCAAGGAAATTTTACTGCACTTTGCAAGCTCCATGACAACTAATGGATGCTGTGATATAACAAAACTGCGCATTACAGAGTGCTGGACTGAAGCACAAATTCCCTGCAAATCTCATCAAGCTGCATTAAATAACTCGTGAAAGAGCAGAAAGTTTAAATCTTAATCTGGTGATAAACTCGCACTTAGATTTCAACCCAGGGTCAAGAAATCAAAGCTGAGCATCGCACCGACTTCCCACTGTACAGTATGCAGGCACAGCTGGCCTTTTGCCAGGATTTTTGTCAAAGGGCAAATTAAACCGGCATTGATGAGATTTTAACTTGCGCAAGGTGCTACCATCTGTTAATGCAAAGCAAACTCGAGGGTAAAACAAAAGGTTGTAAATACCAGTTTCTGTGGCCAAGTTTCATTATCTTCCGAGCAGTCAAAATCTCCAGGTCGAGGTGAGCGTTGCGTCACCTCACCTCACTGAGTCGTTCCTTTGCAAGGGCAGCAGCAACCGCTCCACGACCGCATGAAGCGTGGTCGTCCAAAACAATGCTGTGGGGGTAACATCCAAGAACGAATGAGGAACAAATGCAGGATCAATGAACTGCAATGATTTTAGATCGTGGTTGTGATGGAGATTATGTTGAGGAATCCAGATGCAGCGATTATTCAGCACGAGGAGGTTAAGCTTTGCCTTTGGTCTTGGTTTGAACTGCAATTAAAGTTAGGAATCCATTTGGACAGGGCTAGTAGTAGCAATGGGCGGGATCCCAGACTCCATCTGCCACAAGCTGCCCACGTGCCTCACAGGCTGAAGGTTTAAAACGCTCGTTTAACCATTGACTTCCTGACATCGTTTTGGTTATTTCTCATTGCTCAGAACAGAATCTTCACCCTTTTCCTGTGTCTCTCAGATTATTTCCAACCTCTTTTAGATATCCCACGGTCCGATACTAGCATAGTACCGTTAAACATTTTCTTCCTTCCAGCTCCTTTGTCTATACTCCATCTCACATAATTATTGCCCAATTCTTGCTTTGAAATTTATTCTAGCATCATAGATTTTTCTTGATGAAGATAGGATGATACCAAGTTTGTGTTGATGGTAAACTTTGCAAACCCAAGTGACTCTTTTTTGGTTTGGTCTATATGAGTGGTAGAGGCCTGAAGGAATAGCTTAGAGGAGCAATACTCACTTTAGAGTTTCTAGTCTGGGTTTGATTCCCAACCTGACTATAAACTATTACCCTGGTACTTTACAGGGAATGCATTGCATCAAATACACGCAATGTTAGAGAGGCGACCCATCGCTAACATTTCTATGGGTCGTTATCAACAAGATCCTACTGTCTCTTCACAAAGAGTAGCGAATTCCATCAATTCCTTTGCCAATTCCAATCCAACCCAACCCACAAGGGCATCGCGTTAACGGCATAATTGCATCCCTTCTAGAAATGATGCAACCAGCATCTATGGGATGCACGCCCATTAATGAATGATTGAATGGAGGGCTGTGGTCTGCAACCCGCCCCGACCCATAGCGCTGCTCTCTCTCTTGCGTATTCTCGATCCACCACCTCTTTCCCCATCCAGATCCTGTCGTAAATTTCCCAGTTACAAGGCATGGAGTAAACGCTTGTCATCAAAAGCTGCACACAAATTAAAATCGCATTACAGCTCCAGCCTCAACTCTGCTTCTCCTTCTCATGTCCTCTCCATTTTGTCTTCCTTCTGTGCCTTTCTCCAATGCTGTTTCCATCTATTATGCTGCGGTTCATTGATCGATTGCGGATTTCAGCTTTACGACCCGACATGAGTGTGCACCGTACCGTTTAAAGTATGCATCAGGATTTTTGACCCTATTAATGTTTGATTCCTTCTCTGTTTCTCAAGAGATTAAAAAATTGTCTTGTGTGAAATGGTTTCATTTGATGATGAGGACATTAAGCTCGAAACTATTCAGGACTGAATGTTGAAGTAATGATCATTGCGCTCCACTCTTTCTCATGTGTCCATTAGATTGATCTTGTAATATTTTACTCCATCCTGTTAGTGTAATTCGCCTCATCACAAGGTGATAAGTCACTTGTGCATTGCTGGATTATGTTAATGGAGTGTAACGTTGTTTTTGAATCATGGTACCTTCAGCAATTTGAGTGGTTTGCTTTGACTACAAGTCCTCAATCATACATATATATTTATGTGTGTGTAAATATATAAATATATGGACATTAAAAATATTTATAATATATAAAATATTATCTAGCTATATTATATATATATATACATACTGTATATGAACAACACAAACAAACAAACAAATATATACATATAAATATATATGTATATGAAATATAAATATATAATAAACATAATATAAATAATATATATAAATAAATGTACGTATATACATATAAAATAATAATATATATTATATTATTATTATATATATATATATATATTATATATGGCTGGTGTTGGCTTAATGGTTCGGGTGGTGGGCTTGGGATCCAGGATCCTGAGTTCAAATCCCCTCGGGTGTTGAATTAATACCAGGTGGGTTGACTGTGCCTGTATCCTTCCGAGGTTGGCAAAATGAGTGCAGGCATACTGGTTATACTGTGTCGGATGTGGTGACCCATACAGATTGTGTCAATAGCAAGAGACTGCTGAGGCGAGCACAATGCTTACGAGAGTATAGTCCAATGGGGGTATGTATGTATGTATCCAGACTCCAAACTGTGAGTGGTGAGAGCCCTTCCTGTGGTTTCGGAGTGATAAATACCGCCTGCCACGCAGAAACATTATCTCTCGTTTCACCACGCACAACTGGAATCATCTCTCGCTTCACCACGCACAACCTGGAGGCACAATGAATGCGGTTCGGGAGCAATGATGATGTAAAGCCATTCTCTGACCTAAGCAGAACGGTGTGACATCACCGCCATGACGCACGGTTTTGTATGCTGATCCTGGAAGAGCCCACAGGGACCCACGCAAGCAGATAAAACGTGTCATGGCAGTGACGTTCTCCTCCTCTCCTAACTCCCAGGAGTAACTTTGCCTGCATCTTCCCCTCTGCAACCATCTCTTGTTTGTCTGTGGTTTGTACTGTCCTCCGAATAGGGATTACTCCATTTACATTCTCTCTTGCTAACATGGACCATCTTTTTTAACCACGCATCTCATATCTATCTATCTATCTATCTCTATCTATCTATCTCTATTCTCACCTCCATCTTCTTATCTATCGTTCTCTCTTTGTCTCTCTCATACGCCGTATTATTGGTGTTGGCACCTCTTCACCTTGCCATGGAATTGCACAAAGGACTTATGTGACTGACTCCATGGCCTCTCCAATCAGTTAACTTTCTAACCTGTATTTATTCCAATGAAAGTCCTCCCTTCTGGACTTGGTGATGCGATTTCCTACTTCTGTCTCCTGTTCCTCTCTGCAACAATAATGTCATGACCACGTGCTTATGAGAGTACATCTCTCTAGCTCTTGCCAGAGAGCTGTCTCAGCACCACAAGAGTCTCGCAGTTCTCTCAAGCTGCTGTCCGGGAATCCAACTGCCCTCTCCTCTTTAGACTGGTCCTTCATTACACTCTCTGATAATAGCCTGCCTGGGAATCCTTCCACACAAGCTACTTTGCTTTATGTTCAGATTTATATCATTTGTTTGCAGTTGTCATCATCTTCTCACCTCTGGTACACAGAATCTTATGCTGAGGAAGTTGCCTTCAAACAACGTGCCTTAACTTCCTGGAAGGCAAATCGGACCGAAGGCAAACAGATCATTCCACCAAGCCTAGACAGATGTGTCTCACTCTCAGGAAAGACAGAACAACATCTGGAAACCTAATGACTGAATTCACAAAACTGTCTCCCTCTTCAATGACCTAGTGATGCCTTGTCAAGACTGTCTCTGAGTATGCTCTCCTTCCATCCTTTCCCTGACTTAAAAGGCACCAAAGCCGACTCCGCTATATGAGAAGGCTGAATGCCTCAATTCTGTGTTGCTTCCAAATTTGTGTACTCATTACCCAACCCTCACTCACTTAACTTCCCTACCTCTCATACCAACTGCTCTGGATACCATGTCTTTCTCACCGAAGGTGAAGAGGTTTTTGGCAAACTCACTCCGATTCTGTGACAGGCCAGATTCCGTGGCGTGTTTCTAAAAACCTGCTCTGCTGCGCTTGCTCATCCATCTCTTTCTGATGTTTCACCTGATCATTCTGTCTGGATCAGTTTCCCTCTGCCTGAAGGTAGCAAACATTACTGCAATACAAAACATGGGCAAAAACTGATTCTCTTAACTGCAGGCCTATTAGGTTGCTTCCATTTTTAAGCAAGGTCAGGGAATCTATAATTGAAAAAATTCTTCCTTTTTTCCTTTCTTTCAAACTATCTTTCTCTAAAGGCCTGATCTCAGATCATCAGTTCGGTTTCAGACCTGGTCATTCTATCTTGGGTATGCTACTTCTATTCTCCCAACAATGGATGGAAGACCTCAATCTTTGATATGAGATCAAAGCTGTCTCTCTCTGGATATTATCAAGCTTTTGAAACGTCTGCACCCCACTTTGATCTCCAAACTTGCAGCTTATGGCATCCAAGGCCACCTCCTGTCACAGCTTACTGACTTCCTCCCTCCCGTAATCAGCATGGAGCTCTTCCAGGATCCTCTCATCTACTCTCCCTGTCAAGGAGGAGCACACCAAACAGTTTTGGCCAGTTTTTTTTCCCCTCATCTTCATCAATGATGTTTCTGATTCCCTGGAAATCATGCTGTTCTCTGTGTTGATGATTCCATCCTCTGCAGTGTAATCTCTCATCCTTCAGACACAAAGCAGCAGCCTCTTCTCTTTCTGCAGACCTGATACTGTAGAATCAGGAGCTGATCCAGCACTTTTTTTTGTATTCACCATCGAGGCTCGTATGGGAGCTAACACACAGAACGTACAACAGGGTGAAGCAGACAAGATGTGGAGAGGAAGGAAAAACAGTGGGAACAGAGACATGAGATCGTGGAAGGGAGAGGAATGGGTGGGTCCAAAGAGTAAACAATATCTTACATTTCAGGTTCATACATGATAGACTTTCAGAAAGCAAAGCAGGGAATATGAAGGAGGTTGGTTTGGGTGAATTAGCGGGGTAGAAAAATCATGGTTTTGGATGGGGAAGACAAGAGATGGTGTGAACAGCTGTTTCAAAAATCTGGAGGGAAGAGTGGCATTGAAGAAAGTGTGGAGAGTTGTTCCAAAGGCAGGGAAAAGAGGAATGAAAGGAGTGAAGGTGAGCAGTGATCTTGATTTTGATAGTTTTACCAGAAGGGGGTTGCTGGTGGACCTCGCACACCACGCGGGAATATTTGGGGGGGGGGAGGGACATATCTCAGACAAGAGGGGGGGCGAGCCAGAGAGGAGATGTAGAAGACAGAAAGACAAACCGACATGCCTGCGGTGAGAGAATATGAGACCCAAAGTTCAGCTATTATAGCGGGAGATACCAATGATCTAAATGCCTTGGTTTCCACAGCGTGAAGCCGAGAAAGGTGAGAGGCAGGAGCAGCACTCCTGCCTCTCACCTTTCTCGGCTTCACGCTGTGGAAACCAAGGCATTTAGAATCATTGGTATCTCCCGCTATAAGGCTGAGACTTTGGGTCTCATATTCTCTCACCGCAGGCATGTCGGTTGTCTTTCTGTCTTCTACCATCTCCTCTCTGGCTTCGCCCCCCTTCTTTGTTCTGAGATATGTCCCTCCCCCCCCAAATATTTCCGCGTGGTGTGCGAGGTCCACCAGCAACCCCTTCTGGTAAAACTATCAAAATCAAGAATCACTGCTCACCTTCACTCTTTCATTCCTCTTTTCCCTGCCTTTGGAACAAACTCCCACACTTTCTTCAATGCCTCTTTCCTCCAGATTTTTGAAACAGCTGTTCACCACAATCTCTTGTCTTCCCCCATCCAAAACCATGATTTTTTCTACCCCGCTAATTCACCAAACCAACCTCCTTCATATTCCCTGCTTTGCTTTCTGAAAGTCCATCATGTATGAACCTGAAATGTAAGATATTGTTTACTCTTTGGACCCCACCCATTCTCTCCTTCCACAGATCTCATGTCTCTGTTCCCCACTGTTTTTTCCTTCCCTCTCCCACCCCTCTTGTCTGCTACTCACCCTGTTGTACGTTCTGTGTGTTAGCTCCCATACGAGCCTCGATGGTGAATACAAAAAAAAGTGCTGGATCAGCTCCTGATTCTACAGTATCAAGGTCTGCAGAAAGAGAAGAGGCTGCTGCCTTTGTGTCTGAAGGATGAGAGATTACACTGCAGAGGATGGAATCATCAACACAGAGATAAGCATGATTTTCCAGGGAATCAGAAACATCATTGATGAAGATGAGGGGAAAAAAAACTGGGCCCAAGACACTGTCTTGGTGTGCTCCTCCCTTGACAGGGAGAGTAGATGAGAGGATCCTGTGAAGAGCTCCATGCTGATTACGGGAGGGGAGGAAGTCAGTAAGCTGTGACAGGAGGTGGCCTTGGATGCCATAAGCTGCAAGTTTGGAGATCAAAGTGGGGTGCAAGACTGTTTCAAAAGCTTGATATATATCCAGAGAGAGACAGCTTTGATCTCATATCAAAGATTGAGGTCTTCCATCCATTGTTGGGAGAATAGAAGTAGCATACCCAAGATAGAATGACCAGGTCTGAAACCGAACTGATGATCTGAGATCAGGCCTTTGGAGAAAAGGATAGATTTGAAAGAAAGGAAAAAAGGAAGAATTTTTTCAATTATAGATTCCCTGACCTTGCTTAAAAATGGAAGCAACCTAATAGGCCTGCAGTTAAGAGAATCAGTTTTTGCCCCATGTTTGTGTATTGCAGTAATGTTTGCTACCTTCCAGGCAGAGGGAAACTGATCCAGACAGAATGATCAGGTGAACATATCAGAAAGAGGATGGATGAGCAAGCGCAGCAGAGCAGGTTTTTAGGAAACACGCACTGACGGCATCTGGACCTGTCACAGAATCGGAGTTGAGGTTTGCCAAAAACCTCTTCACCTTCGGTGAGAAAGACATGGTATCCAGGAGCAGTTGGGTATGAGAGGGTAGGGGAAGTATAGTGAGTGAGGGTTGGGTAATGAGTACACAAGATTTGGAAGCAAACACAGAATTGAGGCATTCAGCCTTCTCATTAGCGGAGTCGGCTTTGGTGCCTTTTGAAGTCAGGGAAAGGATGGAAGGAGAGCATACTCAGAGACAGTCTTGACAAGGCATCACTAGGTCATTGAAGAGGGAGACAGGTTTGTGAATTCAGTCATTAGGTTTGCCAGATGTTGTTTTCTGTCTTTCCTGAGAGTGGACACATCTGTTCTAGGCTTGGTGGAATGATCTGTTTGCCTTCGGTCCGATTTGCCTTCCAGGAAGTTAAGGCAAGTTGTTTGAAGGCAACTTCCTCAGCATAAGATTCTGTGTACCAGAGGTGAGAAGATGTATATGACAACTGCAAACAAATTGATATAAATCTGAACATAAAGCAAAGTAAGCTTGTGTGGAAGGATTCCCAGGCAGTATTATTATCAGGAGAGTGTAAATGAAGGACCAGTCTAAAGAGGAGAGGGCAGTTGGATTCCCGGACAGCAGCTTGAGAGAACTGCGAGACTCTGTGGTGCTGAGACAGCTCTCTGGCAAGAGCTAGAGAGATGTTGACTCTCATAAGCACGTGGTCATGAACATTATTGTTGCAGAAGAGGAACAGGAGACAGAAGTAGGAAAATTCGTCATCACCAAGTCCAGAAGGGAGGACTTTCCATTGGAATAAATACAGGTTAGAAAGTTAACTGATTGGGAGAGGCCCATGGAGTCACGTCACATAAGTCCTTTGTGCAATTCCATGGCAAGGTGAAGAGGTGCCAACACCCAATTAAATCACCGCGTATGAGAGAGACAAAGAGAGAGACAGATAGAGATAGAGATGGAGGTGGAGATAGAGATAGATAGATAGAGATAGATAGATAGATAGATATGAGATGCGTGGTTAAAAAAAGATGGTCCATGTTAGCAGAGAGGAAGATGTAAATGGAGTAATCCCTATTCGGAGGACAGTACAACACACAGACAAACAAGAGATGGTTGCAGAGGGGAAGATGCAGGCAAAGTTATTCCTGGGAGTTAGGAGGAGGAGGAGACGTCACTGCCATGACACAGTTTTATCTGCTTGCGTGGGCTCCCTGTGGGCTCTTCCAGGATCAGCATACAAAACCGTGCGTCATGGCGGTGATGTCACACCGTTCTGCTTAGGTCAGAGAATGGCTTTACATCATCATTGCTCCCGAACCGCATTCAATTGTGCCTCCAGGTTGTGCGTGGTGAAGCGAGAGATGATTCCAGGTTGTGCGTGGTGAAACGAGAGATAATGTTTCTGCGTGGCAGGCGGTATTTATCACTCCCGAAACCATGCAGGAAGGGCTCTCACCACTCACAGTTTGGAGTCTGGATACATACATACATATCCCCCCATTGGGACCATACTCTGTGCAGAGCATTGGTGCTGCCTCAGCAGTCTCCTTGGCTATTGGACACAATCCTGTATGGGTCACCACTCCGACACAGTATACCAGTATGCTGGCACTCATTTTGCCAACCTCGGAAGGATGACAGGCACAGTCAACCCCACCTGGTATTAATTCAA